>JAMPIV010011617.1:0-62232 GCA_024509875.1 Oreohelix idahoensis
ATTGATTCCTGTGTCAGATAGGGAGCTATCCAAATATATATTAAGATGTTTAAAAAATGGTAGATTGAGGGGATATTACTGACACCGAATGTATATACCGAACACAAGAACATACACAACACAGAAAAACTGTCTGTGATATCCGAAAGATTGGAGTAAACGGTTTATAGAGATATTGAGTGTAAAATACATACAAGAAAAGACAGGCTGGTACTGATTACATCGAAAAACAGATTTTTATAAGAGAGCTGGTAGAAAATCTTAAACATACAACAAAGATAGTGTTTAACACAGCAAGAAGAGGAGTCTTAACAATAAGTGTGTAGCCGTGTATACCGTGAGTTCTTCGGAAACAGTCTATATCCCACTAAAGACGGAGGAAGCACAGATTAACATATAAATTAATATCTTATGAGAAACAGAGGATAAAAGTAACTAAATGACATAAATTTTAGAGTCGCTTCGGTTATGCCATAAGTAGTCACATGATTCCCCTAACCAATCCTAGAGCTCAGATTTTTCCCCGGCAGAATCAGAACGGGACGCCATTTGATCAGTCAAGAATTCAGAGCGATCTAGAGAGGACATGTCTGGTCCAGCTCAGTGTATTTCATAAGTTGAGGAGATTGACTTCACCCTAAATTATCAAATGTGCATTCTAGGATGTTGTGTAGTTTTTGTGAGTTCGAACAATTGTAAGTATGAATGAAAATATGCATCCATTTGATAGAGTGTTCAGCCACAGATGCAGCAGAGCTACGCTCGAAGATTGGATTAAAATGAAACCAAATCCTATATCTTAATGCTTTTGCTAAGGAAGAAGGTCCTTATGTTGAGAGATATTAAACCTAAGGAATACCAAGAAGCAAAAGAAAGCCTGGACAATAAATAAACTTAAAAAAAAGAGATGGAAAAATGTCGTCGAACTTAGAAAACATTAACCTAATGAAGGAACACTGTAGAAAAGTTAGAGGAGTCTCGCCATTTGCGAATGAATATATGATGAAAAAATGCAAAAAGGATTTTACCATCAATGAAATAATAAATTGACATTATATATAGATTTGCCTGTTTGCTGTAAATATGCAATTGTTCATGACCTTGTTGTATTTGAATTAAGCCAGCTCCTGTTGAAGGCTATTAAAGGTTGTTTATATGAAAACAAATGCTGTTGAAGAATCGATTTGTCAAAGTTGGATATTATGCTGAACAATCAATCTATTCCCAATTAATTTGCTATACTACATCTAAGAGAAGAAAATTGAACCTGGTAACCCTAATTAAAGGAGAGGAATAAAAAATCTCTAGCAGTTAGGCTAGTAAACCAAACCTACTCTCTGTCTAAGAATCAAACTAAAAGAAGTACAATGCAAAATAAAAACACTGAAGCTATCAAACCCCCACGGCGCGCCACATAAGTTGTAATATGGTGCCCGTGACCACTTCTCTTTGAAAAAGCTAATAACCAGGGATCATAAACCACTATAAGTCAAACGTCAAATCACGAACATGGACCTCAAGAGAATACACCCACACCAGAGGTACAACAAATGCACCCCGCACCACTTGTCAAGGCTTGGTACGAAAACTGAAACCTTTGTACCAGTGAAATATTCCGAAATAAGAGACGTTTATTACGTATCCTGAAATAGAGGTAGAATTTTCATCTGATTCAGTAGGAAGGTACTACACTTGCAAGACCATAACAGCCACAACAAAATTGAGAGAAGGCAACCTCACATCTTCCTTACAGCGCTAACCAGTACAAGAAAAATATACACGCTGTAAATCCTATGAAAAACGAAGAACCAGGTCAAACATGGCAGAGACGGAGGTAAGCAATCCAAACCATCCCCAGTTCAAACCCCAGTCAAAACCACCCCTATGTCCCAATGCGCAAACCTCCACATTTTTATTCCCAAATATGTACAGATCAGTGCAGACCACGAAACAAACATTGGTATACACTGAACAAACGAGCCCATAGAATTGTTTATAACGAAATTTTATAAATGAAATTAAAACCAGAAGCATTTGGGAGTTCAAAAACATAACATCGAACAACGGACAAGTTTGCCTCCTGACAACAGAAGATGGACGGAGGGCACACATCGGGCAAATAAGATCAGGAAAGAAAGATAACAGACACCAACAAGTAAATCTAGCCCATAAGAACAAGACACAGTTAACCCCCATGAAGATATAACATCCCAAGCAGTCCAGACAAGAACCACAAACCAAGACGATTTGTGCCAAGACCACCACAAGAACTAATACGAAAATTGTGCCACAAATGAAAACTAGTATACGAACAGTTCAGAACAGACAGGAAAAGGTATGCACAGTGCAGGAATTATACCAGTTCGACACTGAATCCGAATCTGAATTGTCAAGTGCAGCAGATAGCTTTTTATAGATTCTGATGAAACCACAGAAGGCTACCTAACAAACGAAGAAGGCAGAAAGATATTACTGGCCGAAAATTGAAAAGATAAAGAAAAATCAAGACACAGACAATTAGCAGTATGGTTCAACCTACAACAGCGGAGCTACAGAAATCATTAAATGCTTTTGTGAAATTCGGAAATCTCAACACCCTCACAGTACGAAAAAATATATTTATCACTGCAAAGCTACTTTCCCGCTAATTTGTCTAACAGAATGGACGAAATCAAGAAATTAACCTACAACGCACTCGATCAAGTCAGCAGCGAGATTAACACAAACACTCCTGTTACCGATGAAGAAATTTGCAAACAAACCACCAACACCTCATACTAGAGAAATTTCACAGATGTATCCATCAGGCCTATTAGAAAGCCAAATTATCGCTATAGACCCACAAGTTTTATCTCCCTTAACGACACGGAATCTGAGATGGACACTCTGGGTCCTGATGGTACAGACATCGATACACCAGACCCAGCCAGTCCTGTCGAAACCAGTGACAGCGAAATTGCAGATAGTACCCTATTCTTACCAGTCAGTTCCAGCGACAAACGCCCCTATATACCAGAATCTGATGACTCGCCTCCTATCACAAAATTTTACAAACTATCGCAGAACCATGTCAGGCGCAAAATATTGACGAAACGCAACCATGTCCACAAACCACAACAAGATGTTCCAGCCATGACAACCCCAACCACATTGCAATCATCACCGTCTTCGTCGATGTCCTCAGCGCCCCAACAATCAGCCAATATCGTGTCACGTACTGCACCCACAGTTACTCAATATGATGCTCGCCTATCCAGTCGGGAGATTACAATGCTCGAAATGATGAAAGAAATGGCGAAGCTTCTATAAAACACGCCCAGGTGTTTCATGTGCATGCCAATTCATGCACGGTCTACGCGAATGTGAAACAATGTTTTAACCTAACTTTCCCATGTACTCTATTTGCAGACTATGTTCAAATTGACAGTTCTAGACGCCCTATCCCAGTGTGAGATGTCAAAGCCTAACCAAGAAAGTTTTTCCCAGCCATACTACTACTGATGACCAGAGAACACTCAAGAACAGCCCAGATGATTTTAATTAGACATTTTATGGTTTTGTGAAATAAAAATGAAAAACTGACAAGATACTGTGTTACGAGTTTACAGACACACTCATTAGTCACAGACAGTTTTTTGATGTTTAGAATGTTAACTTACACAACCCCACCTATAGCACATGTGTCACACTGATTTTGTTATGAGATTGCTGTATATTTTGAAATGACCATCCTTCACACCTCCTTAGCTCGACTTCTTGTCTTGCAGTTCGAGAGCTCAGTGATTTCTTTTACATGCATCTTAGTGCATCTTCATGCAGGCACCTTGCACGAGTAGTTCTCCTCTTACCTGATACTAAAATATCTTTGTTCTCAATTATCTTAACTCATCTATTATCTATCACTTCGATCCATCGCACTGATTCCACTATGATATCTGATTAACAGCACATTTAGTCACATTATAACAAATTTATACCCATAATTGTCATGCTATTTTCTCCACAGGTTTATTTATTTTAGCATGTACACGAAATTTGTTTGAAATTATTACACTTTGCAAAAGAGATTGCATATCCAGCCCTTTGATTCACTATTGTAAGATTTTCTCCACTCCAATATGACACCTCCTTAACTTACTGTTTTCCTTTCCACTATTTTGAGACGACATTCTAGACTTATGAGCTTTTCTATCCAAATCAATATCCATCCCTTCGAATTACAATAATGTTGTAATCAGGAGATCTTTAAATTTCCCCTATCTATCAAGAACTTACAGTACCCTCTCCTCACTCCTTATTGACAGCAGCTACTAATATGTTAATTCTTTTCTGAACTTAACTATTGCTTGCAGCCCTATTGCTTAGGATTGGTAGTATCTCTAGTGTTTAGTGAACTGATTATTATCATTCTCCTGTAATTGTGATACATTGACAGAAAAGAATTGAAATTTTGATATATTGAAAAAAAAAAAAAATTTGCAAACCAGAACAGATGAACAAAAAAGAAAATGCAAGGATAAGAAATCAAACAGAAAAGAAAAAGAAATGAAATTGAAAAATGAAAAGAGAAAAGACATTAAAAAAATAAATAAAAAGAGAACACATTTTGAATATTTTTATAGGATGTATTATATGTTTATTATGCCACCCTCACACATTTTGATGACACTGATTGACAGTTTATTATAAAATTGTTTCACACATGATAAATAACATGAGAGTAGGCCAGGCTGTAAAACATCGACTGCCCTGATATTAGCGGCTGATATAGAAGAAAAAAGAGAAAAACAAATCACCACATCAGAGTGAGCAACTAGTTTTTTGCTCATACTGCCTCTGCCAGTCATACCCCCTATCAGCATGATCTCTGCACATGACAACTATGCAGATGATACCCCAGCAGTATTCTGTTGATACTGTATAAGCATTTGCATATGCTGACCGCAGATTAAACACCCCATTACCGGATGATACCACTGATGGCACATGAGAGGAAGAAGCAACTGTTTATTAATGATGAAGATGCCATTTTCTATTATGGTGAAATTTTATGTTGACACAACTGATGTTTTGTTATGCGGTTTATGCACAGATGCCCCACATTAATATGATAAATAAAATTTTAGTCTTTTCGTGATAACGAAAGAAAGACGGCAAAATACTTGGAAAATTTTATGGATTTCCACGGACATAGGACAAATCAAGGGACAAATGATTGCCAATAAAGGAACCATAAGAGTATGGAGTACCAATGAACACGAGATACATATGGATTATGAACATTCTATGGGAACCACAGATGTACGGATACAATGAAAAATAAGACATATGAATAAAATAGTTGAATGTTTGCTGCATCCAGCCGATAATAAATGACAAGATACCTCCGTATAGGAGAAGACATTTCTTTGATGTTACCCATTGCTTTGTATTATAAACATTGTTATAATAAGATGGATAGCACATGATTAGTGCTTGCTGATGTTTATATGGATACGGTTGTGATACTTTGACAAAATAATCATATGGCCCAGAGAGTCAAATATGACTGATGAATTTTGACGAACGGAAATCGGATCACCCTTATGTTACATAAACGGAATATGATATTACCCCACGGACGGACGTGTTACGGACACACAGTGGATATATATAAAAGAAAACAAGAAGAGAAAGAAAATCTGGATTTGTAATACATAAAACTGCGTTATGAATGCCATAAAATATATACCCTCATGCCCCACACCTTCCAATGATTTAGGAACTTTTGAATAGGCTACCCATCTGGCTGTAGTCAGCAGAATTAATAAACACCACATGGTTCTGACAAACCTTCGACCTGCGACGGCAGAATTGGTGTTGGCTAAATGCAAATACTGTAAAATAACATATTTTTGTTGTATATTGTTACCAACTTAAGACGTTTGAGTTGATCTGAGGTGTTGTTGAAAATATATGACATATTTAACACAAATGTTGTATGCCTTTCTGATACGCTCAAGAAATACTTTAAAAAAAATATATATATATATATAGATATTTCAAGGAAGATTGTCTTGACAGAGGATAAATAAAATAAATCTATCAGTGATTGGACATAACTAAATTCTTAATAAACAGGATCACTACTAGACGCATAACTTATATGGATACCTGGCGACAGACATTGAATGTTTTGAAAATATTTCTACGGTGTTGGATACTTTGGAAAAATAGCTACACATATCACTGGGAAAAAATCCAAGACAGGAAGAAAATTTCAGATACAAATAAATAGGGACAAGTCATGAGATTTCTTAATCATTTTTATTGTGTACATTATAATTGCTGATCAAAATGAATTGGTTTGAAAATGTTTATATACATGTCTGAAATTGTTTCCCATATGTAATAATGTATAATCGAAAACATGATGAATCACCACGGATGAATTAACTGACTTATGCAATTGGATCGTCATTACAAAGATGATGTGGATATTTGGAATACTTTATACTGGAATATAATTGGAATGCATAATCAGTAAATCAGTTAGGCCCAAAACTATTGGAAAACCAAGATGGAAAATAACATAAATGCTTTTGAACTACTCGGAGTCTTATGATATGGAGCAAATAAAAGGAACGGAGAATATATAACATTTTCCCCCCACCATGTCTAATAGAAGATTTTCAACTATATTTATGAATGAAATGATAGATTATTGCTCATATTTCCCAGTGTTGCCACTCGTCACATTTTTAGTGACGACCTTATGTAGTAGATGGATGTTAAGAATATTTTGTTGGTCAGTGTTGCCAATTTGTAAATTTGGTGAAAAATGTTGTAATACGCTGGATAGTCTAAAAAAACTTTTTGAAGTTGATGTCCATCACTAAGTTTTTATATAGAAGTGGATCTCATATAGACATAGGACCCCAGTGTAGGAATTAGATTAAATTTTTCCGAAACATTTTTGGACTTAGAAAAAATTTTTTTTTTGGACTTTCAATTTTTCTGAAATTGTTTTTTAACTTAGAAAATTTTTGGGATATTCTTGGTTATTGATAGTATACAAATGTCTCCCTACGGGATACATTTGCAGGGCCCCGGGATCTGTATGTAGCCGTGTATACCGTGATTTCTTCGGAAACAGGCTATATCCCACCAAAGACGGAGGAAGCACAGATTAAAATATAAATTAATATCTTATGAGAAACAGAGGATAAAAGTAACTAAATGACATAAATTTTATTTAGGCAAGAGTCGCTTCGGTTATGCCATAAGTAGTCATGTGATTCCCCTAACCAATCATAGAGCTCAGATTTTTTTCCCCGGCAAGAATCAGAACGGGACGCCATTTGATCAGTCAAGAATTCAGAGCGATCTAGAGAGGACATGTCTGGTCCAGCTCAGTGTATTTCATAAGTTGAGGAGATTGACTTCACCCTAAATTATCAAATGTGCATTCTAGGATGTTGTGTAGTTTTTGTGAGTTCGAACAATTGTAAGTATTGAATGAAAATATGCATCCATTTGATAGAGTGTTCAGCCACAGATGCAGCAGAGCTACGCTCGAAGATTGGATTAAAATGAAACTAAATCCTATATCTTAATGTTTTTGCTGAGGAAGAAGGTCCTTATGTTGAGAGATATTAAACCTAAGGAATACCAAGAAGCAAAAGAAAGCCTGGACAAATAAATTAAACTGAAAAAAGAGATGGAAAAATGTCGTCGAACTTAGAAAACATTAACCTAATGAAGGAACACTGTAGAAAAGTAGAGGAGTCTCGCCATTTGCGAATTGAATATGATGAAAAAATGCAAAAAGGGATTTTACATCAATGAAATAATAAATTGACATTATATATAGATTTGCCTGTGGCTGTAAATATGCAATTGTTCATGACCTTGTTGTATTTGAATTAAGCCAGCTCCTGTTGAAGGCTATTAAAGGTTGTTTATATGAAAACAAATGCTGTTGAAGAATCGATTGCCAAAGTTGGATATTATGCTGAACAATCAATCTATCCCAAATTAATTTGCTATACTACATCTAAGAGAAGAAAATCGAACCTGGTAACCCTAATTAAAGGAGAGGAATAAAAATCTCTAGCAGTTAGGCTAGTAAACCAAACCTACTCTCTGTCTAAGAATCAAACTAAAAGAAGTACATGCAAAATAAAAACACTGAAGCTATCAAACCCCACGGGCGGCCACAAGTGTGTAACACAGCAAGAAGAGAGTCTTACAATTAGTGTGTACGAAAACAAAAGAAAAAAAACCAACTGTATAAAAAAAATTTACATCGCTTTTGCGATACAAGCACCGTTCAACCCCACCTAGTTTGTCGATTATATTAGGGCGCATGTCCGAATAAAATCAGTAATCAGAACAAAACTGTGTTTTGGTAAACAACACAAAAGGTCTCAAACAATGACGGCAAAGCCTAGGTTTTAAAAAGCCGTATCCCACTAGAGTAGGGTGGGACTGATCCATCTGTGGTTGGCTTAACGTGACCTTGAACTCGATAATGGGATGAGCGAATAATGGGAATGCGTAAACGGACCCAGACTGATCCAGGGATTAACTGGCACTTCCACCTGTCTTCGATTCAAGTTTGAGTTTCTTCTGGTCTGCTCTTAAAAAGGTTCCACTAAATAAAAGTTCTTATTGACTTATTCGTGAACCTATTTACTATGGTATCCAGAGAACTGACAGTGAGAGCCACACCAGAAAGTTAGCTCAAGCTGTACTCTTCATTTACTCATTGTGTGTTACGGGTTACACATACGATAACTGACATTTTTAAAAAGCATAGATCAGCATGAAAACGTAATGAAGTCATAAATTACCATTTAAAACACTTTGAGCAATTTCATATTGCCCCAACGAGCACTTATACCGTAAAACAATGATAGGAGAATAATAAAAATTAAAACCTTCAGCTGTCAGCATTTGTAGCAGGATTAGAGGAATGAGAAGTTGGAATAAATATACTACTCGTCAAAAGTCAAGGGCCACCCTATTATTTTCAATACACTTTTATATAAGCGCATAGAATGATTAAATGAAGGAAGTGATTAGTAAAAATGGGTGCAATATCTTCCTCTGACAGTCCTTTATGCACGTTAAGCATAAAAACAACTCACCAACAACCATGGTGATCACGTGCAATTTGGTTTGCTGACCATAAATTCACATTTTTAAACTGTTTTTTCAAACTTCCGTAGAACCAAACAGGTGAAGTAATCGTGCTGATTGACATTCCACGTGCAATGGCGACTTTTCGTGAACAGAGTTCACTCTTAATTTGTTTTAAAATCAGCAGACTTAGGGTAGTTTCATCACTTGCAAAAACCATGCCAACGAGAAGAAGTCTTGACACCTTACAAAGAATGAGGGCTATAGCGTGGGTTGAAAGTGGTTTATCTGTTCGTGAGGTTGCTAGACGCCTTGCAGTGTCACACTGTACTAACCAAAGAATTTTGGAGAGATTTCAGGCCACAGGAAGTGTGGAGGATCTCGACCGGCCAGGTCGCCCTAGATGCACCAATAGACATGATGACCGGTACCTCTTGTTGTCAGCCCTGCGCCATCGAACAGTGACTTGTTCCACTCTAAGATGTCAGCTGAGACAAACTGTAAACGTTAATGTCAGTCAAAGCACCATTCGCAGACGTTTACATGAATTTGGACTGGCTGCTCGACGTCCTGCAGTCAGAATCCCTCTTACTCCTGCTCATCGCAGAGCCCGTGTTGCTTGGTGTCGCGAGCACATTCGATGGACAAGGCAACAATGGAGTCAACTTCTCTTCACTGATGAATCTCGCTTCACTGTGTCATTCAATGATGGCAGGGGTCGAGTTTGGAGACGACCATGAGAGCGATTTACTGATGACACAATTCGAGAGGTGGATCGTTATGGTAGGGGTTCTGTCATGGTCTGGGGAGGCATCTACAGACACGGCATGACCCCACTCTACATCATCCAAGGCAACTTGACCGGCCCAAGATACCAGAACGAAATCTTGAGACCAATTGTTCAGCCTGCTCTGGAGGCCATAGGTGGTAATTCCATCCTCCAAGATGATAACGCTCGACCCCATCGAGCTCGTGTGGTGAATGA
This sequence comes from Oreohelix idahoensis, assembly GCA_024509875.1. Classification (NCBI taxonomy): domain Eukaryota; kingdom Metazoa; phylum Mollusca; class Gastropoda; order Stylommatophora; family Oreohelicidae; genus Oreohelix; species Oreohelix idahoensis. The sequence continues at coordinate 10,109 of JAMPIV010011617.1, forward strand.
GTTTATTCAGCAACATGGGATCATCAGGATGGCGTGGCCAGCTCGTTCACCTGACCTTTCTCCGATTGAGCACCTCTGGGATGTCCTTGGTCGACGATTGTCAACAAATCACCCCTTGCTATGGATGTTGCACAGCTGACTGCATTTCTGCTTCAGGAATGGTAAGCTGTTCCTCGGGATACTCTTCGGACCCTTGTGGACTCGATGCGTCTACGCTGTCTTGAATGCCTTGCTGCAAACGGTGGTCATACCCGATTTTGAAATGTCTATTTGTCCAATATCTATTGTGTGACTTTTGAAAAGGTGGGTGACACACTTTACAGCTTCATTGCCTTTGAATGTGTGTTTCCATTTCTTTACGTGACATGTCAATTTGGTATTCAATAAATGCTGTTTTGACTGATACCAATTACATTTATATCAGATTTGTTTTATGGTTTCAACCAAGGTTTTTCTAAATGGCCCTTGACTTTTGACGAGTAGTATACTTGGTGTGTAATTTGACTAACAACTTAACAAATCTTTAATCACAATTTTTTTTTTATAATGTACGGTTATCTTTAAAATTGTTGCATTGATAACCTATGTCTTGAATTGTAAATTTTAAGATCGTCCAGTTCTTTCCTCGAGTGAGCGCTGTACAGTTGGCATAACCATCAGGATGAATTGATTTTCCCAGTGCTTTGTTGATTGTCATGGAAAAAGCTAAAATCGCAGGAAACTATAGACGTCTCAAGATGACAGCAAGATTGGTACCGTTTGGTTCTAAACCAATGCGTTGATTGATGCAAAACGTAATTCATTTGATTCCTTTTTCTGTATATTCTGATATGTCGTTATTCATCTGGTCACTATTTTCTTTGTCCATGTCGCGGATTGCCTCCCCTGCTTTGCAGTAGTGGTCCAACATGGCCAAAACTCAAGAGTATCTTAACTGGGTAGTCAAAGGTGTTTATCTTCCCCCAAGATTACTCTTGGCAGAGATGTACATAGAAGGTTAATGACACTTCTATCCGAAGGGAGATTTCACAAGGTAATTCAGAAGTAAAGAACCATGCGGCATAGCGCTGAGCAATGGTTAACTTATGTCTGTTCGTCACCTTTTGTGAAGGATTTAAGCAATGGTTTTTAGCCCGTTCAAGCCCCCAGTTGAGTTAATTCAGCGAATTAAAACAGTTTTAAAAAAGCATGTACTTAGCTTGTCTACGGGAGTTCTGCCGCCGTTGTATCGTTACTTTCCTGGTGATGAGGGCACTTAATCGCCTAACTCGTCTTATGTAGGTAGTCAGTGTTGACGCCTGCTCTCACACCTAAGGGCGTAGAAACGTCAGTCTTGCCGCTTCGTCCTCGAACGTTCTTATAGCTTCGTTCCACAAACTATTTTACAAAATAGGAAACAAAAGCCTCTGCTCTGTTAAGTACATTTGTTTGAAGCACTCTGACAGGCTCACTCTTCCGTTGTCCACCCACCAATGTTAATCTCTCAGAAGAATTAAATTCTTGAGCTCATAACGTAGCTCAATGAATATGATTAAAATTCACCAATATTCTTCTGTGTATTAAATTGGAAATGTGCCTGAACAGCGGAAATAATGATTTGTGCCTGAATTAACATTATCAAGTTACATAAATCTCACAACATGATATGCTACACTTGAGGCACATATGATGTAGTCATCACTCATCACTGCTCCAGCCGGAGTCTGGGGTCACCTCTGCTGTCGGGTTTTCCCGCACGACTAGCAAAAAACAATCACCAGCACTTGCTGACGTGGTTCATGAATATACTCTTTTCATTTGTTGATATTGCCAGCTTCATTTATAACCACTAAGCAAGAAACATGTCAAATTTCACATTTGTAAAATAAATGTTCACAACTTACACCAAATTTTTGGGTTATACAATCTCCTTGTACAGCTTTGGATGGACGCAGCTCTGTATTAGAAGCTTCGAAATCACTTAGGTCTGGGAAATTAGAGATNATTCCTATGACGGCGGGGGTGTTATGTGAAATCACTTGGCCTGGGAAAACTTGTGTTTAATTCCTCTATGACTTGTGATCCAATTCCTATGTTTCCAGTCTTGTTATTTTAAAGTCCTGGTCCCTTAAGTATCCAGTCTCGGTATTTATAAAGGCGAGCTTACTTTTTAAGGTTTTAAGTTTCCCAAATACTTCGATATGTCGCTTTTAAGTAAGGAATTCTAGGTCCGATCTTTCTCTTTCTGGCTGTTTGGGAATTGCTCATTTGAAGTTGCAAAGCTGTCTGTTTTGTGTCTCTGAGTTCGCTAGAATATATTTCCCACTTCTCAGTTCAATCACAGATTGTACTTCCACCGAATTTTCCAATGGAATTCATTGTGTATTCCGGCATCTTAAATCAAACCAATTAAATCTCTTTAGCACTGGGTTGGGGTGTTTTAATTCAAAATATCCCCCACGTGTTTTAATATAATACATTAATATTCCACGCGTGATCTCTGTCTAATGTCGTAATACTTCCGATGGCATTTTTATACAAACAAATCTGTGACTCATCCCTCGATAATAATTTCCGCCCATACGGGTTATCTGTAATCTTGATACAGACATGGGGCCAGCGGAAGCGAATTACGTATTTATCACCTGTGTTTTTTTGTCTGTCCACCAGACAAGGTCACCAACAGACAATGTGGCTTTCTTAAAATCTATCATGCACTCCTGTCTTGTGCAAACACATGGATGGTCGCTATCCACCTGGAGTCAAATGTTGGACTGTCACATTCAAATGGGTTAGCCGGCTTATGTGATAACGTATAATCGGCAGGCCGGTCTAATTACCTGGCGGAACGTAAAGCCAGGCTGGGATGGTAAACATGATAAAGACAGTCCCATAGCCGATACTTCCGTAGGGGAGTGGATTGTTAGAGACTTCACCCTACTAGATTCAGCATAGAGAGTAAAATAATGAATGAAAGGGCAAATATTATGCCAAATAAAAGGACGATGAAAGAGAGAAATAAAGAAATGAAGAGATACTGCCGGTGTGAATGAGAGTTATAAAAATGCACGACTGATTTCGTCACAGTCCAGTGGGAACAAACTTCATGCTCAGGGATAGGTGCAAGATTCTGAGGATGATGAAATGGTGGATGAAAGCGGTGGTCGCCTGATGTTCATATTGGGAGACCCGATACTTTAAAAAAGGCATTTGTTTCCTCTCAGTTTGTGATACAAGGTACCAGCATCTGACGCTAGACACCTACATCAGACGGGTCTTGAAGACACTTGCCTTGACAACCTAAGTAGCTACCCAGGCCTTCCTGCAAGCGACATGCTACTACCACAATATTTTACTCCTGAAAAGAATAACCAGCCCAAAACACTTCTGGGAACCAGCAGTGAGTTTATCTGAAATAACAGACAAATCATTATCAACATCTTGCCAGATAAGTACCAAAGTACTGTCCCAGCATATAGACTCTGCAAATGTTCCATCCAAATCATACCGTGATGATAAGCCTTAATTGTGTTGTTTTCTTTGTCAAAATAACTTTATTTTACTTTTTTTAAAAACAATAACTGATTATTAAACCTGTTTACATGTAAATATAAATCTATTGTGACAATCCCGCCACATTAAGTGAATTTCCACCTGTATGACTCGGTTTAACAAAAAAATCATAACCATACAGAGCTAGTAAATTAATAGGTTTTTGAATCACCGTTAGCTGGATGCTTAGAAAATACAAGTCAATAATTTTCCTCACAGAAAGGGCTGGAAAATAATAAGTTCATAACGGCTTAGATAATATCAGTTGTTATGCTTGCCATTCTGTAAAATTCCTGTGAAGCTCCCTTAAATAGAAGCATCATTCTTCTATTTACATATCTACAAAGTAATCTTTATTTGCATTCCGTGGAAATTTACAAAGACATGTGCATTGAAACATTGGCAATAATAGGTAACAAATACACGTATAGAACCACTCCTTCATATACACATTTATATTTGCACCCATATGTTATACTTTTTCAATTTCTCTTGATGAAAGGGCATAATTAATTAAATTGCTATCGAATAATGTTAAAGACATTAGGATTATTTCTAGTTTGTAAAATGTGTTTTTGGTTTTTTGAATAATGTACCCATCACACACACACACACATACACACACACATACACACACACATACACTTACACTCACCCAAAACGTTTTTCTACTGCTACTATTTACAACTTTCAGCGTTGGCGTTAGTATTTCAGTGGTTTTCTTGGTTTGGTTTGTTTGAAGTTAACGGCGACAACGGATCTCGGGCCTTCCAGTCCCATAAAGAATCGTTGCTCGTAAATCTACAGGGATGTCAAACATCTCCTAGATTTATAATCTGGCGCGAAATGCCAAGGTCAGGACACATTCACAGAGCACATTTAGTGAATTAGTGAATGTAACGTATTATTGAAATTCTAATGGCTTCGGCGTTGACTGGGAGGTGTTCATGGTTATCGTGAAAACAACTCTGAATACATAGCTGAGTATTATTGAAACTTTCCTTCTTTTACAGCTGGTGTGATAGGTAGTGATTGTGTCAGGAATCCGATTTAGAAAATTTGCATAACAGAAAGCAACGCACTTGTAAATTTAACGTAAAGGGAGAATAATCTATGACTTATACAGTTTTTAAGCTAGGACGTTAACCTATACTAAGGGTCAACGGTAGAGTTTTTACGTCCCTTGAGATATACTTGAGATAAGAATGTTTGGGGTTTTTTCTTCACTCCTCAGCCTGCTGATGTCGTGCCATGACTATACATAGCTTACAGTCTGTCCAGAGAAATGACCAATACACTGAAGAAAACCGCATCCACATCGGTTTAGCCGTTTTTGAGTTATGAGGTAACAGACAGACAGACGTTGCGTTTTATGTAAGTAGAGATTACTTGATTCGAAAGCAGAAGTTAACTGGGGTTACATTCGATAAAACGTCTATGAAATTTATACTCACGGTATTGTTTCGAAGATTTTAATCTTCCTGGTGTCGTTCGTCTTCTTCGTTAGAGTTAAAGACTTCGTTATCTGTCTGGCTGACTGCTTGAACTACGCTACGTAGATACGTTCCGAGGAGCACTACTAGTTATCGGCTCTGGTCTGTTTTCAACTGACTTCTGCTGTCTAACTCTTGAATAACTCTGTGAAATGTTTGTCAGTTATCAATTCGAACGTCTGTCAAGTAGCTTTCGAATAAAAACTCTGACTTCTGACCATATGGTTGACTGTCTGTATTAATTGACTGTCTGCATAACCACTTCATTTATGTGTGTGTGTCCTTTAAGTAATTGGTCATGGTCTTATATATCACTCTATCTAAAGTTAAACTATCATTATTCTCTGTTATTTTAACCTATGCTTGTTATAGCTTAGTTTATGGATAGTAGCTTAAGAATCTTCTAGAGCATTGCTATACCCTATATTGGTAGTAGTTATACTGCAATAGGGACCCAAAGACGCAACAATAGAGAATGCAGTCAGCGACCCATAGCTTGACTGCTTGCGTCAGGGTCAGCGAACCAGAGCTGACCAAGACCCTACTCAACCTCCAAGTGGTGGTCCTGGAAACAGGCTGCATCACTGCAGTCTGGCTGAGAGAGTAGGGATCGAAGAGGTAAGGCTAACCCGGTCCCAAAGAATGCCGTGCGGACGTCGGATGTGTCGGCTGAAAGGCGCAAATATCGCAGCTCCGCTGTAAACGGGCACAACGCAACCAACGTCCTTTTCAGGACGAACGAGGAAGAAGAAGAAGAAGAAGATACTGCAATTGTAATTTTGTATCTAAATAATTGTATGTTGCGAATATAATTTTGCGAGTATTTTATGTCCTAAAATAACTTTTTGTTACTATAAATAGATGTGTCACGTTTGTGCAAGAGTATCTTACGTTTTACGCTTGCTTAGTGTAGATGTTACATTTATTAGCGTTTTTGTAGTAACTTTGACCTTGATTTTATTGCGTCATGATTTTTAAGAAATCTTTATGAGAGATTTCTTAGTCGCTATGATGTCATTGATAATTAATTGTACTGTTTTGCTATCGATATTACCCTTATTTTAAGTAGGAAGGGAGCTAACTGGCACATACATACCCTGCCCCACAAATGTATACCGCAGGTAGACATTTTCGTAACAAAAAATAACCTGTACCAGCACCTTGATTGGGTAAATACATAATGGTCTTATGCAAACAAGAAATGAAGCATACGTGAGCATGACCATGATTATTCAACGAAATTCAACCTCGTATAATAATCATCTGGATTATTCCGAGACTGACATTTAAAAATAAACCATGTACAATAATATGATTCAACTAATATGTACGCCAAGGTAACAATTGTTGGTGGACCATGGAATTAATTTGCACACGAAGAGAACGAACATAGTAACGAACCAACATAAGAATTAATACATATACCATAAAATGTATCGAACATTATTGTAGAGTGAAAACTAAGATTGCGAGGGGACAAAGTGAATGGATGGATACAACGAGGGTGCGTCATGGTTGAGCGAAGCTGGTGTATGAGGAGGAACAACAATCATGGGAACATGGTCATGTTTGTCTTGTTCAGGTATGACATCAGGCATAGTAACATGAGTATGAGGTTCTAATACATGTGATTTATGACACCATTTTCGAAAATAACGTCTACGATATATCATAAAAATAATACTAATCAACGTAATGACAAAAATAACTGGAATAGAAATTTAAAAATTACGAGTCCAGTCTGAGTGATAACTCAACGACCGTACTTGGTCAAGCTCATGAACAAAATCATTCATATCGACGGTACGAATGGGGGTGAGTGATGAAGGAATATGAACATTCGACATGGAAGTGATCGAGGTAAGAACAGGTTTCCAAACAAGTGTGTGATCAAGATTAAAATATAACGAGATATTAATATGGCAAAGATGATGAACAAAACTACTGGAAAAGTGAAAAGGTGAATAAATTCTGACGACGTCATGCAAAAATGATCAACCATAATCAAGCTCCAAAAGATGAAAAGGTGAATTAATGGATACACTGGTATATATATATATATATATATATATATATATATATATATATATATATATATATATATATATATATATAATATATATATATATATATATATATATATATATATATATATATATATATATATATATATATATATATATATATATATATATATATATATATATATATATATATATATATATATATATATATATATATATACATATATATATATATATATATATATATATATATATATATATATATATATATATATATATATATAATATATACGTGTTATTAATCATACAATGTTTTTGTACACCATGTGATGATAGCGATATCTTACTTACTTACTTAGTCGTTCCCCTTCTACAGTGAGGTGTAGAGGTTTGGAAGAGAGAGCGCCAGACTATCCTATCGGCTGTCTTCCTCCTGGCCTGGTTCCATTCTAGTCCTCGGTCCTTCAAAGATTGTCTAATGTTGTCCTCCCAGCGGACTCTGGGTCGTCCTGGGGGTATGGATCCCTGGCTCTTTGTTTCCCATGCTTGTCGTGGTAGCCGATCTTTTTCCATTCTGCAGACATGGCCAAACCATCTTAGTTGGCACTGTTCTACTTGGGTCTGAAGGTGGTCGGACTTTAGGCCTTGACGTATCGTCTGGTTGCGGACCATTCTTTTCTTGTTACTTCAATCACCTTCCTCAGATACCTCATTTCTGAGGTTTGGATCTGGCTTTTGTGGATTGTAGTCATTGCCCATGACTCTCATCCATATGTCAAGACTGGGACATAGGTGGAGCGGTATACAGCCATCTTCGTTTTCTTACCAACCTCTCTCTTGCTGAGGAATCCTCGATTTATGGCCTGCAAAAGTCTCCCAGCTGCTGCTTTTCGAGTGGCCAACTCTTCTTTGATGCCTCCCTTTCGGTCTATAATAGCTCCGAGATATTTAAAGTGGTCGACCTGCTCAAGTACCTGTTCTCCCAGCTTAACCTGATGTCTTCTTTCTTCTCGTGATATCACCATGGATTTTGTTTTAGAGCTGCTTATGACCACCCCTCTCTTCTCCAGCTCTTCCTTCAAGTCTGGTTGGATTGGAGATGTGCCTCTGATTTAGCAATCGGGGCAACATAATCAGCAAATGCCAGCTCTGGAATACATACCTGTCTCATCTTCCAGTAACCCCACTGAATACTTTCTTGTTCTCTCCTTACATGCATTGATAACATCGTCCATGAGTATTATAAAAAGATAAGGTGACAGGATATCACCTTGTCTTACACCAGTGGTGGTCCTAAACTCTTCTGACTTATGGTTTGCTGTCCTCACATAATTTCTGCAAGACTTGTAGAAGCTTTGTATAGATAGCGATATCAATAAACAATAATGTGACGTCAAGCGAGATACAACAGGAGTTTGAGTATGAAATGTGATTAAACTAGAACAATACCGATGTAAGTATCATAACGTAAACCGTGCATAGAACCATCAGTAGATGTGCCAAACAAAACATTTAAGGCATCACCTACAAATGGAAACAGTGAGCGCTTAAAACGGGGAGACTGTCTGATCTGATCAAAGGCAGTATAAATATCAGACAGGGTATTCAAAAGGAATGAAATTTCCCTACGTAAAACATGTAACATGTATAATGAACAGTATGTTTATGTACAAATGTTTGGAGGACGATAAGGATGCTCTCAACGCTATGAATATCATCATCAAAGAGACGCAATTCAGTGACAATAGAGAGTGTTCAGGATGAGGAGGAGTCTATTATATCCTTAACATTTCGGAAAAAGACCGTATATCTCTGATGAGAATCTCATCATCTGCTAGGGCAGAATGTGCTAGAACCAGAAACACAAGTATGATATGGCAAATCATCCTGAGGAGAGATAAGAATGTATAAGCCTATAGTTTGTCGTGGATTATTCGTAGTAAATTCATAAGCAAATGTTTTTTTAGTATTATGTTCACAAGAAGTGTAAGGTTCGGTAGCACGTAGTGGACCACAAAAGTATTATGTGTTGAAATGGTTTATACTGTTGGCTTTTTATGTTTATCTGCCAGAAGAGTTCCCATCTTAGATTTGACTAATGTATACTGAAGCACATTAAAAACGCACTACTATTATATATACTGATGTCGGGAAGCTGGAAAAAAAGTGTGGGAATGGATTTTCCCCGTGTTTGTCATGAGGTAGAGAGCGAATGGCTGCTGGAATGGAAAGTGCATGATTCAATCCACGGGTTTGTGTACAGACTACATGAAAACAATGAAAGTTACAGGTGCAACACAATTCCCAACAGCTATGACCCTGAAAATGTGTACGCGTTGTGGCAGTATACTCGGTATAAAAAGGCCGTTGAGACAAAACACCCAGTACATGTGCTTGAAATGCCACGACTATCTGAAAACGACGGCCAACGAGCCATTGGTATGTTGGAGACCGGAATGAGCTCGCGGGCCATTGCCAGAAGGATAAATTGCCACCACAGCACTATTGTACGTCTCAATGAACGTTACGGAACCACTGGCAGTGCCCGGGATAGGCTTCGGAGTGGCCAACCACGAGTTACTACCCCTGCGCAAGATCGTCATAATGTGCTGAATCACCTAAAGAATCGTTCTCTCCCGGCAAGTCAAACAGCAAGAGCAATAGTGGGTAGACGTGGGCAAGTCTCTCGAATGACAGTCATACGACGACTCAGAGATACAGGCCTTACTGCAAGACGATCTTATGTTGGGCCAAACTTGACTCACAGACATCGTCAGCAGCGCCTGCATTGGGCAGAACAACATGTCAGATGGACTAGACTGCAGTGGAATGCTGTCCTATTCACAGACGAGAGCAGATTCAACATATCCTTTGCTGATGGACGTATGCGGATTTGGCGACGGTGTGGAGAGCGCTTTGCAGATTGCTGTGTTCGTCAGCACAACCGATTTGGAGGTGGCAGTATTCACATTTGGGGAGGATTCAGTTTTCACCATCGCTTGCCTCTTCACGTCTTCCGTGGAAATCGTCACAATGTTCTGCTGCTGTAGATATTGCTGCGTAATGCATGCGGTGTGCGCACGTGCGTTATCCTGCTGGAGAAGCTGCAAGTCTGGATAATTTGTGAACGCAGGAGCAACCAATGCATCCAGAACCTCATCTCGATATGTCATCACCAGACATGTCCCCTATAGAACATCTGTGGGACGAGCTTGGACGCAGAGTCTACAGGCAAGGTTCTCCAGCTAATCTGCAACAGCTCGAAGCTGCTCTTACACGTGAATGGGACTTGATTCCCCGGAATTTCCTTCAGAGACTTGTGCGTTCCATGCGGAGCCGCTGCCAAGCTTGTTTGCAAGCACACGGTGGACATACCAGATACTGAGGATAGTGTGAATGAATTTTTTTATTGGTTGCATTTTTGGTTTTCTCCCTTGCCTGCACAGAATGCAATGAATTTCATAACAATCAAATGTACAAATTAATGACCAGCATGGATTCATAGGAAAATGAATAAAGATTCCAAATATGTAAACTTGTAAACACTTATATTTACATTTCACACTCTGTTCCTGGATTATATAGGTGGTGCGTTTTTAATGTGCTTCAGTATATTTTTTCCACAAGCGTTGGAAGCTATACGGGTTAACGTGAATGACACCATCGGGTTTTCTCCATTTTATATGTTATACGGGAGAGAACATATTGAGACGTTCATTGAGATGTACAAAAGTGCTGTGGTGGCAATTCATCCTTCTGGCAATGGCCCGCGAGCTCATTCCGGTCTCCAACATACCAATGGCTCGTTGGCCGTCGTTTTCAGATAGTCGTGGGATTTCAAGCACATGCACTGGGTGTTTTGTCTCAACGGCCTTTTTATACCGAGTATATTGCCACAACGCGTACACATTTTCATGGTCATAGCTGTTGGGAATCGTGTTCCACGTGTAACTTTCATTGTTTTCATGTAGTCTGTAAACAAACCCGTGGATTGAATCATGCACTTTCCATTCCAGCAGCCATTCGCTCTCTACCTCATGACAAACACGGGGAAAATCCATTCCCACACTTTTTTCCCCAGCTTCTCGGCATCAGTATATATAATAGTGGTGCGTTTTTAATGTGCTTCAGTATAGATCCTAATGTTGTTGATGTTCGTCACAATATTTGGCTATAATGTCATGAAGTGTTCCGTGCATTCTTTCATTCCTACCGTTAGATTGGATGTTATAAATAGAGGTAGTAATATGTTTGATGTTGAATTTCTGTAAAAAGGATTGACAGTGGGGACCAGTTTACTGTTTTCCATAGTCAGTGTTACGCGTTCACTGGCCATCAAGAATGATACGTGTTGTTGTTTGGCCACTAGATTATTATATGGTGATAAATGTTGCTTTGGGTTCGATTATACATTGTTCAATGCGTAGAATGTAAAATGTAACAAGTCGAACACGTAACATAACGTCGAAGAATGTAGTCCAGGTTGTTATACACTCAATCTTTTTTATTACGGTACTCACAAGTTACATAGCTCCACATCTTCAAGCACAATGATTATATGAGGTGGTTTCACATATACTGTTCAAAAAAAAAAAAAAAGAAACACATAGCTACTGAAGGCACACACATAGCCATAATTTTGACATTCAATAACTTTTTTTAATTTAATGAGTTAATTGTTCAAATTGCACACAAGAATACCTTAGGGTTCAACCAATCAATTGACAGTTGTTTTGCATCTGGGTCACGAGAGTTTTTTGGCGTACGGGCTTTCCCGTTAGTATGGTGTGTGGCCTCCTCTTGCATCGATCAGCGACTGGCATCTCCTGGGCATGGATGCGATCTGATTCTGATGTGGGCCTGTGGGATGGCTGCCCACTTTTCCTGGAGTGCCTGGAACAGATCACTACGATTGGTTGGAGCAACGTCTCGCCGACAAACACGTCTATGCAGCTCTTCCCACAGGTGCTTAATCGGACTCATGTCTGGAGGCAGGGATGGCCAGGGAAGGGTGAGAATGTTGTTGGCAGTCAAGAACTGCGTGGTCAACCGTGCACAATGGGGTCTGGCGTTGTCCTGTTGAAACACAGACCTTTGGGCAGCCAAAAGTGGAAGGACACGGGGTCGAAGAATTTTATTGACGTATCGTTGCGCATTCAAGCCTCCTTCAATGTGCACCAATTGACTCCTTCCGTTGTAACTGATCATTCCCCACACACTTGCACCTCCACCACCGTGCGGCGGAGCTTCATCAACGCAATTTTGGGCAAAACGTTCATTTCGCCTACGGTAGACACTATCATGACGCTGCAACAAAAAGAAAGATTCGTCACTAAACCAGACACGTCTCCATTGATTGTCAGCTGCCCAGGGACGATGCTGGTTGGCCCAAAGAAGTCGATTTTGGCGATGGCGGCACGTAAGGACAGGTCCTCGGTGAGGTCGTTGTGCCCAAAGTCCAGCGTCATGCAGTCTATTCCGGACAGTTTGATCAGACACATGACGTCCTGCAGGCAATGACTGGGCAGTTGAGGAAGCTGTTGTAAACCTGTCTCTGAGGTTACGAAACCGAATAAAGCGATCCTCCGCTGCTGTTGTAACTCTGGGTCGTCCCCTGCGATGCCGGTCTTCAACTGAGCCAGTGGCTTTGAACCGGCGCCAAAGTCGACTGATGGTACTCTGATGCACGTTTAGATGCCTGGCAACCTGACTTTGACTTTCGCCTGCATGCAGTCGGTCAATAGCAATGTTCCTTAAATTTATCGATAGAGACGCCATAAATGTCTGCTTGAAAATGAACTGAATTTTTTGTGTGTAGCGTTATCCTTTTATAGGGTTTCAGATGCGTAGTTAGTGAATAGTGTTCACCCCAAATTTTGTTGCTTTCACGTGCGCGCAACATGAGCTGTGGTCAAAAACTGTGTCATAAACACTATTGACCACTGCGTTGTAACGATTACAAAAACGAACGCAATTCAGGTCAACACGTGCATTTGACACTGTAAAGAACATATTAGGCTGGTTTTTATATACCCTAGCACCAAATTTTACTTACAAACTCATAAAAACGCGCCCTCGGATAGCAATGCGTTTCTTTTTTTGAACAGTATACATACACAGTCCTTGGTCCGTCCTTAGGCATAAATGAAAGGCAAACTAGCCGTGTAACAAAGATCAGAGTCCACGAATACTATTATATCTACATCGTAGTAAATCTCGACGGAATTCATATTAATTATTTCAAATACCTCTCTGTCAAATGCCTTACTACACTGGCATGTATCAAAAGCGCAGTCGTCTCAAAAATCCTAGAATAACTTGTGGACTATAACACATTTATCAGGAGTGCATAATAATGCGACCTTCCACCTCGACGGACACTAGTCAAAAGAGAACGAAGGTTGGCCGTTAGCTTTCAGGAGCAGACGGTTCCTACGTCACAATGCATTTTTGACACGTCACAACTAAAATAAATGTTGCGCTTTCACAATCGGTGCGTTTTCGTGCATCCTCATTCGCGCACAGCTATGCCTTCCTCTAGAGCGCACGCCTGTGTGCGAAAGGAGTTGTAACAATCAGTAAAGATGGTTTGGGGACAACCATGTTTAGGAATGACATCTTGTAATAATATCTTTGTAACTATATCGGATGTAATGGTTTTGGCCGGAAAACTCTCAGGCCAAACGGAGTATGAATCAACAATATGAACGATGTATTGGTTACCGGATAGTGTAAGCGGGTTTAGTCCGGAGACATCAATGCAGAGTTTTTCCATTGGAAAATGTGAATTAGGCATCTCCTGAATAGGATGTTTAATAGGTTTCATAGTGCATTATTTACATGTGTGACATGCTGCAACATACTCAGCAACATCTTTGTTCAGAGTCTTCCAAAGTATCTCCTCTTAATGATGTCTAAGGTCTTATCACGACCCATGTGGCCATTCGAATCACAATAATGCCTCAGGATAGACGGAATGGAATACCATCACCAACCAAGATTTGCTTGCTCGTAGCGAGCAGGGGGACATGCACACCGTCATGGCTGGCGGACGCTGGGGCTGGGTTGGTCGTATCCTCAGGGGAGATCCCGATGCCATCGCGGGAGCAGCTGTGCTTTGGACCCCTGAAGGAAAGCGAAAGAGAGGCCGACCAAAAGCAACTTGGCGGAGGACTGTGGAGGCTGAGATGCAGGGGGTGAACCAGATTTGGGGCACTGTGCGAGGGATGGCCGCCGACCGTGCAAGGTGGAATCAATTTGTTGTTGCCCTACAAGACGCCACTAGGCGTGATGGCCACTGACTGCTTTGACGGTCGGTGGTTAAGGATCGAAGAAGAAGAAGAAGATAGACGGAATGAGGTGTGAAGGAAGGCTTTTCCTAAAAGTGACATCATTTTGTTCATCCATGTAGTATAATTGATGATCATCTGAGAGGATAGTAAAATGTGTTGCTTTCGTAGGATCATCACAATTGTTCCTGTTGTATGTTCATTGTATCATGTGGTGGTGACGGGGCATGTGTTTCATCGACTTATTTAACTCTAGTAGCATCAGACAAATTATGCCTTTTGTTGGAATTTATTATGTTAATATCTTTAGCATTATCGTCTACGTCAGACGTAATGTGATAATTCGAGACTAAAGATATTTTGTCACTCGAACATGGTATGCGTGATAGTAGGTCAGCTCATGTATTCGTCCTGCCTGCAATATATTCAATGGCACAATCATAGCCCTGGGTCACCCACTCAGCCACACACACACTGAAGACTGGGTCAGACACTGAGTCACACTCATACACAACATCCTGGATTACACACTCAGTCACACACACACACTTAGCCACATACTTATACAACAGCCTAGATCACACACTCAGTTACACATTCACACGCACACACAATAGCCTGGGTCACACACTCAGTTACACATTCACACGCACACACAACATCCAACTGGATCACATACCAAAACAAAATGCATGATAATACAACTAGACAAAAAAATTACTCAAATTCACCCCAAAACCAACACCCCCCTACATTGGTACCTTACCTAATTGAAAACACAAATACCAACATACCCCCCCTAGATGTAGTCGTTGACCAGCCCCTAAATGAGAACCACACATGTACACCCATCTGACCAAGCCAAACCACAGAAAGTTTACCAGTTAACTAAAATGAAACATTTCCTAATGAACCAAACCACCACGCCCAAAAATTGTTCTATAAACCCTGGTTAACAACAACCCAAACCCCCTATTGCAACCACAATCTTGGAAGGTTGCTCAATGTTCCCCCTACAAAGCGTGCAGTGCGTCTAGTCTCTGACAAAACTTCATTCCCCACCCTCAGTTGTTTAGATCTATACCCCGAGTTAGGGTTAGGGTTAGCCTTCTGTTCCAACAAAGCTAAATTACCCTTCACAAAATCCTGTCACATAATGCTTCCAGCATATCTGTGGCCAATACCCAAATACAATTAAAGACAAATTGCAAAAACCCAACCCCATCAAGCACTTTGACTTATTCACCGTGCCCCCCGACCCAACCCTCACCCCCCACCATCTTTGGACCCATCGAAGAACAATCACATAACCCCCCCCCCAACCTCAGTCCCATTGTTCAAAATCGAACTTTTTCGAATACACACCATCGACCCCCCAACCTTACCCCCCCCCACTCTAATTAACCCCCCCCTTAACATTCCTTCATAACCCTTCCAACCTCCGCCCCACCCCACCCATGCAACCTCAACCCCAACCCCCAGTTTTTACTCCCACAAACACTTACCAAACAATGCTCCAATCCCCCCAACTATTAATCCACCCCACCATGTTACCAAATTTTACTTACACGCACCCCTTGAAATTGCACCCCCACAGTAAAACCCCCACAACCCCAAAAGAATCACCCACATGCCACCCTAACAACCCCCACACCCCCCTCCCTCCACAAAAAAGG
Organism: Oreohelix idahoensis; assembly: GCA_024509875.1. Lineage (NCBI taxonomy): Eukaryota > Metazoa > Mollusca > Gastropoda > Stylommatophora > Oreohelicidae > Oreohelix > Oreohelix idahoensis. Next base: position 26,122 of record JAMPIV010011617.1, read on the forward strand.
GCTCCTGACAAAAGCCCACCCACCAACTTTGAAAATAACCCCCCCCAATCCCCATCCACATTCACACATCACAGTACCCCCACCCCCCCCCACAAAAACCATCCTGTACACCCATTCGCTAAAACCCCCCCCCCCCCCAATCCAACCCCCCCAACCACCCCCACCCCAAATTTATATAACCCCCCCCCCTCTACCCCCACCCCCACGCAGCCCCCCCATTCCACTCCCCCCCCCCCCCCAACCCCCCCCCCCACCACCCAGAATAAAATTCCCCCCCCCGATGCAAACCCCCACCCCCATTCACCCCATCGGAAACCAACACTCACCCATCCCACCTAATACATTCCACCCCCCAAAACCCCCCCCACCCCCTACCACGACCCTACCCCCCACCTTACCATCCACATCCCCCCCAGCCCCCCCCCACCCAACCCTCCACAAATCACCCCCCACCTCTTTTTCCACACCAAGAACATGGGCCCAGCCCCCCATCACTCAAACCCCAGCCCCCCACCCCCCCCACACCCAACTCCCTTCCACTTTTCCCCCCCCCCCCCCCCCCCCCCCCCACACCCCCCCCACCCCCCCCACCCTCACCCCCCCCCACCCCCCCCCCCCCCCCCCCAACCCCCCACCCCCCCCCCCCCCCCCCCCCCCCCCCCCCCCCCCCCCCCCCCACCCCCCACCCACCCCCCCACCCCCCCCCCCCCCCCACCCCCACCCGCCCCCCCCCCCCCCCCCCCCTCCCCCCCTCCCAACCCACACCCCCCCTCTCTCCCCCACCCCCCCCCCCCCCAACCCCCCCCCCCCCTCCCCCCCCCCCCCCCCCCCCCCCCCCCCTCCGCCTCCCCCCCCCCCCCTCCCCCCCCCCCCCCCCCCCCCCCCCACCCCCCCCCCCCCCCCCCCCCCCCCCCCCCCCCCCCCCCCACCCCCCCCCACCCCCCCCCCTCCCCCCCCCCTCGCCCCCCCCTCACCCCCCCCCCTCCCCCAACCCCCCCCCCCCCCCACCCCCCCCCCCCCCAACCACTCCCCCCCACTCCCCCAACCCCCCCCCCCAGTGACAACTACCTTCCGTCCTACGGTCGCAAGCGGTATACACTCAGCACAACAGCAGATGATCACCCTTGGTTTTCCAACAGCTCAGTGCTGTATGCAAAAAGCCCACAGCCCATGTAAAGCTGTGATCCCAACCCCTCTAGACAGATTGCCTACCGCTCCCTTAGCTACACTCCCCCCGAGAACCTACGGTCACATTCTAGAAGATGTCTCTTTTGTCCGATGCTCTAGATTTTAGGAAAAAGATCTCTTATGCTCATGGCAACTCATAACAATCTGGGGGGGGCTACGGCATCAATTTACCCGTACGGCCTCTCACCCCCATCCAAGAACCATCCAGAGGTCTTGCAAGGCTTTAGACCAGAGCAAAAGGGACTGATGAAGAGACAGATACGTGCCGGTCTGGGTCCTATAGTAACTTTTGGCTAAGGCCGGAATTTTTGAAAACGAATACGTCAGACAAGAGCTGATGTACACATGACCTGTTACGCGGGTTTTCGTGACCAACCCAACCCTTTTTGGACGAGGGCCTAATTCTGAGGAATAAGAATGTGTGTGTGTCCCATTTTATGGTCACTTAGGGTTAGTCCGCCGAGAGATGCTTGAGGCCCCGAGAAGCTAAAAACAGCAGTGTCCTAGATATGTCCCCCAGATCTAGACCTAAACTACTCAACCCCCATCACCACCTGATATTAGGCAAGACAAACCGTTTTAGAGACCCCTTACACTAATCAGCTCCACCCCTCACTCCCCCAGCTCTCTTACCCCCATAAGCCCCGGCTGGGCAAATCGTCAAGCTAAGCGATGCTCCCAGGTTCAAACCATTTGGAGAAAACGGTCCATGACGACCAAGAAGGGAAGAGATTGAGCACCGCCTGCTCAGCCAACTTGGTATACCGTTAGTTTTGATCCCCAATACACAGAAGAAAACCCACAGAACAGATGTGAGTCATAGCTTAGCCCTGAAAAACGCCTCCACTGAACACAGCTTTGAATGGGCTCCCGCCCCCACTATGTTCTTAAGAAAAGATAACTCCTACCTGGGATGTTTTGTTGATAATGCCCTCCCCTCCACCATGCCACCTGGAAATATTGAATGTGCCAACTCTATTAAACTTGTTCTCCCAAACTCCACAAAATATCTTTATTATATTGTTTTTTTATGTTATATATATAACCCCATATTTATAGTTATTTAATCCCAATTAATTTTTTTATATAATATATATATATCTATATAGTTATATATATATATAAAATATATATTATATTATATAATATTATATATTTTTAATATATTATATATAATATTTATAATTAGTTTATATAAATATAACCATAATATTATTAATGTATATAATATGAATAATTTTGTATTAATATAAATGTCTTAATAAAATATATAATTATATATATTATTTGGGGATATTATTTTATAATTGGGGGGGTATATATATATAATCGATATATATATATGAAAATAAATATATAATATATATAATATATATTTTGATATTTAATGTTTTGTAAAATTGTAAAATTAAATGTGGTTGAAATATATATGAAAAAAAGGGTGGGGGAAGGGTTGGGTTTTTGGGGGAAAATGCCGAGTCCTATGAAGGGATAATCTAGAAACTTGCACCGGGCCCCCGAGCCGATAGGTAAGTAACCCCCACCCAAAAAACAGACTAATTAAATTTAATTACCAATGTAAACCAATAAAGGGGGGTTGTACTTCCATTGGGTAAGGTACAAATCGGGGTCGAACGCGTTTGATTTAGTATTTTTATTAAGGTGTTTATCCCCTCATTATCCCGAAAAAAAAAAATAAAAATTTTTTTTTAAGTATAAATAGCAACATAACTTTAGTGGTTGGGTTTAAAGGAGACCAATTAATGGATTTATTCTATCTATTTTAAAGGGGGCCCCCCCCCATGACGTTAAAAAAAAAGGGTAATCGTTTGTTAAGTTGAAAAGGATAGACCAGTAAAAAAAATAAGTAAAGGGGGTGGAGGAAATGGGGGACTTAAAGTAATGAGTTCCCATTAGCTCCACTTTGGTATGTAGCATTATCCCCGTTTAATAAAAACTTAATATTAATTCGATAAGATTAATACTTTTATGACTAGAGTAATCAATAAAAAAAACATTTTTAAAAACAGATTGAGCAATACTCCTATTTATTATTTATAAAGTGTCATTCTGTCAGGACATAATAATACCCCATAGGGGGGGGATTGGAGATAAAAACCCCAAAATTAATAAAATAGTATGAGTACAAGGGTAGATCGAAACTAGGCGAATATAAAAAAATGCGGTCGGTCGGGACTCCCCAGACATTTGGAGTTAGGGCCGCTTATAGTTGTATAGGGGGGGTCACGGGGATAACTTTTTTAAAAAAAAGTTCTAACAATAAGTGGAAAAGAAGACCCAGCCTTGATTTAAATTTTAAAATTATCTCCAGAACACGCGAGTCCTTTCTTTTGTACTAGCCAAAAAATAGTATGGTAAAAAATGTAGTGGCTTAATATTGGGGAAAGCGACTACTACAAATGGGCACAACCGCGGTAAATAGGACTGATACCAAGGGATGAATTTGGGGTGCCAAGAGTTGCGGCCATAAAATTGTAAGACCACTTCAAAGCGTGAGGGAATCGATGAGGATGCTAGGAAACCTTCGCCGTGGCTCTTAAATTTATCAGGGGAATATTGGTTAGGATACCACCATTAATCGTTTTTCTGGAGATATTATTTTTTCTAGATAAGAATAATTTAGTGCCCCATTGGTTAAAAAAAATAAGAAAAAGTTTTATATAGTTGAAAGTGACGGGGGGAAACAAAATCCTAATCTTAGAGCTCCTAGTCTGAGTAGGGGGGGGGGGGGGGGGGGGGGGTAATTTAATCTATTTACTGTTGAGTATGGGTCTCATGGTGTGTAACATTTTATAAGGTGGGGGGGCGGGTCACCATAGGGGGTATCACCCCAAAGAAAATTGTAACAAGAAGGTGGTTGCGGAGATATAATGTTGTCAGCGGATTATTTATTTTTTCACTTTTTTTTTTTTTTCTAATCTCCTAAGTGTGGTAAGGGGAGTATTTTTTTTAAAAAAAGGAATCACTTCAGAACAACAAGTGAAAAAGTGGGATGTCGGAATATTAGAGATTACTCCAATGAGGTAACTCTCTAAAATATAACGGGGAGAGAGTTTTTTTTTTTTTCGCAGCGAGCTCTTTTTTTAAGAAGTAGAAAAACACTAGCGAGAACCTCCTTCTTTTTAATATCCCGCTCCCCACCACCTTACGAGGTAAAAAAAACTGTTTTACGAGGGATGCAACAGGTTTTAATTTCGGTAAACATGTTTACAAAATTGGGCACGGGTATAGATGGGGAGGATTCTTAGGATAGATGGAAGAAACTAATTGTATAGAGGGGCAGAGTAACTGTATGGGCTTATACGGACGTGCTGATTGTCGAACGATTGTGTTTGACATTCGGTCAAAAATATGCGGGGGTCTTATCACACACAATCATTGCAATGCATATGAAGGGGAGGGGGATGATATCACATGGAATTCTTATTTTGTTGGGGGGGGGTAGATGGGGTGACGGGAGGGCTCATGTAGGTGGTAGTGTAGCCAGGGGGTGGGTAACTGAGTTGAGGGAATCTTTGAGATTCTCAGGAATTAACTTATTTAACCCACTGTGATAAGATTCTCTTTTTCAGTTGTTGCAGAGGGTAGGGATCGGGCTTCCATTTTCTTTACAGCCGAAAATTAAAAGAAATAATTGAAAAGCGAGGATAGTATTATATGGGGGGAAACGGGAACCCTGCCACACCCCTTTTTGGAGGGGCGGAAAATGTTATTTTAAGGGGGGGGTGGGGGTTAAGTTGTTGATTCCGCTGTTTGTTAGCGCGGGAAATTGGATTGGGGATTATGTCACTATGGAGCGAAGCGGAAGAAAGGGTGTGGAAGTGTATTTGAGGTTCGGGGGGCTTTTGTGGCTGGGTGTATTTTAGTCTGGTTTCATTTGGGTAAGTTGGGGTGGAGTGGGGGGATTAGTGGATAGTCAAGGGGGTGAGCGAGTGTTGCTTTGGGAACTGGTAGTTGGCCTCCCTGTTGATTGGATGTGGATGGGGGTCAGGGAGTTGCTGTTTTAGATGTCTATCCGCTGCGGGGGGGGGTGTGGCGTAGGAAAGTCGGTTTTATTGCAGAGGTATGGTCGCTTTTCGCCGGGTGACCTTGTGTCTTATTATTGTGGCTGGTAGGTAAATGGTCTTTGGTGGTATAGGCGGGCGTGGCGTATTTCATGATGTTTCTCTAGGTGATGTTTCGATACTTCGTTCTTCTGGAGGATTTAGAGCCATATGGGTACCCAGGGACACGAGGCGTAGGTATCAGGGGGCTTAGGCTACTGCGTATCTTCAGTTTATGGTGCCCCTTCAGTGGATTCAACTAGTCTTCCCGCGTTCTTCTGTTAATGAATCTTTTTTGTTCCCGTACGGTTTGGGGGAATTTGCCCACACCTGGGGATTTCTCAAAGTATAGGGGGCCCTTTTAGGTTATTTGACAACATGTGATTGCCGGTGCCGGGGATAGGAAGTGGGTCGGGGGGATTTGGGAGTGGGGGGGGGGGGGGGGGGGGTTTTTCGAAGTCTTATGTGAGTGGTATAAACGAGAGCAATTTTGCGGCAAAAAGCCTACCGTAGTCCGAAAGTAGGGGCCCAAAGGGGGGGGGGGGGCATGGTCCTGATGGGTTTAGGGGGGGGGGTTATTTGGTGCATTTTTTGGGTCTGGGGGGGGGGTGATTGAGGGTGGGAGCAGGGATCGGGCGGGGGGGACATGAGGCATTAGGTATTTTACTGGTTGGGTGGGTTACAACTGATCGGGGGTTTGGATGCCGAACACGACATTTGCCAGGGGGGGTTACGATGCTTATTGGAGTTTATTGTTATCCACCACCCCATATAAGGCAGATTGGTTAGGTTGTTGTCTGCCAGTAAACACTGTTACACAGGGACCAGGAATTGCGGGTCAACCCCCTTTTCGGTTACGTGGGTTATTTGGGGAGGGGTGGGGGGTTTGATAACTGGTCTTTGGGACCACATTGGGGATGCCCAAGGTGGGGGGGGGGTTTGCTGTGGGGTTTATTTGGTAACTCAGGGTTTCACCTTCATAGGCATAAATATAACCAAACGGCTTAGGGTGTAAAAAAAAAAGTTACCCCCCCCCGGAGGGAGATAGGATGTTCCCTAGTATATATTTTGGTGCCCTTGAACAATAGATTTTTGTTAATTTATGGGTATGGTACCCCAGAGCGTACCCCCGCGTGGACCCTTAGGGGCGTCACGTTATATTGGAGGGAATTTGGACTCCAGGTGCGTTTACTTGTTAGTTTATGTTTTTATTTGGGGGGTGGGCGGGGTGGGCAAACCACCCTTGGGCCGGATTGGCCGGGGCTTTATTTAATTGGGGGGAAGCTTAGCCTTTGTGGACAGCGTGGTTATGGGGTCTGGGGGGGCGGGTGCGGGGAGGGGCGGGGGGGGGGGGGGTCTGGGGGGCCGGCTCGGCCGGCAGTATTTCGGGCCACTTGGTTGCCGGCATTGGATAGTTATCAGCTATCCGGAATGATTGGACCACCTACATGGGTTGGGAGTTTTTGTTGGGTTTTTTTGAAGGGGCGGGCGAGTTGAGATTGGGGATTTTTTTGATGGTAGGGGGTACGTTTTTAATTGCTTTTATGTTTTTTTTGTATTTATTATGATTTGAGGGAGGCCCCGCGGGTGAGGAAAATAAACAAAGGTCTATTTTTTTTTAGACCCAAGAACCCCCGCTGGTGCCGGTCCAAGGGATAAGCCCGCGGGCGTGGAGTTTTATGGTTTGGCCCTCCCGGGTCACGGGACGTCAGCCCCAGCCCATTATTATGGGCCTAGACTCTGATGCCAGGTAAGGTATCACATTGAGGCCCCGATAGATGGGCGTCGCGGGGAGTTTAGGGAGCGTTTATGTTTTTGCGTAGTGGTTTCCGCGGGGGGATGTAGTGGGGGGGGGGGGGGAAAAAAAAATATATTACGGGTATTGTGAAAGTTACCGAAAACTCTCAGTGGGAGTGAATCGGATTAGCGCGGGGCAAAAAACTAGAGGAAGGGATAGGGGTGGAGAGGATGGTGTCAACGGGGGTGGGGGTTATGATAATACATATTCATTCGTACTTATGGTACTATCGATAGATACCCGTTTGGGGTAGGGTGCAGCAGTGGGAGGATTCATTGGGGGAGTTTTTGGTGTGGGAGTTGGTTTGGATTTAGTTGTCCAAGAGCCCTATGGGGTCAGGTAGGTGGGGTGTGGAAGTCTGGAATAGGACGGAGGGTGGGGGGTTTTGGGGGGTATCGTCGTTTGGAGGTGGATGTAGGCTAATCCGGAGGGTCGGGACGTATGCCGGGGGGTAGCGGGGGATGGTGGGCTGAGGTTAGGGGTGGGGACGTGGGGGTTTAGGAAGAATTTATATGGGTGAGGGGGATGTGGGGGGGGGGGGGGGGTGGGGGTGGGGGGGGGGGGGGGGGGGGGGGGGGGGGTGTGGGGGGGGGGGGGGGGGGGGGGGGGGGGGGGGGTGGGGGGTGGGGGAGGGGGGGGGTGGTTGTTGGGGGGGGGGTGGGGTGGTGTGTATTTGGTCAGTTGTATTGGAGGTAGTCATGGTTTTTGAGCGTGTGTGGGGGGCACTGGGGGAGACGGGTGTGGACAGGGGAAGCTCATGTTGTGGGGGGGTGGGCGATCAGAGGGGACCTATGCTCAGTGGGGGTGCTTATATTAGTGGGTTAATGCGGGGGGTGGGGGTGACACGTGTAACTCTTGAAGGTGTTGGGTGCTGACAGCGGCGCGGGGGTTGTTTTAAGGGGGGGCGGGAGTTGGGTACAGGATTAGGTGGGTCTGATCTAGTGTGTGATGGGATTGAGCCGGGTCACGTCAGAATCGTGGATGGCTTACGGAGTGAAGCGGTAAGGATGAGAATCGTCTGCGCGAGGATCCCGTGATATGGGGAAAAGAAGAGATCTAGGATGGCAGACCGGTATGGGGGGGTTTAGTAACCGTGGAAGGGTTTGGGGGGTGGGGGTCTCGATGACATAGTATCGTGGGAGCTGGGGTTGACATTGCACTGCGAATCCGCGTAATGCTTGGGGGGGTTGGATATGCCTGGGGTGCGCCAATAAAGGGGGGGGTACTTCATGGCGTGGTCGGGCGGCCAGTGGGTTTGGAAATGGTACTGGTGCAGCGGCTGATTTCTCGTGGGATAGTGGTTCCTAGGGGGAGGGGGATCTATGCAGGTAGTCACTGGATATCGGGACAAAGATATAGGTGGGGAGGGCAAATTAATATGAGAGAGTATGGACGGGGGATCCGCACAGGGCGAGGGGGAGGGTCAGACATGCAGTGAACACGAACTCACTGGTCGGGGGGAGACGGGGGTGAGGATAAGTATTAGGAGAAGCTTTCTGGGAATAACTGAACGGCTACGAAGCCGGTCTTGGAGGGGGTGGGACCCGGGGGGATACTTGGAGGTGCTGAATGCTAAGTGGCATCTATGACAAAGGCTTCCACGTATATGCATGGTAGAGAAGTGCGGGGAGTGCGCGAGCGGAGTATGGGGCCGGATTGCGAGCGGGTGTGGCGAAGCCGGGACCTGTGAGGGTGGTGGGGTGCGGTTTTGGTCCCTTGATAAGTGTCCTTTTGAGGTGGAGGGTTACCGTAGACAGCGAGCGACAATAGAGGGACATACAGACTCATTTTTGAGTCGTAGCAGTGTCTGGGCTGTCTGCGAGAACAAGACAAGCTTTACATCCGATGGAACTTTTATGTGTAGTTGGTTCGACATTGAGCAAGGTACAGGAGCGAAGATCTGTCTGATCAATGAAACATTTTAGGATGGGTTCCAATGGGGGGATCGTCTTTGGGGGGCGAAATATGGGTTGGGACAGTGCGTGGGGAAGGCGCGGGAAACGTTGGGGTGGGAGTATGACTACGTTCATCGCTCGAGTGAACATATACGACTTTACGGGAAATATGTAGTCGTTTCTGGTGTGTGTGGGATAAGTGGGGTTGAACCCATTCAGCTATGAATGGTCTACAGGGGGGGAGGGGTGAATGGAGTAGGATCTTCTCATGGGGAGCGCTGGAGATTGTATAATAGGGGGGGGTGGGCATACATAACTTTGTGGGGGGTTAGGGTTGGGAGGGGTGGCAGTGCATTGGGGGGGGGTGGGTGGAGGCGGGCGAGGGGTGGGGCGGGACATGTGGGGGAGTGCATGAGGGGGAGGGGGTATCTCTATAGGGGGGGCAGGGACGGTGGGGGGGCGGGCGGGGGGGGTGGATATTCGAGTTTGACACAGTACGTGGCGCTTTAGAGTGGGGGGGTGGGGGGGGGGTGTGTCTGGCAAACACACTGGGGGGTGGTGGTGTGTGCGGTTGTTTGGGTGAGCACTCCCACGTAGTACTAAGGGTAAAATGCGCTTCCAGACTGTGAGCTTTTGAGAGTCTACCATTACAAAGAACCGAGTGTGTACAATGGTTAGTATGGGGGGGAGGCTGAGGGAGTGTGGGGGAGGTTGCTGGTTTGTAGGGTATTAGTATGGGTTGAGATGATGACTTTTTGTCATTTTGTTTTATCATATTCATACTATATCATTCTCTAATATGATGGTAGAGAGTCTAGTGTAGACAGTGGAGACTACGACCTATAGATATATATGGCACAAGGGTGGGACATCGAGGGACATGGGGTGGGGCGGACAGCAGAGTCGTGGACAGTCTAGGGGAGGACAACACATACTGAGCGATGCGCTGAGCTATGAACAACTCTCCCTTGGCTCAGCACAGGAATTAGCGCGAGCCGTTGATAACATCAGTTGTTGAGTCTTGCGTCGGGACAAAGAAGACAGTTCATCATATCAAGTATCGCGGTATATTGATATACTCACTGATTTGGGCATGTCAGAGACTAGACGAATAGGCTAGAAGGGTGTTGGGTAAAGGGTGAATAAGAAAATGGTCTGGGGGTGGGGAGAACATGAATAGGGGTAGGGCACATGTGAATGTGGTGAGTGGTTTAGACACAACTTTGGTCTTGCGTCCGTAAATCTAGGATATGGGTGCACTCCAAAGCACTCAGGTCTACACTGAGCTCTAACAGCAAAACTTGCGTGTGCAGGTCAGAGTCCACTGAGTACAGAACGAGACAGTCCGGTGAACATCACTGCTCTCACAATTGCAGAGTAGCGAACTAGCAGTGCTAACTATACTAGACATCGCTGATGAGACAGCAAATATTCTCGCATGCAATCTCGAGGACTACTGGTAGAGTGAGTCTAAGAGAGATGGAGTAGGAGTACACAATGTAATCTCTGAAGTAGTTTGTTTTCTCTGAATTTTAGGTAATTATTTGTCCTAGTCTGAGGAGAGGTAACACCAGAATAACAGGCAGCCTATTCTGGATCACTGTATCACAAGTCGATACTGGGTAGATAAAACACAAGAGACTGATGGAGGCAGAGTAGTGTACGGAATGCAAATCGCAAATATCTACTGACAAGTGGTATATATCTCTCTCTCTCTGGACTCAGCTATATCATCATTGAACCACGTACAGAAAGCAGCGGCAAACTACTGTACTGGACATCTGCCAAGACATGTATACCAGTCTTCGGACTAAAATTACTGTAAAAAAAATATAATGAATCTATTGTTTTAATTTGTTTTGTAATATGACATGTAGTTATTTATTTCAAACATACATTTGTGTGTTATCTCATTGTGAAGAGTGTGGCTTCAGTCAACAATAAGAGGCCGGCCAAAACAGGTTGGCGGGCCGGTCAAAACTGGTTGGCGGGCCGGATCTGGCCCGCGGGCCGTAGTTTGGCCACCTCTGCTCTAAACAATCTTAGAGACACCATATATAAAGAACAACTTTTATAAGGTCTGGCAATCTCAATATATTCGACAATGTGGCACGTATAAGCATACAAAAAACGTGCACAGTGCGAATGCACATGATAACAGGCTACCAATACATAAATGACACAGTTGTAAAACATTTTGTGACAGCTATCTATTCATATTATGTACTGTCCACAGTTGTAAAACATATTGTGACAGCTATCAAGTCATATGATGTACTTGTCCACAGTTGTAACACATTTTGTGACAGCTATCTAGTCATATGATGTACTGTCCACAGTTGTAAACCATTTTGTGACAGCTATCTATTCATATGATGTACTTTCCCCAGTTGTAAAACATTTTGTGACAGCTATCTATTCATATGATGTACTGTCCACAGTTGTAAAACATTTTGTGACAGCTATCTATTCATATGATGTACTGTCCACAGTTGTAAAACATTTTGTGACAGCTATCTATTCATATGATGTACTGTCTACAGTTTGAATTTCACTTTGTATGGTAGGCCTGATTCCGTATTATTTATCTAGTCAATAGCATATTCACACTAACTCTTTCCAGTCAGTGTCAAGCACTGCCCCTTTTCTAACACACATGAGAGGAAACTTACAGCATGTGATGAGATGTCTGAGAGAAACTGAAGATACCACCAAAAAGAAACGAGAAGATTAGGAAGTTTGTAAAAACAAAAATCATTTACATCTACAAACACAGAAAATAAAATGGTACGGCCACTGCCTCAGATTGTAACCCAATAGGCTACCCTAAGCTTTCAACATTAGAGGTATGCAAAGTCATCAAGGTCTGTTTAACGTATAAAATTCATCAAGTTCAGTTTATCGCATTCAAGGTCATCAAGCTTAATTTATCGTATTCAAGGTCATCAACCTCAGGTTATCGTATACAAGGTCATCAAGCTACGTTTATCGTATTCAAGGTCATCAAGCTCAGGTTATCGTATACAAGGTCATTAAGCTAAGTTTATCGGTTCAAGGTCATCATGCTCAGTTTATCGTTTTCAATGTTGAGCAACCTAACTTTCGAGGTGAAGACAAGAGTACAACAGTAATGCACCTTATCAGCAACTTTATTTTTGACAATCATAGACTGGGTGATTGTTAAGGTCAAAGGGAGGTAAATCTTAGTATGTTGTGGGACAGATTGAATTTTTGGGTTATGGTACTTGCTTGCCGATTAGGAATGGATTTGTAAGGCCATAATTAATATAACTGCCGTGTTGTGCAGTCTTTGAGGAGTTTGATTTATGTAGAGATTTGTAAGGCCATAATTAATATAACTGCCGTGTTGTGCAGTCTTTGAGGAGTTTGAGACATGTAGAGACTTGTAAGGCCATAATTAATATAACTGCCGTGTTGTGCAGTCTTTGAGGAGTTTGAGACATGTAGAGATTTGTAAGGCCATAATTAATATAACTGCCGTGTTGTGCAGTCTTTGAGGAGTTTGAGACATGTAGAGATTTGTAAGGCCATAATTATTATAACTGCCGTGTTGTGCAGTCTTTGAGGAGTTTGAGACATGTAGAGATTTGTAAGGCCATAATTAATATAACTGCCGTGTTGTGCAGTCTTTGAGGAGTTTGAGACATGTAGAGATTTGTAAGGCCATAATTAATATAACTGCCGTGTTGTGCAGTCTTTGAGGAGTTTGAGACATGTAGAGATTTGTAAGGCCATAATTAATATAACTGCCGTGTTGTGCAGTCTTTGAGGAGTTTGAGACATGTAGAGATTTGTAAGGCCATAATTAATATAACTGCCGTGTTGTGCAGTCTTTGAGGAGTTTGAGACATGTAGAGATTTGTAAGGCCATAATTAATATAACTGCCGTGTTGTGCAGTCTTTGAGGAGTTTGAGACATGTAGAGATTTGTAAGGCCATAATTAATATAACTGCCGTGTTGTGCAGTCTTTGAGGAGTTTGAGACATGTAGAGATGTGTAAGACCATAATTAACATAACTGCCGTGTTGTGCAGTCTTTGAGGAGTTTGAGACAGGTGGAGAATTTGTATGCCAGATGCATTTGAGTTATCATGAATTGTGTCTTTGTTGATGTCATTGTGACTTCGTTGTGTGTGTTGTAACGTAATAAACAGTATCGAACTGTTCCAGGCGTTTTCAACCTTAATTGTCATCCATGACTCGTACGTGAGCTGTGTGGTGAGTGACAGTGGACACAGTATTCAACAATAACGATAACAATGACGATTGTATCAGTGATGCGCCAAACAACAGAGAGCAGTCCAAGAGGGATTAGATGGACAACATTTTCTACACTGGAAGACCTGGAATATGCAGATGCCATTGGACTACTCGGAACATTCAACATCAACATATCCAAGAAAAAACCGATAGACTTAATAAGTATGGCCAGCAGGTGGGACTGAATATCAATCTAAAGAAGACAGAGGTCATGACATTCAATATGGGCAGTCCTGAGCCAATAACAATAGGGAACCAGAAGCTAGAACAGACAGGCACATTTACATACTTAGGATGCATAGTAACACCAGACGGCGGAACAAGCAAGGACATCAACAACAGAATAAATAAAGCGAGAACAACATTTCCTAGTTTCGACAACATTTGGAAGTCTTCCCAGTACAGCACTGTCGTGGTTGAGTTAAAGTGTAAGAGTATTTGTCGAGTTGGACAATTATAGTGAAATCGACAATGATAGTGGACTGGCAGAGTTATAGATTACACATAGATAAGGTGTAAATAGGAGGTGGACTTGAGACAAACCTGGAAGAAGATTTATTAAAGTTATCTCTCTCTCCAAGCCTCAACACACTTATATAGTCTAAGCACCGCCTGCTCTTCCTCTTTTCTCTGGATCATAAGTAGAGACTACAGTAAAGAGCTTGAAATGTTAATTATGGATGAAAGGGTCGTGAACAGCGCATTAATAAATGAGTAAAATTTATTAAAGAAGAAATATATGAAAAAATAATGCATCTCAGCACAAACAACATAACAATTACATCAATAATCACAAATATGCAAATACACACCGATGAACACACAGACCACCAACATAAAACCTGTAGAACATCCAGAAATAAATAAACCGAGTGTCAGTCCATCCGCTTTCGTGGGACCAAATGCAATAGCTCCAGTAAGTGTCTTTACGTGTAGATATCCTCCATAGGTAATGGAAATAACATGAAATAAATTCACTGTAGGCGCTATCGTTGGTGACACCCTAATTGCGCGAGGTGGGCTGGAAGACTCTGTCTATCTCCGGCTGACCGCTCATAAGTGCGAGGTTTTAAATATCCAGAAACACACACAAAACAAAATTACTTGAGGACAAATGGTCCCTTGCGCTCTTATCCGGCGCTAGAATTGTGCTTGCGTACTTGGTATTAAATCCGGTTTGGGCTGGCTTGAACTGTGGTTTGACTGAGTGCTCCGTTTAAGCACACAAAGTCTGGTGATTTAAATTCAGCTATAGACGCTGGGCTGATAGATATGCTGGAAGCCGCAATGCTCTGACAGGCGATCCAAAGGGCGAGTAGGAAACTACTACTTGCAATACTATTTCAGATCTTGCGTTGGCTCGTTGCACACTGCGTGAGCTTAAGTTCTCGTTAGAGAGAATGGCGTTGACAAAAAGGGGTTTGTTTCAGGTATGAGGTGACAACTCGTGGTGCTAATTACGATCAGGAGCCGTGAGAGCGATGAGAATATTACGTTCGTCGCCTGACTGGACTCTTGCAATAGCGATACCGTATCCTGAAACTGAGACCCAAAAAGAGACGACCTTTACATCAAGCAAACAATAAAATTACACTAACGTTATACAAAACAGTTATGCTCCACTATGGGATTTAAATTATTGTAATCATTGCTATGATAGTTTAGGGCTGTCTTTATCCATATAAGTCTCCCTCCTGTTCCTTCCACTCTATCAATTATCAGCATGCGCCCGCATAGGCTAATATATTTTGTACACACATGTACCTGTCAGTAAATGTTCTGACCGCAAAATCTACTCCTCTTCTTCTTCCAACTCAACGTACAGGAAACATAACCCTGTAGTTACAGCTGACTGGATATGTTATTCATCTTACAACATTTTAAGTGAATTTACATTAACAGATTACAGCATTTGACATATATAAATCGTATGTCCTTCTTGGGGAAAATGTTAACATCCCACAAATGAATACATAGAAAATGCAATGTTCTTGCTATGGTAATACCGTTGTGACTGAAACCTAAGACATAATGTTATCTCTGGCTGGTGCCTGCTTTCTGTGAAAGTTATAACTAATGCCTAGCTACACAAATCGGCATATCATGATTCCACCCAGCCACTAGAAGTTTCTATCAAAAAGGAAAAAGTGACTATCTCCTATAATTCAGAGTTATAGCGCCTGTACATCACTATTCAGTTTTTTAAGTGAATAACCCACACCTCTGACATTTCCTTACAGTAATGACAGTTAATTTAGCCTACACTCAACCCATGGTAAGCATCTGTACTGATGATTCTACGCCTAGTAAGTATCTGTTATCGTAAGTTCACCTTTAACCCATGGTAAAAATTAACACTGACACATGACTGTTTTGTCACTCGTTTAACTAAGGCTGTAGACGGCTCTACACTATCACTGAATTAAATTTCCGGGAGAAATCCTCAAAAATTAATTCAAGTCACATTCCTATCAGATATATATATAAAAGGCTAACATGAATATATATATATATATATATATATATATATATATATATATATTATAAGATATGTCTACTCACCCCGAGAAATGACGAGAAATAGGCAATAACATTTAGTTCTGTGTTAACGTATGCCTTATTCTCATTATGGTCCTCTCGGGCAGGAAATATTTTACGAGTGAGTCTCCCTGATTAAAACCATCTACTCTTATAGTGTACAAATACGCTACCCGGACACCTGGCATGGCTTGTTTCTACAGATGTTTCGGCGTATAACGTAATCAAGAGTAAGACAAAGGTTATTCTAGAGGTATACATCAGAAGCGACAACCACGAGAAAGTTTCCCCGATAGACAATGCATAATATTATGATCTCTCTCTTCGTTCGAGGGCCAAACCCACAAAGACCGACCGCGATTGTTATCTCCCCTGAATCGGAGATCAAACCTGTTACCAGCGAGACATTCCTGTGGTCAGACAAACACCAGGTGCAGCTAGGTAATATTATCGTAAGCTGAGCTGACCGCTACTGACCAGTGGGGAATTTATAATGAAGGCCAGAACGAAACGAAGCGGCAGGGTGGGTCTAAGAGAGGAATGATGGGCCATGTAGGTAAAATCCAAAGAAAGAAAATACAAAAGTCAAAGAAACCAGGACATTAAAAGAGTAATAAAAGAGATGGGACGTGATGGAAAGACAAATTATCAGTCAACGTGACAAGCACAAACATCAAATTAAGATTATATGAGAGCTGTGTACTTTCTGTGCTTCTCTAAGGTGCAGAATGCTGGAGAGTAACAGAGAAGGAAATGTCGAACTGTCCTCTTTCCACACAATTTGCCAAAGGAAAATTCACCGAATGTTTTGGCCGAATATCATCACCAAACAAGAACTACTTATTCGAAGTAACCAAGAGGACATGCACACCCTCATAGCTGGCAGACGCTGGAGTTGGGTTGGCCATGTCCTCAGAAGGGACCCTGATGCCATTACAAGAACAGCTATGCTATGGACCCCCGAAGGAAAGCGAAAGAGAGGCCGACCAAAAACAACTTGGCGGAGAACTGTGGAGGCTGAGATGCAAAGAATGAACCAGAGTTGGGACACTGTACGAAGGATGGTCGCCGACCGAGCAAGGTGGAAGCAATTTGTTGCTGTCCTATAAGACGCCACCAGGTGTGATTGCCACGAAGAATGGTAGAAGCCTACGTATACATTGTTACATATTTCTCAAGTAATAATACAGAATAGAGCCATGTAGTTTTCTCTTCTTTATTTCTTTTTTTTAAATTCATTGACTTTTTAGGCATTAAAAAATATCATTCTTGTTACCATCTTTGTCAGATAAATAAACTTGTTGAGTGCTTAAAAATGTCATTGAAAACAAAAGGGAGGTTTGTTACGTCTATCATTTCACAGATTAAAAAATACAGCTGTTTAAATTAGGAACAAGTAAAGCTTGATCAGTTAGTTATTGATAGATAAAAAGAATCATCGAGGGTTCCAAAAAAAATGAACGCGTCATTATTACAGATTGATAGTAAATTTTTGCTAAGCTGGTAATATGCATCATTTTTATTGTGGCCTGGATGTTCTGCTTACCGCTTGCTGCAGTAGCTGCGCTTGATTAAATTCTTGACCTATGTTTGAGTTATGCTTGTGTCAAGATGAGTTAGCTTTCCCCCTTTCCAGCTCTTCATTTCCCGAGATGTTACAAAGAGAAGGGATCCACCGAATCACAACTCTAGTGAATTGCTGACACAGTTTGTGAAGTGTTACTCTAAGGTCATCGAGGTCGGCATTAATTCTGATTCTTCGCGTTCCAATCACTGACAGCGCATTTAAGAAGATAGCTCCTTGTCTTTCTGAGCTTTCTTGTCATTAGGACGTCTGTTTCATTTTGTAAGGCCTCTGCCTCTGCTCTGAAGTTACTCGAGAATGTTCCGGTGCGACTGACAGCTATTTTTGCTTTGCTTAAACAAGAAAACTCCGTCTTGGTTCGACAAGGAAGGGTTCGTCCAATCTATATACACATTTTATCAGTAACAAGTGAACACATTCCAGCTTTTAACGACGTTCCGATGTAAATACAGCAAGAAATGTAATTAGAATGACACGATTAATATTTCTGGGGAGCTAACATATTCTGACTAAATTATTACGTCTCTTGCTGATCAAACTACGGTGGAGTAATTGTTGACGCTGTAACATGAGAGGAAGACGCAACTATGTTCTAGCAGTAAATGTGTGAATTCTGTCCGCAGGAAATGTTATAAGAATGACTGAAATGTGGTTTAAGAAAATAATTAAAGTTCCTCGATTTCAAGAGACATGGCGGCTGATATTCTGACATTGGTCAGAGTTCAAGCGGATCTTTCTGTACGCAAGAGAGGATGATGATAATTATCTAAAATATGACAACAGTTATCTTTCAGATGAGGACAGTTCTCTCAGAGATGTGTGCTTGTCATATATTCATACAATATATTTAGACAGAAAAAATAAGAACAGTAAATACACACGTAATAATTTATAAGGGACATAACGCATTGCAACACAGACAAAAAATGTAGATACGCAGAATTAGACGTAAGGAGTAAACACGATTGTACAGAAATATACACGTTAATGAAAGTGTATATACCATCAGTAAAAGCACATAAGCCAATATAGTATAACAAATTCTGTACAGGACGGCACATTGTAATAGGAACCGATTTTAAATGCATCCTGAACAACGTGGACATGTCGCGAGGAACCGTACAAGGAAGAAGGAAGCCTCTAAATAGTGTACACACATAAGTAGACATACCACAAATACTGAACACAAACAAGTAGACATACCACACATACTAAACACACAGAAGTAAATATTTCACCGACAGTGAAATCACACAAGTAAAAATATCACAAATAGCGAAACACATAAAGAGACATAACACAAATAGTGAACACACACAATGGTGTACCTCAGATATTGAATACACACTATTAGGCATAACACATATAGGGAACTAACACAAGTAGACAAACCACAAATAGTGGACACACAAAAGTAAACATACCACAGATATTAAACACAAAGAACTAGACATACCAAAAGCAATGAAAACACACCAATACACATACAACTATTGGTGAACCCACACATAGACCTACCACAAACAGTGAGCACACAAACGTAGATGTCAGGAAACTATTTATACTGTGGATTTCAATACATGATAAATATGTACTCTTTGGCTCATCATCTAAGGATACGACCACAGCATACAATAGCTGACAATAATTAAACATAACACCTGTAACAGGTAAGTTCCCTTTTATTAACCACTGCACACACGGAAGCCACACACGGCTAGCAATACATATGAAATACAATGCAACAGAAATGCCAATATAACTTGCAATAACCAACACCTCAATCTATCAGCATCATACCCACTGATATGTTCCTACCGAGTGAACATCACAATGAATAAAGGTGTTGATGGTATAAATTTGTTTGTCATTCGTGATGACAAAAAATGTAAACAAAGAATAAATGTTCACAAACATTCATTCAGATGCTCAAGCGTAAGATGGAAAAGAGAACACATCTTGGGAAAAGAGGACAGACTGTCACACTACATTATGGCAACAGCTCGCTGGACGAATAGATGTGAACAGTAACATTGTTTTCTTTTGTTTGTTTTTTCTTCAGCTGTTTGCTACTTTCCCTTGCGTAGCACGTTCCTTTCAACAATGTTGTAAACATGATGTAGAAGGAAATGGTGGACATTTTGACAACAAATACTTTCTTATGAGATTTTCTATTTGATGTGCACAATACATGAATCTCATGTTACATGTGGTATGTAGCAGGTTTAAAAAGTTTTCTTAGTCATTGTTAACTGAAAGTTGCAAGGACAGAATCAACATTTTTTCTTAAGCAAGCCTTGATGCAGTGCATGTGCACAACATATCACCAACCTCAAAAATTTACTTCTCAGTAAACACACTTGAAGTATGGCAATATTAAATTTAAATTATTAACCAATTTAAAATACCAAAATAGAAAAAAATTGCTTCAATTTTATAAAAACAAAAAAGAATTACTTGGGAAATTTTTTTTCTTTAAAGTGAAAGCAAAACAAAATTATTAGGGAAATTAAACTAAAATTTCAATCAACAAATTTAAATGTCTCACAGTTTACGTTAAGTAATCAGTTGTTCAAATGCATTTTAGATTCTAGGATTGAACTTTTCTCACATGTTGTAAAAACTAGGAAATTTTAAATAATCATATTTATTGCCAAACAGATACACAGGGTTCAATAATCTTAACAAGGACAAATATACGACATAACATTTTCCTGCTGAAAAAAAAAAAAAGGTAACAAATGAATTATAAAACCATGAATGTCAAGTTATAGGAAATCCCCAATTTAATGGGACAAGTTACAATGGAAAGCAAATGTTTTTAGAACTCACATTGCAATGGGTTAATCTATTACAAACATAAAGTTCATAACTTAATTTTTGCAACAAGTTAGATGATGAAATTTAAATTTTAAACAAAGTAAAGTTTGAATCGACTATGGAATTTTTTTTTTGGGAAACAATTCAGAAAAAATGTTTTGCAAATTTTTAGGGGGCCTTAGGGTGGATTGGAAATATCACCAATACGATGCTAACACAAAAAATTAAAAATTAACTGTAAAAAGTTGAATTAACATTAGTCCTTAATCCAAGTTAACCAAATCACATGTATCAAAAAACTTAATAAACTGTAGCAAAGAAATGACATTGAAGAATTTCTTTTAAGAGAAACCAGAAATTTTAAAAAGAAATTTTTTTAACCTTTATAAAGTTTTTGAAAAACTCAACTAACGTAAAAAACAAATTTGACTTTGCTTTAAAATTTGAATAAAAAATAAATTTCAATAAAGTTAATTAAAAAAGCTTTTTTTCCTTGAACATCAATAGTGAAGTCAAAACAGTATGAAAAATTAATACATGAAAATATTTTGAAAATTACCAATAATTCAACAAGTAAAAAATTAACAACTTTAAATAATTTCTTTGAAGAAATTATTATAATTCAGGACTTAATGGACTTATTGTTTTCTTGAACTTTAACACTTAACAAGTAACATACTCAAATTTTATTCTTTCTAACAAATGTTAACATAACACATTTGAACTTCAAAAAGAAGCAAAAACAAATTAGCTAGACTCCAAAATAATACCAGCATTTGAATTTTATTTTGAAAGGATTTTGTTTTATTTTTTTAATTTTTTTCAAGAATTGCATTAATCTTTTGACATCAATAAACCATTTAAGCATTAATACGTTTTAAGGTCAGAATATTTTTACATGATTTCAATACATTTATTTATACTTTAAAGCAAGGCAAATTGCATTGCCCAAAATGATAAGTTGGAAAATGGAAAGAATATTTCTTTTAATTTCCCTTGGATGGTAAGCATTAAAAGAGTTCAGCATCAGAAATGGTTAAAATTTACATTTACACAGTTGAAAACCAATGTATGGCAAAAGATGTACATTTAATTAGGAAAATGAAACATTTATAATTCAAAATAGTTAGGGATTTGTAATATGGGCAAACCTAGTTACAATGAAGGGGTTAATAACACCAGAAATTTTTAGGGTTGTACAACAAGTAAACGATTTTACAGAAATTGGTCCATACAGGCTTTTCAATGCAATTAGGTAAAGACAGTATACACCAAAATTAGATTTTAAAAAAAAAATCATAACACAAAATTCAAACAGGACGGACAATCGTAATGTAGGAAACATCAGTAGATTTTAAATGCATCCTTCTTTCAACGTGGACATGTCCCTGGTAATTTTTACTTAAAATGCCTTAAATATTTAAACTAACAGTAGACATCCACAACGTTTTTTGAATGTCGCAGGAATACAATTTGCACCACATTCATATAATGGGACACACAAAGTAATTATTTCTACACAGTGAAATCACAAAAAGTATCGAGACAATAACAGATTTCATAATTAAACACAATTTTAATTTCAAATTTTTCAGACAGAATTCACATTCAACAAGTACAAAAATACATCACAAAAGCGAAATTTAAAGAACATAACAATGTTAGTGAACACACACAATGGTGTACCTCAGATATTGAATACACACTATTAGGCATAACACATATAGGGAACTAACACAAGTAGACAAACCACAAATACTGGACACACAAAAGTAAACATACCACAGATATTAAACACAAAGAACTAGACATACCAAAAGCAATGAAAACACACCAATACACATACAACTATTGGTGAACCCACACATAGACCTACCACAAACAGTGAGCACACAAACGTAGATGTCAGGAAACTATTTATACTGTGGATTTCAATACATGATAAATATGTACTCTTTGGCTCATCATCTAAGGATACGACCACAGCATACAATAGCTGACAATAATTAAACATAACACCTGTAACAGGTAAGTTCCTTTTTATTAACCACTGCACACACGGAAGCCACACACGGCTAGCAATACATATGAAATACAATGCAACAGAAATGCCAATATAACTTGCAATAACCAACACCTCAATCTATCAGCATCATACCCACTGATATGTTCCTACCGAGTGAACATCACAATGAATAAAGGTGTTGAGATTATAAATTTGTTTGTCATTCGTGATGACAAAAAATGTAAACAAAGAATAAATGTTCACAAACATTCATTCAGATGCTCAAGCGTAAGATGGAAAAGAGAACACATCTTGGGAAAAGAGGACAGACTGTCACACTACATTATGGCAACAGCTCGCTGGACGAATAGATGTGAACAGTAACATTGTTTTCTTTTGTTTGTTTTTTCTTCAGCTGTTTGCTACTTTCCCTTGCGTAGCACGTTCCTTTCTTATGAGATTTTCTATTTGATGTGCACAATACATGAATCTCATGTTACATGTGCGAAAGGCATCGCAACAATCATACTGCTTTTGACAACGTAGCAACGAAAACAGTGTTGATGGTATGTAGCAGGTTTAAAAAGTTTTCTTAGTCATTGTTAACTGAAAGTTGCAAGGACAGAATCAACATTTTTCTTAAGCAAGCCTTGATGCAGTGCATGTGCACAACATATCACCAACCTCAAAAATTTACTTCTCAGTAAACACACTTGAAGTATGGCAATATGTGCTGGTATAAATTATAATTACCTTAAATAGAAAATATTGCTCTCATTATTAAGAAAAAATAAACATCAGACCTAACACTTTGCCTCCAGCTTTCGTTTCTGTTAAATATGTATAGGGACCATTTATTGTTTAAATAAGACTATACTTTATTAATATCTGCTATATAAAGTGCATTTAGCGTTATTTTCTGCTGCATAGACTGCATTTGACGATATTCAGGCATCAATGAACATGTAAGTGGACCTATAGACTGTCACATAATTATTATATTGGTGAACAGTTAAAACTAAAGCAGTTTATATTTAAAAGCAGCCTCTGCGCTGTTACAATGATAGATGTTTGTTCAGGTGGTAAATAGAAAAATATGAATTGACAATGTAAATTGCACAAAAGGTATCTCAAATAGTTATTTGAAACCCCGTTTGAACACTGACCTATCGTACATTTAAGATTAGGCGAGGGATAACTGGCGCAGCATCTCCCCTCTTTGATAAGCAAGGACATTATCAAAGGATAAGTCCTGCTCATCGAGTGAGACTATGGCCGCTAACCAGCTACCACAAGGACGCACAGAGAGCCCACCTCTGTGCTGAGGATGCCAGCTTTTAACTACGCACCCGACCTAACTCCTCGCCCCCAGCTTTCGTCTTCTACCATGACATATGGGGAGGAACCAGCTCTGACCCCAGGCGTGCAAAGTTCCCGGGCAAGGGAAGCTTGAGCTGGACCTTGAACCTCAAAGAGGCGTCGAAGTCATGTATAGACTAGGCCAGTTCCGAGTAGAAGTCGACACTAGCCGCTCCCACCGGCCCCAATTTATGTTTTAATAACATTATAAGCTACTCTAACAAGTGTCTTTTTCTGGTTGTAAAAATTTGCATATCATCTGTGAAAGAAAATTATTGACATTGGAAAATTAAAACGACGCATTTAAAAACAATAAGATAAAATAACAGAGCTTCGTTTTAGGGCGTGATGTTACGTAGGTTATTAATTGGACGTTAATATTACTTTCATTACACTTCAGTGACACTTGCTATTTTAACCTCCCATTGTTTTCATAAAGGGATGCAACAAATAAAAATGAAATTTTTTTTGAAAAATGTAACAGAAATTATTTAATGAAGTGGAAAGATTATGGTCAAAGGGAAATAATCAACTGAGAAATAATGCATTTCATCAATGTAGTTCCATGTTTAAAACTGTTTATAGGTCTATTGTTTATGCAGAATAGCTCTCGTTGCTACAAAGACTTAGTTTCAGTTGAGTAAAATAAAGGTACATTTTATATTATTTTGAGCGTATACACAATTAAAACACTTTATGAACAGCGCTGTGACTGTTGAGTGGCCGCTGTATACATTGTTACATATTTCTCAAGTAATAATACAGAATAGAGCCATGTAGTTTTCTCTTCTTTATTTCTTTTTTTAAATTCATTGACTTTTTAGGCATTAAAAAATATCATTCTTGTTACCATCTTTGTCAGATAAATAAACTTGTTGAGTGCTTAAAAATGTCATTGAAAACAAAAGGGAGGTTTGTTACGTCTATCATTTCACAGATTAAAAAATACAGCTGTTTAAATTAGGAACAAGTAAAGCTTGATCAGTTAGTTATTGATAGATAAAAAGAATCATCGAGGGTTCCAAAAAAATGAACGCGTCATTATTACAGATTGATAGTAAATTTTTGCTAAGCTGGTAATATGCATCATTTTTATTGTGGCCTGGATGTTCTGCTTACCGCTTGCTGCAGTAGCTGCGCTTGATTAAATTCTTGACCTATGTTTGAGTTATGCTTGTGTCAAGATGAGTTAGCTTTCCCCCTTTAAGCGTGACCATATCTCCTTATTTGGTAGTATCAGTCAACTGTTGTAGATGCCTGAAACCTTTCTTAACGCTTCTGTTCATGACCATAAAAGGCGCGACTGTATAAGACCTTTATCTCGAATGTTCTTAGTATCGTCTTATTGTGAACGGCGACTCAGAGATTGTCGCTCTGCGCATGTCTCGACTTGGTTTTCGTTTGTTGTTCCGCCCAGCTCGGGCAGTTTAGAAATGGTCTAAGTAGCGAGCAGACGCGACCTGCGTCTTGTGATTTTCTGAGGGAAATACATTGTCTTTGTGAGTTAGTTAGCTAACTAGACTATTTCCCAGTATTATTCAAGCCTGCCTGGAGGCATATGTTCATGGTTGATTTTCCGAAATAAGGTAATTCCTCTTGTATCGAACTTTATGCTATCATCTAGAGGTTCGTCATTTTGTCGCCTTTTTGCTCGCCTGTGTGATTCAAAATGGAGAGGTACTTTGACTAGGATTAAGTCACCGGCATCTTTATACCTGAACTAGTTATATATATATATATGGGTCGCTCTAGACCAACAAGACTATTGTCTGTGTTCCAGGATTCGTTATATCAGAGATCACGTCCAAGTCAGATGGTTAGACTTAGGAAGGTTATAAAGGTCGAGCTGACCTGTAATCCATGTATGCTATTCACGTGCAGACAGTAAACGGACTTATTGTATACATCTGATCTGCTAGCATCAGGAAGGGAATAATTATTATTGTCTATGATCATTGAAGATCTGCAGCTGACACTGTTGCAGAAGTTATATATATTATTTATAAAGCTTCACGAACCAGAACTTTATGATATCTGTTTACCATACAACTATGGAGTATTGAATCCTACATGACTATCAGTTAAGATGATTTTGAATGCTGCATTCGTTATACTGTGCTGATGATGACATAAATATCATGACTGTTTTGTGGCGTGCAATAAATGGTATAAAACTAAAGCGAAGTTACCAGTTCTATGACTCTACACGTCATGTTGCCTGTGGTGTACCCTGTGAACTGTTCTACTGCAACACACACAGCAACATTCTAAATCAGAGAAGACACCTACATCTTGCACTTTAATACCAGGTGTCGATAGGGGTGGCAAGTTATCATTTCAGCTCAAATCCACCCTTATCATTTTTGGTGGCCAGTCGTTGGTTTAACCGGGCATTTTGGCGCACCATTATCATTTTTGGTGGCCATATGTTGGTTTACTCTGATACCAGCTATCAAGGGGGTCAACAAACCCAGACATCATCAGCAGACTACAAGACAACGTTGCAGTTTCTATTCATCACCTTTGATGAAATTTTTTTGAAAGACGCGGCATTACTGACAGTTGTTGATATTTTGAAACTACCCGGCGCTGCTCGGCAGTATTGAAGTTTGTCTACAACTAGAAGGACAAGTACCGAGCGAATGGATTTCCTGATCTGTTAAGAAGAAGGACAAGTGCCGTAACAACTGTTCCGGTCTCAGAGGTACTGTTGCAGATTCAGAAGGTCAAGTGCTCAAGTCAATTTGTAGAATTCAGAAGGTCAAGTTCAGAAGCTGTTTCCTGTCAGAAGCTCATTTCCCTCGTCATGGCTGTCTATGGGAGCAGATGTTAATCAACGTTGGATCTTTATCCTCAGAATGCTGACGACATCCTGTTCTGCACCGTGCTGACGTTTGGGACATATAGAAGTTAAGTGGCCTGTTTTGTTTGTGAACTGTGCCCTTATGTTCTAACTGAGCCTTCTGTCTATCACATTTTCACACTATTTACATGTTTATATGTTATATGTTATTTGTATTTGTATATTTATATGTTTATATTCAGCGGGTTTTCTCGGTTGGGCGGTGTCTTTCAGTAGAAGATACCACGTCACAGAGGTTCTACTGTTAGCGTTTTCGTTAGGGACTATGCGAATTTCCTACTGTGAAATTTGCTAGCGACAATCGTTGCTATATCTGTTTAGTTGTGACGAGTTGTGCTTTATTTTTGTTTCTTGTATATTTTTTTTTTCCTTTTCTTTTCTCTCTTTCTTTCTGTTTTTTAGTTTCGATTTCGATTGTTTGTATTTGTAGGTCTCCCCTTTTCTATTATTCAGTTCTTTGAGTATATTTTTGTGTATACACTGTAGCGTCATTTGTTTGTCATATCTTCGCATTTTGTCATCACATTTCTTTTTAGTTTCGCTGTTTATTTATTTGACTTATGCGAATGTTTTCATATTGTTTGATCTTTGTTATTGTTTACATTGACTTTGATCTTTGTTGTTGTTTACATTTGACTTTGATCTTTGTTATTGTTTACATTGACTCTGATCTTTGTTTTTGTTTACATTGACTTTGATCTTTGTTGTTGTTTACATTTGACTTTGATCTTTGTTATTGTTTACATTGTTGGTGACCTTTGTTATTGTTTACATTGTCTTGTTATTGTTTGCATAGTTCTTGCATAGTTAGCTTTCACTATTGTTACATATATGCTCATGCACTATTGGTCTATAGTGCACTTATCATAACTAACTGGTGGTTTTTTGCTTATGCACTATTGTAGTGCAGTTATGATAAATAACTGATGGTTATGCACTGATTTGTGTAGTGCACTGATAATTAAGAGGTGACTTGTGATATTATTATACATTTGATAATACAAGTTGGTGTCAAGTCTTGTTTCCCACAGAGATTGGAGTAAACATATTGATTATACAAGCACTTTATTAAGTCTTGTTGCTATTAAGATTGAAATAAGATAATTAATTATTTCAGGTTCTGTACTCACATTTTAGACATCATGTCTACATTTGAGTACTTTATTGAGCAGGGTAAATCCCTTGGGAAGACAGGTGATAAATTAGAAGAATTTGCGACTGTTCAATATGCCAAGGCATTGAAGTCGGAAGAAAAGAAAATGAAAGAACAAACTGAACAAAAGAGAATAGATGCTGAAAATTTAAAACTGCAGATGCAGGTAGATGAAAAGAGATTACAAATGGAAATGGAAAAACAAAAAAGAGAAGCTGAAAATAAGAGACTTGAAAAAGAAGCTGAAAATAAGAGACTTGAAATAGAGGCTGAAAATAAAAGATTAGAAAGAAAGTTACAGGCTGAGGCTGAAGAAAGAAAGTTACAGGCTGAGGCTGAAGAAAGAAGGTTACAAAGAGAAGCTGATGAGAGAAAAGCAAAAATGGAGCATGAAGAAAAACTCTTAGCTTTGGAGTTAGAGAAGTTGAAGTTATCTAGTAATGCTAATGATGCTAATAAGATATCATCTGCTAATAAGTCTAATGCTGTTGATTTCAAGCTTAATTTACCAGCATTCAATGCTTCAATTGATGATATAACATTTTATCTAGATAGATTTGAAAGTGCATGTAAGGTGCATAATATAGATAAAACATTATATGTTTATCATCTGTCCAAGATACTTAGAGGTGATGCTTTGACTTTGTTGGGTATGGTAGATGTGCCTGACAAGAACAACTATGAGGTTGTCAGGGCGGCATTGTTAAAGAAGTACCAACTTAACGAGGACGGATATCGTCTTAAATTTAAAAACATGTTACCAGAAACTGGAGTTGAATTCTCTGAATTCATCTCAGGCATCCGTCTTACTTTTTTACGATGGGTTGAGTTGTCTAAAACAGAGAGTACATTTGAAGCTCTTATGGACTTACTACTTAGAGACAAGGTTATGTCTTCTGTTAACGAAGCTTTTCTTTCTTTTCTTCATGAGCGTAAGCCTAAAAACATAAAAGAAATGGAAGAATACTGTAGCCAGTATGTCACTGCGCATCCCCACATAACCATTAGCAACTCTAAAGTAAAAGAAGGTCTGCCAGTTGCTTCGGCAGCACCTTATGGCCCAAATTTTATGCGTAAATTTCAGGGTAGCCAGCAAAATTTCAATAAAAAGAGTAACCGTAATTATGCCCAGAATCATAGTAATCAATTCCAGGGTGATTCTTCTTCCCAGAACTGGAGACATCCTAATACTACACGTTATTCTACTCCGGTTAACTTTAGAAATTTTCACAAAGGTAATCGGTATAGAGGAAAATATTTTTCTCAGAGACCTCAATACCAGGATAATAGAGGTTCTCAACAGTATAGAGATGGTAATGACAGTTATGGAAACTGGAACTCAAACCAGGATAAAAATTACAGTAGGGACTTTAATGATAATTGCAGAGGCAATAATGGTCGCGGTAGATCGCAACCAAAGATAAAAAAAAGATATCAACAGACAAACTCTGTTCAACAAGAATCTCAGGGAGTAGATAAACAGGTTAATGATAATAAAGACCATAATGCTATCGGATGCTCATCTTTTGATTTTGGTAGAGCAAATAAATGTATCCAATGCAGTACTTTATTTGACCCAAAGACCGTTAGTACTTTAAGCTGTGGTCATCCTTTGCCCGCTCTTCCTGCTAATGTTGCTCATGATGGGAGAGGTTCTCTTATATTACATAAGGGGCTTGTAAATAGTAATCCAGTCTCAGTGTTGTTTGACTCTGGATGTACTACTGTCGGGGTTAGGCAATCTCTTGTAGATCCATCCTGTGCTACAGGAAAGGTCATCAAATGTGTCACATTTGGTGGCACGTTGGAAAAGTATCCTACTGCTATAATACACATTGCTACTCCTTTCTTCACGGGAGAGGTCCACGCGTGTCTACTTCCAAACCCTATTGCGGACCTTATTATTGGTCGTATTCACGGAGTTAGGGAATGTACCCCACAGCAGATTGCTGTTTGGGAAGAGCAAAACATTGAAGCTACCAATGCGGTGGTCACAAGAGCACATGCTCTGGATCCACCTCAAACTTCATTAACTAATAATGATGAAGTAAATGACCAAGATAGTCACTTGACTATTACACGTGACTCATTTATCAAATTGCAAGAAGAAGATCCTTCTTTACAAAAATTCTTCATTCTAGCAAAAAAAGGTGATCCTAATCAAAATACTAATAGAAAATCTTGGATTTCTATGAAGAACGGCGTACTTGTACGTATGGTACAAGACTCGACTACGTCCACTCATTCACAAATTCTTGTGCCCAAGAGCATGAGATTGCAAATATTGCAACATGCTCATGACTCGCAATGTGCTGGACATATGGGTTTTTCCCGTACAAAGTCGAGAGTTCTTGCGGCTTTCTTTTGGCCATTTGTGAGCAAGGACATACGAATGTACTGTCGCTCTTGCAAAGTATGTCAGGAGGTCAAATCTAAAGGACCACGACATGCTGCGCCTATCCAGGCTGCTGACATTCCTATTCGCCCTTTTCAAAAAATGGCAATAGATATTATCGGTCCTTTTAGAATTAAGTCGGCTAGAGGACATCAATTTATCCTTACATGTGTCGATATGTGCACACGTTGGCCAGAGGCAATACCTCTCAAGAGCATCTCAACTGCTGACATCGCAGACGCTCTTTGGCTGATATTTTCTCGCTTGGGTTTTCCCGGAGAAATATTGTCAGACCATGGCACTCAACTTATATCAGACACTATGTCACAGGTAATGTCTATGCTACACATTAAAAGGTCTCTCAGCAGTATCTATCACCCAATGTCTAATGGGTTGGTCGAACGTTTAAATAGGACTCTGAAAACTTTACTTGGTAAAATAACTGAGGATCATCCTCAGGATTGGGACAGGGTCTTACCCGCGGCTCTCTTTGCGTATAGAGAGGTCCCCAATGAACATACGGGGTTTTCCCCTTTTGAACTTGTCTTTGGCGCGCAACCGCGCGGCCCTATGTCTTTACTTCACGATCTAATCACTGCCGATAATATTAGCGATGAAACTCAATCTTCTTATGAGTACGTCATTGCTCTTAGGCAAAAGATCATCGAGGCATGCAAACTAGCAACTTCGTCTTCCGAATTTGCTAAAGAAAAGGCAAGGCAGTTTGCAAATAAGAATAGATGTCTACGACAACTTTGTCCAGGTGACAAAGCTCTCGTTCTACTTCCTTCAAGGGAGAACAGACTTCTAATTGCATGGAAAGGTCCATATGCAATAGTCTCCAAAATTTCTGATGTCGACTATGTTGTCGATATTGATGGAAAGCATAAAACTTTCCACATAAATATGCTCACGGAATTTTATGAAAGACCTGACTATTTGCAGCCTATTTTCCAGGCAACGGACAATTCTCAAGTACCTCATGGTCAGTACTCATCTCTGTCAGTTATACAGGATGAGGAAACTACTTTTTCTGATGTCAATCTTCCTCTTTCTATGGTCCCACTTTATTCTACGGAATCTTGGAAAAAACGTGACCGTTTCTCCAAATCTTTCCGCTGAGGAACATCGACAAGTTTCTTCGATGTTGCAAACATTTCAGGATGTTCTTACAGACATCCCGGGACACACACATGTCATTGAACATGACATTGTGCTAACTGATCATAATCCTATCAGAGTCAGACCCTATCCAATACCTATCCATTTCCAGTCTCAAGTCGAAAAAGAATTGGATGAAATGATACGTTTGGAAATCATTGAACCATCCACTTCAGCATACTCTTCGTCTATGGTTATTGTTCGAAAGAAGGATAATAACATTCGCATTTGCGTAGATTATCGCAAATTGAACCAAGTTACGAAGTTCGATGCTGAACCTATGCCTTCATTAGAAGAACTACTCAATAAACTTTCTAATTCTAGATTCTTTACCAAACTAGATTTGTCTAAAGGTTATTGGCAAGTTCCTCTAACCGAACGTGCCAAACCTTTTACAGCTTTTTCTACACCTAGGGGTTTATTCCAATGGAATTTCATGCCTTTTGGTCTTATGAACGCCCCTGCTACATTCGTACGCATGATGCGGCGAATTCTCGCATATCGTACAGATGTCATAGCATACCTAGATGATATCTGTCTATTCAGTGATTCCTGGGAAGATCACTATTTGGGTTTATACGAATTACTGTCCACTCTTCGCGAGTATAACTTGACTGCAAAACCCTCTAAAGCCTTTATAGGATTTAGTGAGATTTCTTTCCTAGGTCATCGTGTTGGTCGTGGTCTTTTAAAGACAGAGGACCACAATGTTTCAAAAATACTTAACATTTCGGTCCCTAAGACGAAGAAACAAGTAAGGAGTCTATTAGGTTTGATCCAATTCTACGGACGATTCATTCCGAATTTGTCCTCCATTATGGCACCGCTTTCTACTTTATTGAAGAAAGGGTCGCCTAATCTGATCCGCTGGTCTAAAGAATGTCAATCCTCATTGGACCAGGTTAAAGCCCTATTTTCATCTCCACCTATTCTTAGGTTACCTACTATTGAGAAGACTTTTGTTCTTCGAAGTGACGCCTCGTCAACTGGGATTGGGGCAGCACTAATGCAGGAGTATTCTGATACTCTGCATCCGGTGATGTATATCTCTAGGAAATTAAATGCTGCAGAAAAGAATTACTCGGTTTTAGACCGTGAGTTATTGGCTATGGTATGGTCTATTCTGAAGTTACAAAGATTTCTTCTAGGCGCACATTTCATTGTGGAAACCGACCAGAAAGCGCTTACTGCTATTCAGAGCAAAAACTTGAAGAGCTCGAGGTCCACTCGTTATGCCATAGCTCTTCAACCATTTCATTTCTCGGTTCGAGCTATCCGTGGTTCGGATAATGTGATGGCAGACATTCTGTCCAGATGCCCACACGATTCCGCATGATTCTTCTGTCATATATATATATTTCCTGATATACAGTCCAATGTTATAATGACATGTTAGTAGATTTTTTTTTTTTTCTCACTTTTTTGAGGGGAATTTATAACATTGTACCATGTAATTATCTAAGAAGGCTTAGTTAGTGATATACGGGCCAAAAGATCACTCGGCCACATTTAAACAATATATTTGCATAATTGTATTAAGAGATTTAGCAGTTGTCTTTAAGATTTGTGTTATTGATATTTTCGCAGCACATCATTGAAGATGCGAGATTGTGTCCATTGTGGAACTTTGAGGATATCAAGTCCTGTCCTAGATTGGGAGCGGATGATGTCCACATCTTCTTCTATTGAATGTTTTATGTCAACGAAGATCAACACATGTATTACTTATTAATTACTGTTGCTTTATATAATGTAATAATATAGTGCGGTATATTAGTAAATTACACCGCTATTTGCAACACATTGTATGATATCATAATAATATATTTAATTTCATATATTGGTATGAGAATAATTTGACTTTCATTATGATGTTGCCATCATTGTGGCGTGTGTTGGTGGCACCTTCCTGGAATATATAAGCGTATACTTAGATAAATTTTTTCTCTAAGGATCTGAGATATGATCTCAGTGTCGCTCCATGCGTTGAGCTAATTTGTTAGGTATATATCCGCGCATCATACGTGCGTTAGGAGCCTAGATTTTTTTTCCGGCTCCAGGATTTAAAAAAAAAATGAAACATTTTTTTTTTCCCGGGAGGGTGCGGTAATGTTACGCACAAATAATTACTTTTTTCAAAGCCTTTGTATGATCATTTTTCGTATGTATGATCATTTTTTGACTGAAGTGTGTATTATGTTTTTTACAGTCAAAGGGACATAATCCGAGTTATCGAGACTACAATTTTTTAGGAGTTTGCCTTCTCTTGTATAGAGACACGTTCGGTCTATAATTTCTTGAACGAAGCGTGACCATATCTCCTTATTTGGTAGTATCAGTCAACTGTTGTAGATGCCTGAAACCTTTCTTAACGCTTCTGTTCATGACCATAAAAGGCGCGACTGTATAAGACCTTTATCTCGAATGTTCTTAGTATCGTCTTATTGTGAACGGCGACTCAGAGATTGTCGCTCTGCGCATGTCTCGACTTGGTTTTCGTTTGTTGTTCCGCCCAGCTCGGGCAGTTTAGAAATGGTCTAAGTAGCGAGCAGACGCGACCTGCGTCTTGTGATTTTCTGAGGGAAATACATTGTCTTTGTGAGTTAGTTAGCTAACTAGACTATTTCCCAGTATTATTCAAGCCTGCCTGGAGGCATATGTTCATGGTTGATTTTCCGAAATAAGGTAATTCCTCTTGTATCGAACTTTATGCTATCATCTAGAGGTTCGTCATTTTGTCGCCTTTTTGCTCGCCTGTGTGATTCAAAATGGAGAGGTACTTTGACTAGGATTAAGTCACCGGTATCTTTATACCTGAACTAGTTATATATATATATGGGTCGCTCTAGACCAACAAGACTATTGTCTGTGTTCCAGGATTCGTTATATCAGAGATCACGTCCAAGTCAGATGGTTAGACTTAGGAAGGTTATAAAGGTCGAGCTGACCTGTAATCCATGTATGCTATTCACGTGCAGACAGTAAACGGACTTATTGTATACATCTGATCTGCTAGCATCAGGAAGGGAATAATTATTATTGTCTATGATCATTGAAGATCTGCAGCTGACACTGTTGCAGAAGTTATATATATTATTTATAAAGCTTCACGAACCAGAACTTTATGATATCTGTTTACCATACAACTATGGAGTATTGAATCCTACATGACTATCAGTTAAGATGATTTTGAATGCTGCATTCGTTATACTGTGCTGATGATGACATAAATATCATGACTGTTTTGTGGCGTGCAATAAATGGTATAAAACTAAAGCGAAGTTACCAGTTCTATGACTCTACACGTCATGTTGCCTGTGGTGTACCCTGTGAACTGTTCTACTGCAACACACACAGCAACATTCTAAATCAGAGAAGACACCTACATCTTGCACTTTAATACCAGGTGTCGATAGGGGTGGCAAGTTATCATTTCAGCTCCGATGTAAATACAGCAAGAAATGTAATTAGAATGACACGATTAATATTTCTGGGGAGCTAACATATTCTGACTAAATTATTACGTCTCTTGCTGATCAAACTACGGTGGAGTAATTGTTGACGCTGTAACATGAGAGGAAGACGCAACTATGTTCTAGCAGAAAATGTGTGAATTCTGTCCGCAGGAAATGTTATAAGAATGACTGAAATAAGGTTTAAGAAAATAATTAAAGTTCCTCGATTTGAAGAGACATGGCGGCTGATATTCTGACATTGGTCAGAGTTCAAGCGGATCTTTCTGTACGCAAGAGAGGATGATAATTATCTAAAATATGACAACAGTTATCTTTCAGATGAGGACAGTTCTCTCAGAGATGTGTGCTTGTCATATATTCATACAATATATTTAGACAGAAAAATAAGAACAGTAAATACACACGTAATAATTTATAAGGGACATAACGCATTACAACACAGACAAAGAATGTAGATACGCAGAATTAGACGTTGTTGCGCACATATTTTTTGGTGTGGCGCACGGATTACGCATACAAATGTAGAATGTATTTATTTGTCTGATAAAAATATATTTGTCTTTGTATTCACGTTTTTTCAGTCTAAAGGCACAGAACTCAGATTAGGCGATGGGTGTTCATTCTGTGAGTTATCGCTCTTGTATCTTTTCTGAAGATCGAACTGGGGCGTAGGAATCTGGGTTTATAGCAATCTATTCTGTGTTTGGTTAGGAATAGATTGTTCTTGCTTCAGAATGTCTATGGCCCGAATCTATGTGTAGTTCTTGTCTATGTAGGACGAGTATGTCTTATATCTTGGTATCTTAGTATGTTTAAGTGGAACTATTTTCCCTTGTACTGGACTTTGGGGTCAGGTGGTTTTCGGCGGATAAAGATAGGTTAAGGAGTTCTTCGGTGATGAAGCCTATAGAGGAAGTCATGTCGTAGACCTGCCCAAAGTTTGTGATCTCTTTTGATGATGCGAACGAACATATTTTCTTCTGTGATGGTTAAATCCATGAGTTCCCTAGTGTTTATTCCATAACGCAAGGAGAAGAGCGTTTTGTGCTTGCTAGTGTATTCTTATGTCAACTTAAACGTACTTTTGCTGACTTCGTTCATTCCTAGGCTTAAGATGGGCAGACGTTTACATGAATCTAACCATGTCAGTATGTTAGAACGACATATTATCTAGCAGCACTGACTATGTTTCTATACAGCTATTATGACTACAGATTATGCTGATGCTTGTGGAAACTTTGATATTCAAGAATTGAATCTTTGTCGTACATCGCTATGGTGAGCGATGTTTACAAGACGAGAGGCCATCTTGAAATGCTATTTATTGTTAATCATTTACCAGAGAACAGGGACGCCCTTATTACCAGGTGATGATAAAGAGATCATACATATGAAAGGAAAACCTACTATTGGTGGTTTAAGGTTTTCTCAGAAATATTGGCTGAACTGTATTTAACGGTATCTTCGCTAGAGTGCAAGTTACGTTTATGCTAAAGAGGTTCGGTCTAGGAACCAGATTAGAACCTATAG
>JAMPIV010011618.1:0-250000 GCA_024509875.1 Oreohelix idahoensis
TGGTGACACAACAAGAGAAATTCATACTAGAATTGCTTTGGCAGCTAGCACCTTCAATAGATTATCTAACATTTGGAAATTACGATCATTGAATATACATACCAAGCTTCGTCTGTTTAATTCAAATGTTATCTCAGTGTTAACATACGGCTGTGAGAGTTGGAAAATAACAAAATCATTGGAGAACAAGCTGAATACATTCGAGAACAAATGTCTTAGAAAACTCATGAACATCAGTTGGAAAGAATTCAAGACTAATCGACAAATAAGAGAAGACTCTAGGCAGAAATATGTCTCCAACTATATAAGGAAAAGATGATGGTCATATATCGGTCATGTCCTACGAATGCAAAACAACAGAATACCATTGCAGGCACTCACTTGGGTTCCTGAGGGTAAGAGGAAAAAAGGAAGACCAAAAGAAACACTCAGAAGAACAATAATAAGAGAAGGAAGAACGTTGGGATTAAACAATGTGCAAGAGCTAAGAGGAGTGGCGTCACAACGTACAACCTGGAGAGCACTGGTTTCTGCCTTATGCGCCGTGTTTGGTGCTTAAAGAATTTATTATTATTATTTATAGCCATAATCAGACAATCAAAGGGGTCCATAGCCATAATCAGACAATCAAAGGGGTCCATAGCCATCATCAGACAATCAAAGGGGTCCATAGCCATAATCAGACAATCAAAGGGGTCCATAGCCATCATCAGACAATCAAAGGGGTCCACAGCCTTCATCTGACAATTAAAGGAGTCCACAGCCACCATCAGACAATCAAAGGGGTCCACAGCCTTCATCAGACAATTAAAGGATTCCACAGCCACCATCAGACAATCAACGGGGTCCATAGCCATCATCAGACAATCAAAGGGGTCCACAGCCACCATCAGACAATCAAAGGGGTCCACAGCTACCATCAGACAATCAAAGGGGTCCATAGCCATAATCAGACAATCAAAGGGGTCCAAAGCCATAATCAGACAATCAAAGGGGTCTATGCCACAATAAAGGTTAAGAAACCCTGATCTAGTTCCTATTTTATTTTTGCTTGGTTAGTAAGGAATGTTAGCTGCTGTGAGTTCCATGAATAACATCAATTACATGTTGATAGACACTTCTGGACATTAGAAAACATGGGGGGAGGTCTGAGAAGAAATGGCAGTAAATATGTATATAGCAAAGTAGGCCCATGTCCACTCATACTGGCCAATATTTTGTAGTAATGTATGAAAATGACTGGTATGTGATACAACTATGACAATACAAGCTGTAACTTGGATTAGTGAAAAGACTGTACATACCACTTCAGGACGTCTTCAAGGAAGAACTCTTCAACAGGGTACAAAGTACCAGGAACTGGGAAAGAAATGTAAATTTAACTGGCTAAATACATAGCAACCAGCAGCATTGAAAGATTTTACTAACTATTACATCTGTACATTAACTTTAGTAAATTAATGACAGTATGACAGCCTACTCCTAAATACATAAAGCATTATAAAGCTACCTGATGTGGACGTGCACGAAATTAAAGCATGTGAAAATAAACAGTTGGTAACATCTTGTCTGTGTGGCCAAATTAGAGAAATATTCATTTTAATTAGCATGAAAAGCATAACTTGGTATGTCACTCCCCTCACCCTGAGCACCTGTCATAGATAACTGTTCTCCAATATAACTCTGTGCTGGAGCATTTTCTGCTAATGTCAAAAAAAGCAACCTATGGTTGTTATGTTAATATCATTGTGATCTATCTGCTCTGCTATCTAGCTTTACAATGAAATTCCACATTCATTCATTTCCCTTTTTGCTCCCTTTGGTGCATGCAGCCACCACTATAGTTGCCCCCCTTGCAGGAAGCCTGCACCAAAACATTCATGTTTTCTTGCAGTTGAGGTTTCTGTAGAAATTTGTCTTACATGGTGAGGTTGCCAGCCTTATGCACAACCTCATATTAGCTGCTGCTTTCAACATGCTTGAGTGAGCAGTAGCTCTGTTCTTTGTCTTCTCACACACAAATTCCATACTACTGGATGTTAAATGTAAGAGGATTGTTAAATGTTAAAAAACAAAATTTTGAATGATACATGGCCTTGTGCATTTTATTCAAGATTTTTTTAAGGAAAATGTATTTGTGATGACTGCGTAATCTTTCAAAAGAATATTGCAGAAATCTTATTAAATGTATTCTTACTGTACCATGATAAACAAATATGTGAATAAGACAAACAAAAAGGAATAATATAAATTTATAAAAATTTACTAACCGCACACAACCGGACAGTGATCAAAGTATTCTGAGAACAAGTTCATATTTAGAGTGGCACTCATCAAAATCACGCGCAGATTCTGGTGATGAGGTAATGCCTCTTTCAAGCACAGAAGAAGAAAGTCTGTAAATCTGTCCCTTTCATGGACCTCATCCTGATATGAAGAGAGGCATGACTATGAGCACACAGAGCAGCTCAAAATTTGACTTCATTACAAAGAAAACAAAAGAGGGAACAATTATTATCATTTAGAACAAGTACTACCACTGTCATCGGTCTAATGCTTTCAGTGTTCAAATCTAGTCTTGACAACACTACCCTGGATCAGATCAGACCTTGTACCATCTCTATATCAAAACTTGGCTATAGTGGATATCCAACACCGTTTAGTC
Organism: Oreohelix idahoensis; assembly: GCA_024509875.1. Lineage (NCBI taxonomy): Eukaryota > Metazoa > Mollusca > Gastropoda > Stylommatophora > Oreohelicidae > Oreohelix > Oreohelix idahoensis. Next base: position 2,666 of record JAMPIV010011618.1, read on the forward strand.
TCTTGATTTTAATGGTACACCCTGACAAGATTATTTTATGTCCATACTTTGATATTTCCTCTCCACTTACATTGCTACATCCTTTTTCCCGTTTCCCTCAACCTCTCTTTCATTCAACAAAGTGTTGTGTCCCTTTTGTATCTCCAACTCTCCACATGTAAGCCTACCTTGCCGTGGTTGGAGAGCTTGAGCGCCTCAATGATCCCGGGAGCTATGCCGGCGGGAGTTTTACTCCTGGCAGGGTCACCCAAGCCGGACAGGTCCTGGGTGAGGGGCCAGACTAAATGGGCTGAGGAGTGGGTGGAACCCTATAGGTGTAGATGCAGAACCCACCGGCGAGTGGTACATGCTCTGGTCTGCACCAATCCACCCCCACTTCATGGGTTAAATGCTTTCTTGCCTCATTCTTCACTGTTTGTCGTCTATCACGCCCATGGCGACCGTTGCCTCAATTGGCTGTGTGTGGTGTACCCGGAAACGGGGCCTCCCAGTACTGAGGCAAAGTTAAGTCCCCGATGTCACTTATCGGTGCAGAATTGAGAGAGATGGCTGAGCATCACAATCCCTCCTGTGTTGCAGCATGATGAGAACCCAGCATTGCACACTGAGCTTGGGGGGATCACTTGGGCACCAGACTTAATACTGGCTCTTGACTGGATGGCCGCATGCAGGAGATTTCTACAATGGAGGGTTGGCAGGTGGTGGGTATCGGGAAGTGGCTCTGTGCAGGACGTGAGGATTCCTTGGGAGAGCCCCGAACCAGAGCACAGCATTGTGCAAGCTCTGCATAGTTGGAGAGCCCCCTGGATGACGGGGAATGCACAGTGTGCTACCCCACCTATCCCCAACTGCTAACTTAGAACCAGAAGTGGGGTCCTCTGTATGCGTGCCAGGCCAGGATAAAATGCCTGGGAAAGAGACTGGAGCTCAGAACTCCCTAACTCAAAGTTGCAGGATGGCAGAAAAGCCACGGGAAAGACAGGGCTATTTTGAAGATAACGCAACCATATTTTCACCATACGAGCTCGGACGCCGCCTCGGTAAACAAGGTCCGCGCAGAGCAGTGACACCCCCAGGCTGCTTGCGAATAGTCTACTACTGGGAACATAAACAGATTAGGGATGAGCCCACTCTCCCGTTGAACAGGTGCTAAAGTCGTAGATACTGGGCCAGAAGGCGCACCGGAAACCACAGTATCATGCAACTCGCTTTTTTTTTTCTATGGAGAGTACACCGTCAAATAAATCTCGTTCTGGTGCTCGTCCTGTGGAGCTCCACCAGGCAGGTGCAGTGCCGGGCTCTGAGCCTCGACAGAGCCCACCCTCAGCTACTGGAGGACCCTCTAGACCGTCTTGTGGAGTCAACAGACGGCGGAGGAGAACTACTGACCAAAACAAAACAGAAAAAGAGAAACCCAGAGTGCCACTTGTCATGATGCACTGGAATGCAGAGGGAGTGAACAGCAAGCAGGCTGGATACAGCAAAAAGACAGAGCTGGAAAACATCTTGTATGAGAAGCAAGTCAGTGTTTGCTGTATCCAAAGAGACTCACTTGAAAGCAGATCAAACCTTTAAAATAAGGGGATATCAATGCTTCAGATCCGACAGACAAGATAGACGAAAAGGAGGAGTACTTACTCTTGTAAGGAATAACATTCCTGCACACGAAAGGAAAACCTTCATGGATGGAGCAGAATATCAGCTGCTGCAGATAAAGGTAGACAAGATGGAAATAGAAACCCTGAACTATTCCTGTCCGAACAACAAACCCCTGAGTCTCAGCTCTATACAGGTACCAGCCACCAACTTTATAGCAGTTGGAGACTTTAATAGCCACTCCCAGAGCTGGGGCTATAACCATCTGGATCACAGAGGTGAAGAGGTTGAAACTTGGCAAGATGATCACTCCCTAATCCTAGTCAATAATGCCACAGATACTCCTACCTTCTACTCCAGAGGATGGCACACAACCTCAACACCAGATCTTGCCTTCTCCACACCAGATATAGCTGGATCTATTAGTAGAGAAGTAGGAGACCAACTAGGGGGAAGCGACCATCGCCCAATCTTTCTTACTGTCCAGAGTGCAACTCTCAGTACAGGCCCAGCCATTACAAGATGGAACTACAAAAAAGCCAACTGGGGTTTATTCAGGCATCAGGTGAACACGCTGCTGTCTACCCTCAAGGTACAGAACAGAGACATTAATGAAGTGGTAAAAGACTTCAACAGATGCATACTACAAGCTGCAAAAGAAACCATTCCCAAAGGATGCCGGCGTAACTACATACCATACTGGTCCAGCACACTCCAAGAACGTCAGGAAGCTATGGACAAGGCTAGAAAGGACGCAGAGTCTCAGCCTTCACTTGAAACTCACAACAAATGGAAAAAGGCTGTAGCAGAGTTTCAGAGAACAAAGCTAGAAGAAAAGCGGAAAAGCTGGAGAACTAAAACGGCATCGCTGAACCTTGAGAAAGACGGCAGGAAACTTTGGAGATTAGTCAAGTCTCTAAATGAAGAGCATTCCTCACCAAGGCAGACTATCACATTGGATGAAGGTGGCAAACTTTTCAGAGGAAAACAAGCTGCAGACTTGTTTGCTAGAAGATACAGTTCAGAAAGCAACTTACCCATTAACATAGACCATCAGAGAGAGATAAGAAAAGAAATACTGGCAACCATGGGACAGACAGATACTCCTGCCCCAATGAGGGAACCCATCACACTAGGAGAACTACAGAAGGCTATTTCCAAGCTTAAGTTTCAAAAGTCACCCGGCCCAGACAAAATCAGCAACGAAATGCTAGTAAATCTGAGCTCAGCAGCAAAGACAAAACTGCTTGAGATATTCAACCACAGCTGGTTGAAAGGAACGGTACCCCAAGTATGGAGAGAAGCCATCACAATACCCATACTAAAGAAAGGGAAATCTAAGACCGAGGCTGCAAGTTACCGGCCAATCAGTCTCACAAGCTGTGTTGGGAAGACTATGGAGCGAATAGTCAACCACAGATTGAAATGGTATTTAGAGTCTGAGCAGATCCTGGTGCCGGAACAAGCTGGATTTAGAGAATGCTACAGTATAGAAGACCAAGTTACTTACTTGTCTCAAGCAATAGAAGATGCCTTCCAGGAGCAGAAAAAGGTCCTAACGATCTGGGTCGACTTCAAGCAGGCCTTTGCCAAGGTGCGGAAAGATGGCCTCATTGCAAAACTTAGGAGAAGTGGAATCCAAGGCAACATGATGAAATGGATCCAGTCATACTTGCATAACAGGAGAACTAGAGTCACTCTTGACGGTCTGCAGAGCAGAAAAGTGTTGCTCCATCAGGGGGTACCTCAAGGAGGAGTAATTTCCCCAACACTCTTCCTTGTTTACATCAATGACCTGGTGAAAGATCTCCCTGCAGGAATTAAAGCTGCCTTATATGCAGATGACCTAGTACTCTGGTGTGCAGATGAAAATGTCACCACAGCAAATTATAGAATGCAGCGGGCAGCAGACATGCTAGTGTCATGGGCAGACAAATGACCTATCACAATAAACCCAAACAAAACCTCCACACCACGGTTCCACCACGCCCCCAAGGACAACTCAACTAACACCCCCCAACGGACAACCGCAATCAAGGAAGAAAGCTACCCCACCTATCTTGGGGTGACATTTGACCAGGCTTACATGGAATAAGCATATTGAAAATGCAGAAGGAAAGGCCCGAAGACGACTAGGCATACTCAGAAAATTAGCAGGTACCAACTGGGGAGCAAAATGAACGAAATCTAAAGAAGATTTATAATGGAGTAATAAGACCACACTTAGAGTTTAGCTCAGCAGCATGGTCATCAGCTGCTAAACTCACATCTGCAGTCTTTGGACAAGGTGCAAAATCAAGCTCTCAGGCTCATTACAGGAGCCATGAAAACTACACCAATAACAGAGATGCAGAAGGTTGCTGGATTACAGACATTGTCCCATAGAAGAGACACAAAAACCATGATCCAGATGGAAAAGTACAACAGTATGCCAATGCACCCAATGAAGGCAAGACTAGATGATCTGGCATTGGGACGTCTAAAGCGTAGCAGCTTTGTGCATCGGGGGAAAAGACTTATAAGACAGCATCAAGAAGACCTATCCATGAAGACAACACCACTGAAGCCCACCCTATACCCTGTACCATGGGAGCAGGCCAGCAGTGCCCTCCAAATTAATACAACAGTCAGTGGTCTCACAAGTGGATGTGAGTATAATGATCTGCAAAAACGAACTGCTACATTGAGTATGATCCAAGAAAGCTATCCCGATCAATCATGGATACATGCCTATACAGATGGATCAGCAACTAATGCTGTTAGGAATGGAGGTGCCGGTATCTTTATCTCATATCCTGACAACCACTATGAGACTAGGCACATTCCCACTGGTAAATTCTGTTCCAACTATACAGCTGAGGTTCAAGCTCTAGAGCAAGCTGCAAATATGATTTATACACCAACTCTGACTGCCACCAGGTAGTCATCCTCACAGATGCACTGTCTGTCCTGCAAGCTCTCAAGGGTGGTAAACTCCCGCATCTGAGAAATGAACTAAACAAGGTAGCTGCCAAAAAGAGAACCATACTTCAGTGGGTACCATCTCATTGTGGTGTAACCGGAAATGAAAAGGCAGATAAACTTGCAAAAAAGGGAGGAGAATGTGAACAAGAAGATAATGAAGTCACATACTTTGAGAAAAAGAGAGCTATCCAGACTATCAGAAGAGAACAGAACCAACCCAAAGACGACTATCACACTCTCGACCGGCAGGGACAGACAACTATTTTTCGACTCAGGACAGGGCATAACAAACTGAATAAACACATGCACAAGCTACGATTGTCTGCTTCACCACTGTGCACATGTGGATTAAACGAACAAACTGCTGAGCATGTTCTACAGGACTGTCCTCTGTATGACCAGTTAAGAAAGATATACTAGCCCAATGACTCAACACTAAACTCAAAGCTATATGGAGTTAAAGAGGAACTTCAAACAACAGTCGAATTCATCATGAGAACTCGTCTGACGGTGTAATCATCAAAGATGCGATCGCAAGAAGAAGAAGAAGAAGTATCTCCAAAATATTTATATCTGAATATCAATTTGATATCTTTCAACAATTTTTCCTCTTTTACTCTTACTTTTCAAGGAATTCTAAATGTGTCTGCTTCTGTTTCCATGAAATCTCCTTCGTACACTCTCAGAAGTCAACCTGAATATGTTCAAAGAAAGCAGCGGTCAGCTTGAGGCTATTTCTATCTCCAGAGCTTTTCCAGGAATGGTACTGGCAACGGCCATGTGTGCTTTCTCTGTTCTTCATGTGCTGGGCATCTCTGAAGCAGATGTTCAGCAGTCATTTTATCGAAGCCACAGTTACACTCATCTGCGGTTTCTGTCTTTAGCTTGTTGAATAGGTGGTATCCCACAGTTGTGGCCTGTGTGGAGTCTGAAGAATACCACTTGTTCTCTTGTGCTGAGCTGATAATATGCATCATGTTTTTGGTGGCCTGGATGCTCTGCTTCCCATTTATCTGCAGTTTCCATGAAATGAACCACATCCTTCTGTATAACCATATCTTAAAAATTGGTCATGTGTCTTATTGGGACAAAGAAAATTGCATATGTATAGCATTCAGTGGCAGAAGACCTTTATCAGTGGCTGAAGACCTTTATCAGTGGCAGAAGACCTTTATCAGTGGCAGAAGACCTTTATCAGTGGCAGAAGACCTTTATCAGTGGCAGAAGACCTTTATCAGTGGCAGAAGACCTTTATCATTGGCAGAAGACCTTTATCATTGGCAGAAGACCTTTATCAGTGGCAGAAGACCTTTATCATTGGCAGAAGACCTTTATCAGTGGCAGAAGACCTTTATCAGTGGCAGAAGACCTTTATCAGTGGCAGAAGACCTTTATCAGTGGCAGACAAATTAAAACAGAAGAGGTAGACAGCTAGAACTAAGTTAAAATACACAGAACAAAAATACAATGATATGACACGTAAACACAACTAGCTGGTGATTATCATCATCATTTTCCTTGCTGATCCTTATAGAGCATGAAGCCATGACTACAGCTGGTCCCCACGACCTGAAAGCCTGCACCAAGTATTCTCATTATCTTGTAGCAGTGGTTTCTTCAGCAATTTGTTGTACATGATCAGGTTACTAGTCTCATGCACAATACCATATTAGTAGCCTTGTATAACATGACTGAGGAAGAGTAGCCCTCTTCTTTCACTGTCTAATCAGAGACCCTTGGGAACTACACAAGGCGAGATGGTGATGCGCTCATGAAAATTCATTCTAAGGTGTTTGATTCTTTTGCCCAACTGTTTATTCACTGTCGATGTTAAAATACTGCACATGAAGATGTAATTCTATAGTTTATATGCATGAATACAAATTTTCAGAAAAAAATTATGTCTAAGAAAGGAGAATGATACTAACCACAATGACATGGGTAATATTGTTCAGGCAAGCATCTCCTCCCATTAATGTTCGCAGCAGGACACCCGTTGTACAGAATGTCAGGGCAGTCTTCTGTGAGATTCTTATAAACAGCAGTGTCATTGTATCAATTACTCACAGAAACTAACAAAACGTGTCTGATGGTAATAATAATAACTACAAATTTTGTAATAATAATAATAACTAATAATTTCACCAAAATACCTCACAAATTTCACACTATCATCATTTCCCTTCCTATGGAGCATGAAGCCACCAATTATTTTGTGCTCTTGCAGCTGGTTTCTGTAGCCATTTGTTTTACACTTTGAGGTCACCAGCTCCATTATATTAGTCACCTCTTACGACAGGCCTAAGGAAGCAGAAGTCCTTTTCTTTCTTTGTCCCCTCAGAGACCCTGAGAAACTACATGGGGCATTTCACACTAACAACAACAACAACAAAATGGCCTGCTTTTATAGAATGTAAAAATAAGGTAAAAGTAGTCCCATCACAAGGGACCACGATGCCATTACAAGAACAGCTATGCTATGGACCCTCGAAGGAAAGTGAAAGAGAGGTCGACCAAAAACAACTTGGCGGAGAACTGTGGAGGCCAAGATGCAAGGAATGAACCAGAGCTGGGACACTGTACGAAGGATGGTCACCGACCTAACAAAGTGGAAGCAGTTTGTTGCTGCCATACAAGACGCCACCAGCTGTGATGGCCACTGACCACTTTGATGGTCTGTGGCTAAGGATCAAAGAAGAAGTCCCATAGCAGACAGAGCTTCACCATGCTAGGTCCAGCTTTCTGAGGTAGTTCCCTTCCTCACTGTCTTTACCTACCCCTAATTCAACAGCAGCCAGGTACTCATTTACAGCTGGATAGACTGGAGCGTGATGCTACCAGATTTTGATCCCAGTGACTTCGTCGTGAGAGGCAGGTGCTCTAACCATTCTGCCAATGGGACTCCTCACATAAGGTAATTTCATGAAATAAAATTAAAGCTACTTTATTAACCAAGCAAAAAGTATGCACTGATTTTATTTAGACATGAGAAAACAGTAAGGCTTTACAAGTTAATGAGGACACTGTAATTTAACTATAATCCCTACAGAAAAAAAAAGCATAAAAGTGAAACTTTCTCAATAAATATGTTTCAACTTACTTGCTCTCAAGCCTAATCTGATAGCCTATACAATGCCCTAGACGTTCCCCTCTCTCCGCTGCCACTCTCTCTGCAACGCTTATAGCCGCTATTCTTCTGGGCTGAGTGCACAAAATACGACAGGCTACCTTTCTGTCATAACAGTCATCTAATATCAACTGGGGAACCTATGAATACAGTAACAGAAAATGCATATGGTGGGAGAGTCTCCACGCTGAAGTACATTATTTGTATCAAGTTCTCCATCATATGCATTTATAATTCTTTGCACAACCACAACAAAACAATGCCTCAGACTGTTTAAATAAAACCACTGTGTAAATATATCTGTACAAACAAGAAAGCTTCCTATTGTAGGCACGTCAAGATAAGGGCTACGGAAATCTTATCAAATGAGAGCACCAAGAACATTAAGGTGCAAAGAGTACAGGGAGGCACAGTCCTTAAAAAGAAATGGAAATGACAAAATTATGAAAACAGCACTAGAAAAACTGAGTGGAGACGGTATAGAGATCCTAGGTAGCCAATCTTTAGAGTGAAGACACACAAGAATATAAAGCTGTTGATAGCATTACGACGCCGTCACTGTACTGGAATCCCCAGGGTAAGAGTAGCAACGGTCGAATGAAAAAAAGACAGCACTACATGGTAGTCCTTTTACTAGAAAAAACCCTTAGGGCAAGAGTAGCAGAGGCCAAAAAAGTATGTATATGTGCTTCATTGACTATAAGAAGGCTTTTGACAGAGTCCATCATGAGAAAATAATTGAATGCCTCGAAGACATAGGTATTGATGGAAAGGATATAAGAATACTCAGTAACCTTTATTGGGAGCAAACTGCCACAATAAGATCAGGAAGGAATTATTCACCATACATAGACATAAAAAGAGGTGTCCGACAAGGTTGTGTGCTGTCCCCCTGCCTATTTAATTTATACACCGAAAAAATTTTCAAACAGATACAGGAAATACCAGGACTGAACATCAGTGGAAGGTCAATAAACAACCTTAGATATGCAGATGATACCGTGTTATTAGCTGAAAGCGAACAGGAGTTACAAGAACTAGTGAAGCAAGTGAACAGTATAAGTCATGAATATGGACTCGACATTAATATTGAGAAAACAAAAACTATGATAATTAGCAAAACAGACGATAAACCCACATTAAAGATAAGCGTAAATGGGAAAATCCTGGAACAAGTCAAGAGCTATGTATATCTTGGTCATATAATAACAGAAGATGGCAGATGTGAAACAGAAATCAAGCAGAGAATAGGAATGGCCAAAGCTACATTCAACAACATGAAACATATACTGACATCCAAACAGTTATCTCACAAATTAAAACTGAGAATCATAAAGTGTTATATATTCTGCATTTCTGTATGGTGCAGAAACATGGACGATGAATAAGCATTTGGAAGAAAGAATTGAGGCTCTTGAAATGTGGATATATAGAAGAATGGGACGTATCTCATGGAAAGAGATGAAAACAAATAAGGAAGTCCTAGAAAATCTAGGTATGAAAAGAGAACTAATGAGGGAGGTCAAAGTTCGGCAGCTAAAATACTTTGGCCACATAAAAAGGCATAACACCTTTCAGAAGACCATAACAGAAGGGAGAGTTGAAGGCAAACGTGCAAGGGGAAGACAGCGCTATAAGTGGGAAGATAACATCAAAAGATGGACAGGAAAGAGTCTATCAGAGTGCACCACCAAGACAAGAGACAGAAGACGTTGGAGATCCATTACAGCCAACCTTCGTTGTGGAGATGGCAACTGATGATGATGATGATGATGAGCAGAGGTAAACCAAAAACACACATGGAGAAGAGAACTGGTGGCAGAAATGAAAATAATGAAGACATGGAAAGATATAGAGGTGATGTCAAGCAACAAGAGGACTTGGGTATGCATTTGCTGAAGGCCTATGCTCCTTGGGGAGATGAATGTAATGAACACAAGTAAGTCTGTCCACATAGAAAAATGTGCGAACATATCATCATCATAATCATCACCAGTAATTTATGTCACTATATTTATTTTATACCTGGGTTGTTTTACCAGATCCAGTCTCTCCCGCAATGAGCACCACCTTATTGACATTGATTGCTTCCAATACGCTAGAACCCATCTGATACACAGGAAGGGTCTCACGGAACTTTGCCAGTTCTGAATTTCCTCGTTTCAGCGGCACTTGTGGGACAATGTTAGTCAAGCGACCAAAGTTTGATCTGTCTCTGCCTATACACAAGAAAAATAAACAATCTGATAAGTGTGTTAATTCTCTTAAATCAGAATATGATCACAAACCAATGAAGCGCAATGAATGATAAATTTCCACCCAAAAAAAAAAAAACTGAAATTCTATACCATGGCATGTCTGTTTTTACTCAGCGATAAATAAATGCACGAGACCCAAAAAAAAATGCATCAACGCTTTGGACAATAAAAATAAACAATACAAAAACTGATGAAAATTAACAGAAAAAAATAACTAAATGACTCTATTAAGAGGAGTGTGTGTGTGTGTGTGTATATATATATATAAATCCCCCCCCCCCCAGTTAATCTTTTAGCATTATTTAGCAGAAGCCCAGAGTTGTGAGTAAGAAAGCACAAGTGAAAATTGACAAGACGTACGCTGTCAGAGTGGCAGACAGACTTGATGAATGGAAGCATGTGCTCACAGGTCTATGCATCCATGAGCATTGTTTGACTGACTGACGTCATGCATGACAATACAAGCTGACAGAACACTAAAACAACAGTATGGCTGCTCAAAACCCAGACTCAAAGATTTTTTTTGTTTTAAATGGCAAATTTTACTGAAACCTTGATTCTGAGCATGGAAATGATTGGAAATCAAAAACAGAATAAGAAAGAACAATAGGGAAGGGACTGTGATAGGAACAAAGTCATGGCTGTAATTCCTAATTGATGATGGTTTTAAGCTGAGCCTTGGAAGACAGCTCATTTGGGGCATACTATGGCAGAACATAAAATCTGACTCAAGCCTAGTTCTGTGTTCAAGTGGTCATGGTTGAGGGGCACATTTATTTTAAATCTGAGAATTAAAACAAACAAGAAAATTATCATCATTTTCCTCTGCACTCCTTAGAGAGCATGCGGCCACCACTGTAGGCAGTCCACTTGCAGGAACCCTGCATCAAACATTCACATGCTCTGACAACATGGTAGTTTCTGTGGCAATTTGTTTTACAATATGGAGATTGTCAGCCCCATGAAAAACCTCCAACTAGTCAACTTGTACGACACGCTTGAGGGTACAGTAGGCCTATTCTTTCTTTGTATCTTCAGAGACCCCAGGAACTACAAGGGGCAAAAGAAAATTATGCAAGTAAGATATACAACCAGCAGGATGGTGAAACAGAGGCAGACCATAGACAACCTGGCAGAGGACAGTGGAGGCTGAGATGCAAAGCATGAACCAGAGTTGGGGCACAGCATGAAGGATGGCCACTGACTGAGCAAAATGAGGACAGTTTGTTGCTGCCCTACAAGACGCCACTAGGCCAGATGGCCACTGATTGCTTTGCCAACCTGGGGCTAAGGATGCATGAAGATATGCAATCCGCGGGGAAAAATGATGAAAAAAAAATGCCACTTTCCAAAAATGATATAATATTCTGCTGATTGCGACTTTAAATGGTGAGTCATGGATGTAAAAGAACATGATCCAACATACTTTCATTAGTGTTTGCAGCTTTTATAACTTGTGGTGTCAAATCTTGCTTCTCCTTTGCAGTTACTGGGTATTTACTGAGCACAGCATTTACTTGGGCAGCACTGTGGGCCAGTGAAAAGAGGGAAGGCAGTTGTTTGCCTTTATTCCCACCATCAGTCTTGCGTACTGATATGTATCGGCTCTGACCATTGCTGCAATCAGAGAAATCAAGTTACTACTCTAGAATAAAATGGCTAACACTGGATATTGTTATGTTCTCCCAGTGGATATGTTCAATTACTAATCTTTATGGTGACTTATATTAATAATTAGCTGGGGAGAATACCAAAGTGACAAAGCGCATTAGCAATCCTCATTCATGAATACTTAACATGTGATGATGCACACTATGATTATACATGATAAATGTTTTATTAACTAATAAAAATGGATGAGGTCCAGTTTGGCTTCCGAGCAAACCGAAGTACTCAAGACCTAATCTTCACTCTCAGACAGCTGAGTGAAAAGGCCCTTGAGTATAAGAGTGAGATCCATCTTTGTTTCTTAGATCTGGAAAAGGTGTTTTACAAGGTCCCCGGGAGCAAACTTTGGGACTGTTTGGCAAGGAAGAACATTCCAGCACCTCTGATTCATGCTATGCAGAGCTTACACAAGTCTTGCAGAAATTATGTGAGGACAGCAAATCATAAGTCAGAAGAGTTCAGGACCAGCACTGGTGTAAAACAAGGTCAAATCCTGTCACCTTTTCTTTTCATACTTCTCATGGACGATGTCATCGAGGCATGTAAGGAGAGGACAAGAAAGTATTCAGTGGGGTACTGGAAGATGAGACAGGTCTGTATTTCAGAGCTGGCATTTGCTGATGATGTTGCCCTGATTGCTAAATCAGAGGGACATCTTCAATCCAACCAGCAAGTCTGGAAGGAAGAGCTGGAGAAGAGAGGGATGGTCATAAGCAACTCTAAAACAAAAACCATAGTGATATCACGAGAGGAAAGAAGGCATCAGATTAAGCTAGGAGAATAGGTCAAGGAGCAGGTCAACCCTTTAAATATCTCAGAGCTGTCAAATACCGAAAGGGAGGCATCAAAGAAGAGTTGGCTACCCGAAGAGCAACAGCTGGGAGACTTTTTCCGGCCGTAAATTGAGGATTCCTCAGCAAAAGAGAAGTTGGTATGAAGACGAAGATGGCTGTATAACGCTTTACCTATGTCCCAGTCTTGACTTATGGATGCGAGTCATGGGCAATGACTACAACCCACAAAAGCCAGATCCTAACCTCAGAAAAAGGTATCTGAGGAAGGTGGTCAAAGTAACAAGAAGAGACATGGTCCACAACCAGACAATATATCAAGGCCTAAAAACGCAACCCCTGCAGACCCAAGCAGAACAGTCCCAAATAAGATGGTTTGGCCATGTCTGCAGAATGGGAGGTTGGCTACCACAACAAGCATGGGGAAACTAAGAGCCAGGGACCCAGATCTCCAGGATGACCCACAGTCCACTGGGAGGACAACATTAGACAATCTTTGAAGGACCGAGGACTAGAATGGAGCCAAGCCAAGAGGAAGACAGCCGATAGGATTGTATGGCGCTCTTTTCCAAACCTCTACACCTCATGGTAGAAGAGGAAAGGCTAAGTAAGTAAGTAAACTAATTAAAATTATACAATGTAAAAGTTTCAATAACTAATTAAAATAATATACACTAAAAGTTTCATTAACTAATTAAAATAATGCATAGTAAAAGTTTCATTAATTAATTAAAATCAAAAAGAAGAGAAAAAGAGTTACAGTAAAATGCATGGGAATTGTGAAAAGAGACTTGTGCACGAGATATGATGTTAAAAGAAAAACAAAGATATTTATTTTCAGGATATGTTGAGGAAAAAGAATCAGAGAAATTTAACTCATTCTAACCCACGAGCTGTATGGTGCGCCAGATTGGCATTTACTTTTACCCACGGGCGTACCCTGCACCAGCATGATATATGTCGATTGTGAACAGAAAATTATAAAATATTTGGAGATAAATAAATAATAATAATAATAAATTCTTTAAGCTGGTTTTAAATCATTTCCTTACACCCGGAACATAAGTGTGAACATATGTGAGCGAAAAAAAATGTCTGAAGCTGAAATTGTGTGCTTTACATCCGTTGTTATAGATCTACTTGTGGGACACATTGTACACCCGCTTGATACGATTCCGAATTTGAAAGAAAAATTATAATATAAGTGGTCACAGCGTGTTCATATCATGTAAACAGTTCCTGTAGACCATGTGTTTTGAACTGATAGCAAAATAAGTATTCTGGTGCTTAATGTTTTGCATATTTTTATCAACTAATGACATCATGAGGTAGTTTGTTTACAAGATCATAGTCACATACACAACAGTCATAAATTATCAACAGATCAACCACAACAGACTATTCCTAAATGAATTTTAGCTATATCAATAGCGATAATAACCTATTTTCAATACCGAGATGGATGTTTAACAAATTTGATATTTTTAATAAACAAATTAATTAAATTACAGGAATGTGTAAGTGAGATTCCAGTTCAGCAATATGTGACTTCACTAAAACAAAAATCTTAAAAATTAGAATTTTCATTTCTTTGTCATAAAACTTCATGGAATAATTTACTACTGCATATATGTTTCGATTCCTGGGCTTTTACCACCAAGTGATAAAGTAGAGCTGAAATATTAGTGTTTGTGCACAATTTTAATTAATTTTTTGTTTCTTCGCTTCGCAAAACATAAACAATTATTACATTACATAAGGACTCAACGTTGTTTCACAACATTAGTCAGCCAATTTCCTAAAGTTTGATGCATAATACATATATATCTGTTAAATTAATATATTTGTATACTGCCTGTTTTTAAAACACCACTTGTAGAGAAAAAATGCCTCCATTTAGGGGCTTCGGTAAAACCGGAAAACTGCCTGGGTTAGAATGAGTTAAATGCTGGACAAGGTAGAAAGGGGGAAAAAAAAGAATCAGGTGTTGAATTGGACATTGTGAAGAATGAAAAATGGAGATACTGCATGTGCCAATTATGTTGCAAAATGAAAAACAAATATTCTGAGTCAGATCATGGTGTAGAAAAAAAAAGAAGGGTGGTGACATTTAGACTGGATAAGTCGGGAGGAAAGAAAAAGGTGAATTATGTCATAGTCATGATGGAGAAAGAGAAATCTGTGCAGACATAAAAGTGAAGAACAAGAAATAAAAGGGAGATTTTATATGTGGAACAAAGTGGACAGTGAAAAAAAAGAGAAAAAATTTGGTGCTGGATGTACTCCAAAAAACAAGAAGTCTATTGCAATGCTACCAGTAGGTTTCCTTAATGTGTGTCCTTTTTGGTGCAATATCTCCTTCACTTCTTGTTCCACTGATATTTACATGGTCCATCCCATCACGACCACACTGGTGACCATGTCTTACCATTTTAATCCTTCTCTTCTGTGCAAGCACTCATTTGGTTTTGCTTAGGGCTAGAATATCAAGGTCATTGGCAAAGTCATTATGTCAGAACACTTCGAATTCCATTTCTGTTGGTTCATGTCTTCCTCATCCTTTAATTTCTGTATTCAGTTTTCATGTGTTTTTTGGTCTCCCTCTATCTTTCTTACCCTGGAGATTACAGGACAAGGACTGCCTTGTAATGCAGCCAACAGGTTTCATCAATGTGTCCTATCCATCGCCAGCATTTTCTTCTCATCTCTTGGTCCACTGGCACTTGTCTGGTTCTTGTCACCTGTTCCACACTGGTGATATTGTAGTTTCATTTCAGTCTTCAATTTTTTTTTTTTTTGGTTCGGTTTTTTGCCTTCTTCTGGCTTTCCTTTCAACCTTTTTGGTTATATCAGAGCGCATTTACCATTCCAAAAAAAAAGTCAACTCTGTTGACTGCTAACCCGATCAGCGTTGATAGATACTAAGTCCTGAAAAGGACTAACATTATCTATCTGCTAGCACAAAGCCCTAAATAGGACTCGCCAGCTACGCCAACGCACGATCTATGTTGTGTGGTTATTTTCAGTCTTCTATTTTATGCAAGAACCCATTTATTAAAGTCTGTAACCATACAAGTTTGCGCAATATTTATTCATTCACTGTTCAATAGTTTTAACGGTCCGGGGAGGGGGCCCTCTGAGGATGGAAAAAAAATACTCCCTCAGGTGTGTCATATGCGATTAATATAAGGTTTGCATGGGGCTTTGATGCAGGTTTCCTACAAGGTTACCCGCTGTAGTGGTGGATCCAAAGGAACAAAAACAGGAGATGAACAAAAGAATGAAACAATTTTAACGCTGCTAAAAACCTACTTATGAAGTTAACATGACTTCTGCAAAACATGCTTATCATTCTTTATATCTCAAAGTGCATTTATAGACAGAAACACATACATGAATACACACCCTCTGCTCCTAGCTTTTAAATTGCCAATTTGATTACAAAAGCGGTGAATATATGCTCTTTCTGTGGTTGACAGAGATGACGGGAACGCCAACTCTGAAAAAAAAATAAGTCATATATTTCACTTGCCAGCCGTAGTGAATGCATTATCTGATTACCAGAAAACCATTCATCCGTTTACATAAAATGACATTAGGTATGATGATGAATATCACAAAGAACAATCAGTATAAGTAATTTTAATTACTGATAAGAAATTAGCAATATTGTCAAGAATTAGTGCACACACAAAAAAATAAGACAATGAAACCAATGTGATGTGTCCTGCATAAGAAGCACAGAAATTAAATAATAAGAAAAATACATTTTAAAAAAATACTCAAGCATTAAACATTATGATAGGCAAGATTTTATGTTAAGATGACGCTCTGGAAGTCAAAAAAAACATTGAAAGAGGAGGAGAGAAGCATCAAATCATGAGGATCTTTGTAGACATA
This sequence comes from Oreohelix idahoensis, assembly GCA_024509875.1. NCBI lineage: Eukaryota > Metazoa > Mollusca > Gastropoda > Stylommatophora > Oreohelicidae > Oreohelix > Oreohelix idahoensis. The sequence continues at coordinate 18,970 of JAMPIV010011618.1, forward strand.
CATCTTTATATTTATGGTTGAAATACTAAAGTAAAGAACTGCAGCTGAGTCATTCCAGAAAGGCATTTATATGCAGAAGAGTTCCACAAAGTCTAAATAAGTGGCATTATCTGCCACTATATGCTGCAAACAAAACTCATAAAAAATTCTCTGCTACTGATATCATCACTTTCCTTTTTGCTCAATATGGAGTATGCAGTCACCACTGCAGCTGATCCCCTTACAGCAGGGGTCGGGAACCCACGGCTCTTTGAGCCATCTCGAGTGGCTCTCTACTACTTAACTCTTAGTGAATGACGGATACCATGTGATTTTTTTTTCATGCAGCTCTTCAATTTGTTAAAATGGAGACAAAATTAAATATTTGGCTCTTTGTCACGGAAAGGTTCCTTACAGGAAGCATGTGCCGTGCAGTAGTGGTTTCTGCAGTTTGTTTTTAACATGATACGATCGCCAACCCCTTTTTTATTTCGTACGCCCGCTATTACTCGAGGTGAAATCTCAGGTTATTATTATGTCCAACCTGAGACTGATTTTACGTGAGTATCCCTTTTTTTTCCACAGAGACATGTGTCCCTCGCCCTTCAGGCAGATACTCATTAGAGCTGGGTCAGCTCAGGAGCCATCAGTTCCTGGTCGACGACACACCTTCAAATGTATCCGGCAGGGCTTGAGTTAATAAAGTCCAAATTCGGGTCGACGAAAAATCTTCAAATGTCCTCGCCCGGGTTTGATCCTGGGTCACCCGGTCGCCAGCACAGTGTGGTAACCACTACGCTAGCGCGGCTCCCTAGAGCCTTATATTAGTTGCTATGTATAACATTTCCGAGGGAGCAGTACTCTTATTCTTTCTTTGTCTCATTAGAGGCCCACAATGAATTTACAGGACTCTGCTGTTGACAGGTTGTGTATTAGTAACTATTGCTGCAATAAGCAAGGTCGTGTATTAGTAACTACCGCTGCAATAAGCAAGGTCGTGTATTAGTAACCACCGCTGCAACAAGACCACAAATATTTTGACAGTGCATTAAAGTTGACAAACTATAAATAGAATAAGTTGGGGCAATTAGGGCATTTGATTAATGATTTATGAGTTGGAGAATCATTCCACTTTTATTTAAATTATATGATTAACAGAAATCCTTTAACAACCAAACAGGTTCATTCAGACGAAGTTTCAACTTCAATTCTGAATTACCTACCTTGCTGGCTAGGGTCTAATCTGAACCGTTCTATCGCCAAGTGAATCCCAATTTTCACTTCTTCGCCAATACAAACAGGTTCATGGAGTTTAGGTCCACGTTCCCTTTTTCCCAGTTCCTTCTGAGACATTTTGGCACGGTCAGTTGTTTAAATACAAGACATGATTTCTTTCAAGCAGACTTTTTCCAAGGTCAGTGATTATAAACTGAAAAAAAAAAAACAAACCAAAAACAACAATTACTAAGCAATCAATTCATAAAAAATTAGACACTAAAACTCACTAGGCTGTTCCCGGTCAGTAGTTAATTGATATTTGTAAAACATGCCATAACTAGTGTCATCTTCTTTGAGCCATTGTTTTTTTCTTTTGAGTTTTTTTGCCAAAAATATTTTGGAAGATTTTTCAAGTCTTGTGAAAAAAAAAAAAAATTGTGTCAAGAAGGATGGCTTTGCCATTGTGTAAATTATTCCATGACGCTTCTAGGGTAGCCACAGAGTCTGGCCTGAACAGTTCTAAACAGTACTGGTTAAATGAGCTTTTGCCTCAAAACTGAAATGCTTGGTAAACAACAAGTGAAACTCTATGTCCCATGGCAGGGGGAAAAAGGATGAATGATAATGAAAGGGGCTCTGATGAAGCTGTAACAGACCTAACATGCTAACAGTGGCCAAACCACAGTGGACTTAACACTGTCCAGAGAGAAATAAAGAAGTGTATTAAATGGTGAACTGATATAACTGGACATAGATGCAGAAACATTAGTAGACAAAGAGCTATAACAGCAACTAAAAGTGGAACATGGAATGTTAATGATGTAGGAGATAAAGAACTACAGCTGACAGGAATTATGAAAAATATAGAAAGATGTACAAATGGACATTTGTTTTAGTTGCAAGATTTTACAATCTAGGATTGGCAACACTGACAGCACGTTGAAGAAAATTTATCATCAAATATAAGCGGCATCTTATAAAAAAAATCACAATGCAAACATATTTTTTTTCTGGTTGTTATTCATTTCAACAGACAAAAAATATAGACCACGAAGCACCGTGGGCTGCGTGTCGCCTTTAGCCCAAATGTCTATTTTAAGTAAGAATTCGATTACGGGTTTATAATGGGTAAGTTGGAAGTTTATTGTTCATTATTTTTTAACGTACGATGTTGTCTTGTGGTTTGTTTTTAAAAAAATTGAATTCATTAGGCCTATGTATAAAAAAAGTGGAAGTAGGGTTAGGATTAATGTTAGCCAACATCTTTGTTTAGCCTATGTGCATTCCCATATGGGTTGACCTATTTTAGCGCATGCGCGAAATGTCGGGTGTGCTTATGGCAGCAGTGCATGGTGAGTTATCATTGCAGACGAAAAAAGAGGTGACGAGCAAAAAATCAAGCCCGGATAGTCACCTATGCAGCAGTCAATTGAGTCAGCCGTGTCATTAGGATTAGAATAGGGTTTAGATTTAGAAATGCTAAACCTCTAGAATTAGGTTTAGCATTTCTAAGAAACTAAACCCAACTCTAATCCTAACCTCCAACAACGCCGCCGACTGAATTGGCCTCAGGGTAGATATCGCTTCAGGCGAAATGGATGACACGGCCCACGGTGCTTCGTAAGCTATGCAATTTTCAGAAATGGGCTGGGAAGACCTTCACACATAAACAGATACTGGCAAATGTGGAAACAAGAAACTGTTCACCCTAAATAGTACCACAACGACCACCTAGGTTACGGGACGAAGAAAGGAAGTTGTAAATAGAGGAAAAATAGGCCTACACCCCCGCCCGAAAGAACTCTATGTAAGTAGGCTACTGTAAAACTGGCGTTTCCATACAACTTCATTTCTAGCACGTATCTGTCGAAAATATTTTGCTTTAAAATTATGAGTGATTAATACATAACTAATCGTACTTAAATGTTAAAGTAGAAGTGGAGCCAAGTATGTGGCAGTCATATCCATAATGAGCTTTCACTTTCGAATCCTTTCGGGGAATTATTAGTGTATGATAACGTCCCTTGAACGGAATTTCGGAAGTATTAATTCAGCTTTATCAATGGTGTATTAAAATGTTGGTACATTTTATATCAGTCCATTTTATAATAGCCCCTTCAGTCATGAGTGACTTTGGGAATGCGCCCCTGAGGTGACAACCCTCAGCTGCTTATTTTCCTGGTGTTCCTTTCGACGTTTTCACCTCTCTTCTGCTTGTTGTGTGAGCCAACCCAAACTGAGGTGGCGCCGCAGATAGCATCGCCACTTGGTGCGACCATCTTCCAGCCATAGGTTGTCCATGTCTCGCTACCATATAGAAGTTGCTGGTGACTTAGGCGTTATATACCGCAGCTTTGGTCTTCGTTGTAAGTTTGGAGTTTCCCCGAACACGTGATGTGAGGTGGGCAAAGGTAGCTGCAGCGTTGCCAATGCGACTGTCAATTTCTGTGTCCAGAGAGAGAGTTTCTCATTGATGGTAGACCCCAGGTATGTGAAGTGGTGCAGCACTGCCAATTCATAGTTATCAATAGTGATAACATCCTGACTCCGCATATTTGTTTTCTTTAGACATTGCGAGGCCAAAGTCCTTGCATGCTTGGGTGAAGCGATTCATCAAGCTCTGAAGCTCCTGTTGGCTTTGAGTGACGACTGCAGCGTCATCAGAGAATAACAAGTTTCTTATAGTGACCCTTCTGATTTTTGTTTTTGCCTTCAGCCTTGCGAGATTAAACAGACGGCCATCTGACCTAGTGTGAAGGCATATTCTTTCAGTTGCATCTTTGAATGCATGCTTCAAGAGTAAGGCAAAAATGATCCCGCAGAGGGTTGGAGCCAGAACGCAGCCTTGTTTAACGCCACTGCGTATGTCAAAGGGTTGTGATATGCTTACAGCATACTGGACTGTTCCCTTCATGTCCTCATGGAATGACTTGATCATTTCCAACAATTTAGCAGGGCGGCATATTTTCAGGAAGATTTTGAAGAGTCCATCCCTACTAACCAGGTCAAATGCCTTTGTGAGGTCTATAAAGGCGATATATAAAGGTCTTTTCTGCTCTCGTGATTTTTCCTGAAGCTGGCGGAGAGAAAATATCATGTCTGTTGTTGGTTTACCAGCTCGGAATCCACATTTACGAGACCTATTAAACATGTACTACAATAATTGTTGTTGCTACTTTTTTTAAAATAATTAATGAACAAAGATATCACGTTCAACCTCTGATGGGTTATAATTAGGATATATATATATTGTTTTCAATTCCAAATAATATGAACAACTGCCGATATGAGAAAGTGGCATCACATTTGTCAAATCATTGTAAATAGGGACAATCACAATTATGCTTATACGTTAAATAAAATAAATAAATAAAAACTAAAAAAAAACGAACAAAATCAAGAAGAAACTCTGAACAAGAATAATATTAAAGTGAAGGGGTGTAAAGGCCTGGTGGTTCCAGTTATATAACTGACTTTAACAGATATTTAATTGACTTTCATCTGTTAAAAGTCTCTCCACATGTAAGCCTACCTTGCCGTGGTTGGAGAGCTTGAGCGCCTCAATGATCCCGGGAGCTATGCCGGCGGGAGTTTTACTCCTGGCAGGGTCACCCAAGCCGGACAGGTCCTGGGTGAGGGGCCAGACTAAATGGGCTGAGGAGTGGGTGGAACCCTATAGGTGTAGATGCAGAACCCACCGGCGAGTGGTACATGCTCTGGTCTGCACCAATCCACCCCCACTTCATGGGTTAAATGCTTTCTTGCCTCATTCTTCACTGTTTGTCGTCTATCACGCCCATGGCGACCGTTGCCTCAATTGGCTGTGTGTGGTGTACCCGGAAACGGGGCCTCCCAGTACTGAGGCAAAGTTAAGTCCCCGATGTCACTTATCGGTGCAGAATTGAGAGAGATGGCTGAGCATCACAATCCCTCCTGTGTTGCAGCATGATGAGAACCCAGCATTGCACACTGAGCTTGGGGGGATCACTTGGGCACCAGACTTAATACTGGCTCTTGACTGGATGGCCGCATGCAGGAGATTTCTACAATGGAGGGTTGGCAGGTGGTGGGTATCGGGAAGTGGCTCTGTGCAGGACGTGAGGATTCCTTGGGAGAGCCCCGAACCAGAGCACAGCATTGTGCAAGCTCTGCATAGTTGGAGAGCCCCCTGGATGACGGGGAATGCACAGTGTGCTACCCCACCTATCCCCAACTGCTAACTTAGAACCAGAAGTGGGGTCCTCTGTATGCGTGCCAGGCCAGGATAAAATGCCTGGGAAAGAGACTGGAGCTCAGAACTCCCTAACTCAAAGTTGCAGGATGGCAGAAAAGCCACGGGAAAGACAGGGCTATTTTGAAGATAACGCAACCATATTTTCACCATACGAGCTCGGACGCCGCCTCGGTAAACAAGGTCCGCGCAGAGCAGTGACACCCCCAGGCTGCTTGCGAATAGTCTACTACTGGGAACATAAACAGATTAGGGATGAGCCCACTCTCCCGTTGAACAGGTGCTAAAGTCGTAGATACTGGGCCAGAAGGCGCACCGGAAACCACAGTATCATGCAACTCGCTTTTTTTTTTTTTCTATGGAGAGTACACCGTCAAATAAATCTCGTTCTGGTGCTCGCCCTGTGGAGCTCCACCAGGCAGGTGCAGTGCCGGGCTCTGAGCCTCGACAGAGCCCACCCTCAGCTACTGGAGGACCCTCTAGACCGTCTTGTGGAGTCAACAGACGGCGGAGAAGAACTACTGACCAAAACAAAACAGAAAAAGAGAAACCCAGAGTGCCACTTGTCATGATGCACTGGAATGCAGAGGGAGTGAACAGCAAGCAGGCTGGATACAGCAAAAAGACAGAGCTGGAAAACATCTTGTATGAGAAGCAAGTCAGTGTTTGCTGTATCCAAGAGACTCACTTGAAAGCAGATCAAACCTTTAAAATAAGGGGATATCAATGCTTCAGATCCGACAGACAAGATAGACGAAAAGGAGGAGTACTTACTCTTGTAAGGAATAACATTCCTGCACACGAAAGGAAAACCTTCATGGATGGAGCAGAATATCAGCTGCTGCAGATAAAGGTAGACAAGATGGAAATAGAACTCCTGAACTATTACTGTCCGAACAACAAACCCCTGAGTCTCAGCTCTATACAGGTACCAGCCACCAACTTTATAGCAGTTGGAGACTTTAATAGCCACTCCCAGAGCTGGGGCTATAACCATCTGGATCACAGAGGTGAAGAGGTTGAAACTTGGCAAGATGATCACTCCCTAATCCTAGTCAATAATGCCACAGATACTCCTACCTTCTACTCCAGAGGATGGCACACAACCTCAACACCAGATCTTGCCTTCTCCACACCAGATATAGCTGGATCTATTAGTAGAGAAGTAGGAGACCAACTAGGGGGAAGCGACCATCGCCCAATCTTTCTTACTGTCCAGAGTGCAACTCTCAGTACAGGCCCAGCCATTACAAGATGGAACTACAAAAAAGCCAACTGGGGTTTATTCAGGCATCAGGTGAACACGCTGCTGTCTACCCTCAAGGTACAGAACAGAGACATTAATGAAGTGGTAAAAGACTTCAACAGATGCATACTACAAGCTGCAAAAGAAACCATTCCCAAAGGATGCCGGCGTAACTACATACCATACTGGTCCAGCACACTCCAAGAACGTCAGGAAGCTATGGACAAGGCTAGAAAGGACGCAGAGTCTCAGCCTTCACTTGAAACTCACAACAAATGGAAAAAGGCTGTAGCAGAGTTTCAGAGAACAAAGCTAGAAGAAAAGCGGAAAAGCTGGAGAACTAAAACGGCATCGCTGAACCTTGAGAAAGACGGCAGGAAACTTTGGAGATTAGTCAAGTCTCTAAATGAAGAGCATTCCTCACCAAGGCAGACTATCACATTGGATGAAGGTGGCAAACTTTTCAGAGGAAAACAAGCTGCAGACTTGTTTGCTAGAAGATACAGTTCAGAAAGCAACTTACCCATTAACATAGACCATCAGAGAGAGATAAGAAAAGAAATACTGGCAACCATGGGACAGACAGATACTCCTGCCCCAATGAGGGAACCCATCACACTAGGAGAACTACAGAAGGCTATTTCCAAGCTTAAGTTTCAAAAGTCACCCGGCCCAGACAAAATCAGCAACGAAATGCTAGTAAATCTGAGCTCAGCAGCAAAGACAAAACTGCTTGAGATATTCAACCACAGCTGGTTGAAAGGAACGGTACCCCAAGTATGGAGAGAAGCCATCACAATACCCATACTAAAGAAAGGGAAATGTAAGACCGAGGCTGCAAGTTACCGGCCAATCAGTCTCACAAGCTGTGTTGGGAAGACTATGGAGCGAATAGTCAACCACAGATTGAAATGGTATTTAGAGTCTGAGCAGATCCTGGTGCCGGAACAAGCTGGATTTAGAGAATGCTACAGTATAGAAGACCAAGTTACTTACTTGTCTCAAGCAATAGAAGATGCCTTCCAGGAGAAGAAAAAGGTCCTAACGATCTGGGGCGACTTCAAGCAGGCCTTTGACAAGGTGTGGAAAGATGGCCTCATTGCAAAACTTAGGAGAAGTGGAATCCAAGGCAACATGATGAAATGGATCCAGTCATACTTGCATAACAGGAGAACTAGAGTGACTCTTGACGGTCTGCAGAGCAGAAAAGTGTTGCTCCATCAGGGGGTACCTCAAGGAGGAGTAATTTCCCCAACACTCTTCCTTGTTTACATCAATGACCTGGTGAAAGATCTCCCTGCAGGAGTTAAAGCTGCCTTATATGCAGATGACCTAGTACTCTGGTGCGCTGATGAAAATGTCACCACAGCAAATTATAGAATGCAGCGGGCAGCAGACATGCTAGTGTCATGGGCAGAGAAATGGCTTATCACAATAAACACAGACAAAACCTCCACAACACTGTTCTCCCTCGCCCCCAAGGACAAATCAGCTAACATACACCTAGGGACAACCGTGATCAAGGAAGAAAGCTACCCCACCTATCTTGGGGTGACATTTGACCAAAGGCTTACATGGAATAAGCATATTGAAAATGCAGAAGGAAAGGCCCGAAGACGACTAGGCATACTCAGAAAATTAGCAGGTACCAACTGGGGATCAAATGAACGAAATCTAAAGAAGATTTATAATGGAGTAATAAGACCACACTTAGAGTTTAGCTCAGCAGCATGGTCATCAGCTGCTAACTCACATCTGCAGTCTTTGGACAAGGTGCAAAATCAAGCTCTCACATGGGAGCAGGCCAGCAGTGCCCTCCAAATTAATACAACAGTCAGTGGTCTCACAAGTGGATGTGAGTATAATGATCTGCAAAAACGAACTGCTACATTGAGTATGATCCAAGAAAGCTATCCCGATCAATCATGGATACATGCCTATACAGATGGATCAGCAACTAATGCTGTTAGGAATGGAGGTGCCGGTATCTTTATCTCATATCCTGACAACCACTATGAGACTAGGCACATTCCCACTGGTAAATTCTGTTCCAACTATACAGCTGAGGTTCAAGCTCTAGAGCAAGCTGCAAATATGATTTATAACACCAACTCTGACTGCCACCAGGTAGTCATCCTCACAGATGCACTGTCTGTCCTGCAAGCTCTCAAGGGTGGTAAACTCCTGCATCTGAGAAATGAACTAAACAAGGTAGCTGCCAAAAAGAGAACCATACTTCAGTGGGTACCATCTCATTGTGGTGTACCCGGAAATGAAAAGGCAGATAAACTTGCAAAAAAGGGAGGAGAATGTGAACAAGAAGATAATGAAGTCACATACTTTGAGAAAAAGAGAGCTATCCAGACTATCAGAAGAGAACAGAACCAACCCAAAGACGACTATCACACTCTCGACCGGCAGGGACAGACAACTATTTTTCGACTCAGGACAGGGCATAACAAACTGAATAAACACATGCACAAGCTACGATTGTCTGCTTCACCACTGTGCACATGTGGATTAAACGAACAAACTGCTGAGCATGTTCTACAGGACTGTCCTCTGTATGACCAGTTAAGAAAGATATACTGGCCCAATGACTCAACACTAAACTCAAAGCTATATGGAGTTAAAGAGGAACTTCAAACAACAGTCGAATTCATCATGAGAACTCGTCTGACGGTGTAATCATCAAAGATGCGATCGCAAGAAGAAGAAGAAGAATCTGTTAAAAGTCATATGCATTGTAAGAACAGCATCAGACCTTCACATGCCCAGCCACTACATATTAACCTTTGTTCGTGTTAAATATTGTTTGACTATATTATGCTGTTCCCTAGGTCTGTCTATTCTTAACACCTCTTCTATATTTATAGGTAAGCGATGCTTGCAAATAATTTAGTATTGGTATTCTCATTTGTTCATACCTCTTACATTTTAACAAGAAATGTTCTACTCGTATATTATTGTCTTGAAGACATCCTGCACAGTAAGGTTCTTCTATTCTGAAATAGCCTTTTCCCAGCTGTAGTTTGAGAAGTTTCTTATTACTGGGAATTTTCAATTTCCTAGATATCTGACATTTTCTTGTTGGAGCCTTGAACATCTTATATGCATGTCTTCCTTTTAGATTTTTATCCCACTCTGCTTTCCATTCATCTGTTATTAAATCGTTAATTAAGCTCTCAATCTCTGATTTACTCGTCCCTACATTTATTAGATTTTTATCAGATCTACCTTTCTTGGCTTCTTTATCTGCCTTTTCATTTCCCTCTATGCCAACATGTGAAGGTATCCAAGCAATTAAGACTGAACATCCTCTGGAATATAAGTATGTAGTAGCCAGAAATATCTCCTCTCCTATATCAGGTCTACTACATTCTCGTAAGTTTCTCAGTGCTTTAATTGTTGAAAGAGAGTCAGTTAAAACTGTTAGTTTTTTGGGAGGGTTATTAGAGAATATTTCTAGTGCTTTTGGTATTGCCACCATCTCTGCAGTGAAAATGGATGTATTTTCCGTGTTGCTACTTCTATTATCGCCACCAATAATGCCCATATCAGTGACAGGAGGATTCCCATCAAATGAAGCCATAGTGATAGTATGGGCCGGAAAATCAACACTAATACTATCAGACTGCGACTTTGTTGCTATGGTGAGCTGTCTACGAAGACGTCACCTACTCATTTGCATGAAAGAACAAGTTTCAGTCTTTTACGGGGATATTTGTCATCATCTATTACAATTTTTTTTTAAAAAGGGGAAAGAGAAAGATGCCGACCTACAACAATTTAGTTGCATTTCTATAATGCTCTGCAATACACCTTTTTTTTTTTTTTAAAAAAGGGGGTGGGAGGGGAGGGGGTATAAATCTGTCTGTTGTATTCCTCACACTATTTGCAAACAACCAATAACTTTAAATGGGAACAAAATTCATTTGCTGCCACGAACGCATTTATATTGTTAGTAATCCGTTTTTAAATGCATACGTTACTGTACACACATGTTTAGGAAACTGCACTTTTTGCTGTGATCAACAAAAGCCCAGCAGATAAAAAGGTATCAATAGTGAGAGAGAGAGAGCAATATGGTATCATGGAAGAAGATACATTACAAACACCATAGACATTAAACATTACCACAACAAACGGCAGATAAATTACAGCCTGGAAGAGCCAACACACAAGAAAAACAACAAAGTAATACACTATATGGAATGATGAACACTATATATCCAAATAATAACCCACATGAGGTTGAACCGGGTATCCTTTGCACACAAAAAACACCAGTTTTCAAGTGCAGGGTTCAAAAACCAAACCAAACATCTTTTGCTAAACATCTGTATCAGTAGGTATGTTTTTCGCAGATGCTATGCTATATTAATTTTAAGTAAAATATCATTTAGTTACAGAATATTGGATTGGATGAAGACCTATTTGGTTATATCAGAGCGCATTTACCATCAAATAAAAAAAAAAGTCAACTCTGTTGACTGCTAACCCACTCAGCGTTGATAGATACTAAGTCCTGAAAAGGACCAACATTATCTATCTGCTAGCATAAAGCCCTAATAAGGACTCGCCAGCTACGCCAACGCCCGAGGATAAGATTTTATTAGATTAGGTTTATTTGGTAAGCGGAAGTATTTAGGTTTATAGTCAAAGGGAAATAACGTCGTAGAAACATGGATGGACTAAAATAGAGACAGGAGTTTGATACCTTTAGTTGATGGAGAGTCATCTATAAAATCGCTGAATAAGCGATATTTCCACGTGAACTTAGTGACTGAGTTGTTTGTGAGCGAGAATTTTGTTCTAGATAGTTCGGACAAAGTTATCGTTGTAAATCGAAGTTCTAGATTAAGTCTGCGAGACTTGGACACTCAATAAAAAAAAGTTAGTTGCTTATCCTTTACAGGACGTGGCAATCAACCCCAGCTTTTATTGGCTACACTCAATAAAACAGTTGCAAAAAAGATTACATCATTCGAAATGAAATGCTACAGAAGGATGTTGAGAATACCCTGGACAGAAAAAAAGACCAACAGAGAAGTACTGCACTCACTAAACGTACAGGAACATTGGCTCCTAAATACCATCGCAATAAGGAAGCTGAAATTTTTCGGTCATATAAAAAGACATAATAGTCTGGAAAAAACAGTGATGGAAGGCATGGTCCCTGGAAAAAGGGGAAGGGGTCGACCTAGACGACGGTGGACCCAGGACATCACAGAGAGTCTGAACTTGTCTTTGGCTGATGCAGGTCGACTTGCCCAGAATCGTGATGCGTTCAGAGCAGCTGTAATGGAGACAACGTTCTGGAAAGAATACGTCACATGATGATGAGATTAAGTCAGTTGGTTCTGAGTCTTGACGGAGTGAGCATTTTGTCCGCAGAGAGTTCGTAAATCGGGTGTAATAGCCAATGTATCTGGTTGACCTGCGGTTTGCAGAAGTTTTATACTATCACTCGAACTTTGCTTTCAAATGCCACTACTGTTGAATGACAGTTTTATTTGTGTGTGATGACAAGACATCAGTTATTTCAGTATGTCGGAGGACTGTGTACTGTTCGGAATATCAGGTATATGTACAGTTTTGATGAACTTTTATTTGTAGTGAAGACCAAAAGATAGACGGTCGAGAATCAGAATAAAGCTTGGTAAACGTTCATCCCTGGCGGTTAGGCTAGTTTCTTTAATAAGATATACCAAAGCTGCAGCAGATGACAACAGAATATAAGAGAGATATTTTTTGCAAGTAAGAGAAATGACAGTAGTGAAAACAACAACAGTGGTTCTTAACTTTTGGACTCCAATTGCCACCAGGGCAATTAGCAGAGGGAGAGTGTGAAGAGACATATATAATTTTGAATGTCATACTAATTGTGTCTGCCAGCGAAACTAGAAGGCTGAGCATATGTTGTGAAGTCTTTAGCTGTGATCAAGTCATCCATCTGTAAATAGTCTCATCATATGAATTATTGAGAAGTCTCCTGTTGGTTTTCTGAATCTATTTTGTTGAGTCAACGTGTCAAATGTAAGCTACATGATACTAAAGTTATGAGTCTGCTGAAGGGCAGTCATACAAATCCCATTATATGATCAAACATTAAAATGCGCAAGAGCAAGTAATTATTTACCTTTTCTCCTCTTTTGGACCATGGACCACCATTCCAACATAGAAAAGGTAAATAATTACTTGCTCATGCGCATTTTAATGTTAAAGCGGCTGGTGTGATCCTGACCACATCACCCTTAGTGTGCCGATGGTCAAGAAAATATGGGTCTAAACACCATATTCCCAATGGGCGTGTAACTGAATCCTTTTCCTTTTTTTTTTTTTGTCATGCACATTTTCCTTCAGGAACCAACTCAGAAATGTAACCAAATGTGCTATTATCTGGAGCCCTTTGGAAAAAAATGAGTGTGGTGATAAGGCCAAAAAAAAAACTTGGGAGAAGAATGGAAGAAGAGTATGCAAAGCAACTGGAACTTCATGGGCAGAGCGCCAAAAGGCCACCCAAAGTAAAAATTGGTGGGGAGAAATAAGTGTTCCATATGGAACAAAATGTATAGTTGAAGATGTGCATACCTTGTAAAATGCCAGTGAAGAAATTACATCACAACTGTTAATCTCTAAATGCTGATCTTCTTCAAGTACCATGCCTGGTGGCATACGCAATCATGTCTCTCCACAAATCCCCAGTGTTGTTTATTTAGTCTTTTGTTGACTTCTTTCTGTGCTGTATTGTCAAAGTGTCCGGTATCTTATCTCATTGTCATCCTCTGTCTCTTTTTCCTTCAATCTTTCTTGTTATCACTATATATTTCATCTTTTTTCTTCTCGTAGCATGTCCAAAGAAAGTGTTTTGCCTCCTTCTCATGGTAGGAATGTGCTTCCGTCGCGCACAGGGTTCTATCACTGCTCATTACTCTTTTTAGCTGTTCATGGTATTCTTAATATTATTCTGTAACACCACATCTCCATGACCTCCAGGGCTTTTCATGCTTGTTTACCAAATATCCATGACTCATCGCAATATGTTAGTATCGGCTCTATGTAACACTGAAGAGCCCACACTGTTTCTTCCATTGACAAAGAGATGTTGCATAAAATACTTTTCATTTCATCAAATGCTGTGTTTGCCTGAGCTATTCTACTCTTCATCTCTGACATGCATCTTTCATCTGATGTTATTAGCATTCCCAGGTATTTGATTCTACTGACTTTTTTCACAGCCATTCCATTTACTTTGACATTTAATTCTGGAGATGTCATTTTCTTTGAGATTACCATTACTTCTGTCTTTTTTCTATTTGAGCTAAGGCCTGTATTTTCAGTTTCTGTTATTATTGTATCAGCCATTGAATGTAACTCCTGTTTTACTTTCAGAATGACTATATGTAAGCTTAATGATTTTTCTTTGTAATAAAATGTATTATTTGTGTGTAAATTTTAAATTATACGTTTAAGTACATTTTTTCTAACGAGTCTGTAGTCTTCGCTGAATAATCAAAGGGGTCTGTGGCACAAAAATGTTTTAGAAGCCCTGCTCTACGACAAACCACTGCAAGATCTTCTGCTACTGAAAGCTGCTTTCAGACAAGTGTCCAAACCATGATACAACTGAACAGCATTTTAATAAATAAAACTACCGGGGAATATATAATACTCAATCACCTGCAGTTCTCACGGAGTTATAACATCACTGTGCTTTTTCTACTGATCTTAACTTATTTTGTACACCGACCACATAATTTAGCCATGATGATAGTAAACTCTATACAAAGCGATACAACAGGAGGCAATCTGATCATCAGAAGTGGTCCCCTTGTTGATCAAGTGTTTCGGAATGCAGAGAATTCAACACACTCGAACTTGGTTGCAGCTTTCAACTTCACTCCCGTTTTCTGCCAGCTGGAGGCAATTGTGAAAGTAACCCCTATGATGAAAACAACTTTTTTGTGGTGGGTTACTTTCCATTGCATTGATATGCCACAGATAGAAAGTGATGTCTCCTGCAATCGGATGCAACTTAGCTTCAGGGTTTTGGTAATAAATTCTTTTTTCAAGACTAAGACTCTTAATTTTGACTTTAATTTAACAATGTATTTTTCACATTACTGTAAATGTTTTTTTCCTGAAAATACTTAAAGAAAAAATAAAAGCACACATAGCAAAATGTAATTCACAGTCAGTATGGAAAAAATATAACACAACTATTTAAACAAGTTTACAAAGACTTTTAATTTAGTTTTCTACATTTTGAAAAACCTGGCAAGAAATATTTTTATACTTATCAGAAAACCAGTTAGATTGCAAAATTTGTAGAGAATTGTTGGATGAAGAAGGGGATGATGAGTAGATGGACATATTCACATGTGATGCACACACACATGCACACATAAGCACACATACAAACACACACACAGACAGAGGACAGACTTCAGACCAAAAGTTCCAGCATTTTTTCCCAAGTAAAACACAACAGCAAAGTCTGAACACCTTCGTGTCATCAGAAAGATCAAAATCAGAGGAGGAGATAGAAGAAATTGGATGACTAGGAAAACATAAAGTATCAAATACATACAACTGTGGACGGAAGTGATTTTTAACAACAACAGATGTGACACATGATTATTAAAATACGTTTCATTACATTGTGTAAGCAATATATTGGTGGGAAATACATATCTATTGAGAAAATGAAACAAAAGTTATAGGTATTCCATCTGAAAAAGAAATCTGCTTATGAGAATGAACATTGTCTAATTTCAGTCAATAATGCTTTGAATAGTTGCTAAACTTATTTTCCAAAACCAGCTAATATGTGAAATAAAAATAAATATGGAAGCACAAATCACACAGAAATGAAGATAATGAAGACATAAAAGTTTACATCATGTGAAGTAAAATATTAATGTTTTTTTACGCATACCGGCTAAAGAGGATGCGTTATGCTGAGACAAAACAATTTTCCTCCAAATACAAGTAGTTAAATAATTGTAATAATGCATTACTGGAGATCAATTAATGGAATACTGTTAAAAACTACAATACTGATGAACATTTATGTGCTCTACCAACATTTTTTTTTTGGGTCAGAAACATAGTAAAATTCTGTCAGAAATACAGTTGAGTTTTGTCTTGAGTAAAGTGGAGGTCTGATCACCAGAAGTGGTCTCCCCTTTGGACAAGTGTTTCGGTTCTTTAATCTCCTTATACTAATATTTGATTCATAGACTCTTCAAAAATGTTAAGGACCAATTATGTAAATGTTTAACAATTTTTTAATATGGAGGACTGCAGTATGACTATATCAAACGAAGTAAGTTATACTGGTATTAGGGGAGTCTTGCTAAGACAAATGGCCCTGGTTACGGCCATAGTCTTAATCATGGACAAGGTGTACTAAAAGAGAAAGACTTTAAAAGAAAGTGACAACTAATCTTAATGCATGAAAATTAATCTAAATGCACGCAAGTAAAAAATAAGGGCTATGAAATGCAGTAGAGAATCACTAAGTAAATTCTGGTCTGTTTTCATCAGAACAGAATGATACTGAGATTATGCAGCCTATTCTTATGCTAGCAATCCAAAAACTTCAGCCTAATGTCACTGTCTAAGATGAGAACCCAGACCACATCATGCAAGAATGGTAAAATAAAATTTTTCCATAAGTAGGCTTCAGTAGAATATGGTGGCCTACATACAGTCTTGATCTTAAATCTACAAAACGCAAATGGTATAAGCCTGGTCAACAAGCTCAAAATCATTAACCTTCACATCACGCAGTGGTGGCCCAGATGCTTGTGTAGCTGTGGAATCACCTAAGAAATTGAATAAAGAATTTTTTTTATGGATATCTCTGAACAGCCCAGAAAAAAACAAAAACAAAACAAAAACAAGCAAAGCAACCAAATGTTTACATTCTCTGGAAATTTTCTTAATTTTGAAATAGTCCTGTTAATAAAAAAAAATGGGACAAACAAATGCATATCTTATTGTCTTACTAAGCATGAGCATTAACAAAATGCACATTAGGAGACTGCATGAGACTGTAATTAGGTGGACAACAGAAACAAGATAACTTTAACAAATAACACTTCAAGAACTAACACAGGATATATTTTCTCCTTATATGTCCGGTCATTAAAGGTAAAAATACAAGTATCATAAATAAATTACATTAACACCAGTTTCTTAGTTCATTTATTAATGTTTTGCAGAGCATAAGGTGCCAATGCACCTCTCCCTTTTTCAATTCAGGATGTAACTTACTTAATCTCTCACTCTTGCCATTACCTTTCATGCGTTGTGGACAGTTCCAGTGGCATTCTTTGGTTTTATGTGACCTATAATATGGTATATTCTCTTCCCAAATGCCTCAGCCACAATCTCAATCCACCTTTTTTCTTATTCTACCTTGTACCATACCTTCTGATGATTTATCTTGTAGAATCTTCTTCTTCTTTGATCCTTAGCCACCGACCATCAAAGCAGTCAGTGGCCATCATGCCTGGTGGCATCTTGTAGGGCAACAACATATTGATTCCACTTTGTTCGGTCGGTGGCCATCCTTCGTACAGTGCCCCAACTCTGGTTCATTCTTTGCATCTCAGCCTCCACAGTCCTCTGCCAAGTTGTTTTTGGTCGGCCTCTCTTTCGTTTAGTGATTTTTGTGATATTCTGTTTTTGCATTTTGTTCACTGTACAAGTTATCTCTCTTGGCTCAGCATAGGTATGAAGATGGTGTTTACATCAATATGATGTTTTCCTTCTACTGAGATGTTTTAATGTCAACAGTGTGTTGGCTGGTAAATAACAGCATTAACTCTTTCTTTTCATGTCTCCATTTCTGTAACTGTATGGTTTCGGGAAAAAAAAAAAAATGATGCCTCGGCACATAAATTTAATATTTGTTCTATTTCTTTATTCTCACTTTTGATATGTAGATGTCTTTTTCTCTTGCTGACAGTTGTGCCTTCTTTTTTTTACAGAAATTTACCCTTATAACATATTAATTTTTTTACTGACAGTTACCTTCATAATATATTTATTTTCTTTGTTATTGACATTTACCTTCACAGTATTCATATTTTTTAACTGACACTTACCTTCATAACATATTTATTGTTTTTACTGACAGTTACCTTCATAATATATTTATGGTTTTTCTGACATTTAATTTCATATATTTTTTTAAAACTGACATTTAGCTTCATAACATTTTCATTGTTTTTACTGAAATTTACCTTCATTAACATATTTATTTGTTTTTACTGACATTTAGCTTCATAACATATTTATTTTTATTTTACTGACATTTACCCTCTTAGCATATTTATATTTTTTTAAATGACATTTCTCTTCAAAAATATCTATTTTCTTTTTTTTTACTGACATTTACCTTCATAATATGTTTATTATTTTATAAGTTTCTGTACTTAATAGTGACAAAACACATCACCAGTTCTTTATTATACAAAGTGGACACAGAACCATTGTTATTGCTACTGTTGTTCTCACTGTATTCTGATCATTCATGCAATGCTCTAATGCTATCCAAATTCGTCCCAGTAGACCATAATTTGCTATTATTTCTATAGTCTGTCTCTAATAATCCACTAAAACACTTTATTCTGATCTACAAAAATTACATTGAATAAAGTTTTGTTGTTGTTTTAGCAATGGAATGTTCCCATAGTTGTCTCACTGCAAATATGGTGCAAATCCTCTTTTTTTTTTTTAAACTGTCAAGAAATGGGAACAGAGCAGAACAGCATAAAATGAGTCTCGGTTATTTCTGCTTATTCACCATCTCGGCAGAGAGTCTAACCTGTTCAAATCAATTTTCAGTTATAGTTATGGTATTCAGTGTAACTTTATTTTCTGTTTTTGTGTTTTACCTACATCATAGTGTTATTTACAAATGACTGTACTTGGAATACAACAAAAGATGTTTTTTTTATTTGTTATTTATACTGGTATGTAGCCAATTTTTGCAGTGTGTTTATTTGTGCTTTTCATGCATTCATATTTTTCTAACACCCCCCATTCTTATTACTCTATGATGATTTTAAAGAAAATGTCTGTGTTTCTTTCTTCTGAATTTCTCTGTCTCAAATCTCTGCTCACCATGTGGCAACCTCTGCAGGTGGTCCCCTTGTAGGAAGCCTGCACCTAAGTATTCATGTGCTTTTGCCGAGGTGGTTTCTATAGTGATTTGTTATACATGATAAGTTTTCCAGCCCCATGCATAACTCCATATTAGTCACCTTTTATGACTTGCTCAGCACATTAACTACCACGAGCCGGTCAGACCGGCTTATGAATCTCACCACTGTGGCCAACAGCCGGCAATCTGTTCAGTAATAAAATGAATGAAAGATGTATTGAAACACTTTCCGATCTGGTTCGAGATTTTAATTTACCACCGGAAATGTCATTTTCAAAACGTGGATTGTTGTCGAACTCAGAATAATTAATATTATGTTCATATTTTTCAATGTTTCAGGTTTGTTTACCATGGCAACAACTAGTGACAGTGCCACAAAAAAAAAAAACACCTGTACACTTCGTCTAACTGCTGAACAGGAAAGAAACTTGTTTTAACAGTTGACTGATGGAGAAAACACAGTGGACAGTGACTCAAATAGGGATTTTGATAGTACTGATAACAATAGTAATGATGATGCAAGCAGTGATGATAGTGAAGAAAAGCCCCATCTGCAACTAAAGAATTGTTTTAGGCACAATATCCATCAGTGGTAACTCACTTCTTCTTCTTCGATCCTTAACCACCGACCGTCAAAGCAGTCAGTGGCCATCACGCCTAGTGGCGTCTTGTAGGGCAACAACAAATTGATTCCACTTTGCACGGTCGGTGGCCATCCTTCGTACAGTGCCCCAACTCTGGTTCATTCTTTGCATCTCAGCCTCCACAGTCCTCTGCCAAGTTGTTTTTGGTCGGCCTCTCTTTCGCTTTCCTTCGGGGGTCCAAAGCATAGCTGTTCTTGTGATGGCATCGGGGTCTCTTCTGAGGACATGACCAACCCAGCTCCAGCGTCTGCCAGCTATGATGGTGTGCATGTCCTCTTGCTTGCTACGAGTAAGCAGATCTTGGTTGGTGATGGTATTCGGCCAAAAAATGCGGTGAATTTTTCTTAGGCATGTTGTGTGAAAAGAGGACAATTTTGACATTTCCTTCTCTGTGACTCACTGACATACTGTAAATAAGATATAGATGTTGTGTTTTTTCAAAGGCATATTAATTCAATTTTTTTTAAAAAATTGTTTGGGAGTGGGGTAGATGCGATTTTTTTGAAGTGGTGTAGATGTGATTACATAAGTTACTAATTGTACAAATATTAGTCGATTTGTGTGTTCTTGGACATTTTTTCTTCTTATTGGATATACTATCTGATGCTTACAAAGATAAAGGCAATTAATGTTACTTAGGAAATCATAATGTGATGGTAAGTTGATGATTAAAAAAAAAAATTTGAAAGGCTTGTTTGCCTGTAAATCATTTCATATTATTCATAATATCTACCATAATATATAAAATATCATTCTTTTAACTTATTATAACAGTACATTTATTTATCTCAAAAATTATATTTCATTCATAAAATACGTTAAAATGTAAGAAAACTATAGCTTACTGTGTATATAATATACCTACAGGATGGAAAATGCAAACAAAAATTAATTATGCCACAGCATGTTTTTCAGTTCAGTAGTTAATGTGTTAAGGAACGAGTAGTTCTACTCGTTTTTTGCCTTTTCAGAGACCCCCAGGTGTTACATGGGGAAAAAAAAAGCTTTACGTAGGATGTAATGTAACCCTATATTTGGATCTTGGATGGTCTCTAAGGAAATAAAGAAATGATAGAACCACTGTACCCACCAGACAAATGGCTAAGGCAGGTTGTCCCATGGCTGTCATATCATGTAAAGCAGATTGCTAAAGAAACCATCACAAAAATAGAACATGAAATACTTGGTGCAGGCATTCTGTATGGGGCCAGAAAGTAAAAATACTGACATCCAGCACCTAGCTCATCAGCTGAATCACTGACATAAAGCATCTCAGTAGTGAAATAAGAACTTCAGTCCTCAGTTTACTTGGAAGTAAAGATTTACCATGATGGCTGAAGCAGCAACTGCAACAAGTGGATATGAACTTATACACACAGCTGCAAAATAGCACGTAATTTAACACATTAACTACCGAATTAAAAAACACACTGTGGCCGAATTAAATTTTTTCCCATTTTCATCCTGTAGGTGTTTGCACAAAGTAAGCTGTAGTTTTCGTAATTGTTTACAAATTTGTATGAATTACATGTCATTTTAAAGATAAATGAATGTACTATTACAATAAACATTAGTTGCAACTCTAATAGAGGTTGTTGCTATTTAACGGCCCTCCGATGGCCGAGGACTTGCAATATTTTCACAATTATAACTGCTTGCGCCCCATCTATATCAAAATCACAATTTCAATCAATGTGCACACCGTTTTCACTCTTGTCCTCGTCGCTAGATCTTTCAGTCAATTGTTGAAACATGTTTCTATCCTATTCAGCCGTTAGACGAGATGTACACGCATTTTTGTAGTCCTAGCACTAGTTGCCACGGTAAACAGTTTTACACGATTTGGTAACTAACCCAAAACGCTGAAAAATATGAACATAATATCAATTTTTCAGTGTTCTACAACAACCATGCTTTGGGAATTTGTTTTCCGGTGGCAACTTAAAATCTCGAACCAGATCAGAGAGTGTTTCAGTACATTTTTCTTTCGATTTATTACTAAAATAAGATTGGCGCCCTGAGCGGCTTGCGGTCCAAATGTGATTATGTTGTGAGCCGCTGACAGCGGCTTGCGGTAGTTAATGAGTTAAGCTCTTGAAGTAAGTAGTGATTTTTCTTTCATCTCTTTCTAGATCGAATCTGATGAAATTCAAATAACTTGGCAACACATCAGCATTTTGAGATTATTCACAAGAAATATTTTGTCAAAGACACTTCTAAGTGAAAAAATATTAAAATGTGAAAAGTTACTGAAAGTTATGTACATATGAAGACATTATAATTGAGAAGTCAAATTCCGAAAAAATCAGATTTAATGGTTGGCACCATACCGATTTTCCTGAATGGGTAAGTGTGTTCAAATGCTTATTAAGTTTATCAAAGATCATTTTTGACAAACGTAATCTTTACTATTTGATAGCAGAAAATCTGGAGTTTCATAAAATATAAACATATCAAAATCAACATTTTAAATAAAATTAAAGGCTTGTTTGCATCTTTCTTGAAATCAGTTACATTATCAAGTTACAGATTTTGCTACAACAAACCACAGATATCATTAACTGTATTCACACGAATAGCAGAAAAAGTAGAGGACAGTTTCATTAAGTAATTGACATAGAATAAATTATAAGATGATTGTAACAATTAATAGACATAAGTACATAAGGAGAACTGCCGTAAGACTGGGGTAAAACAGTTGAATGGGAAAAAAAAAGGGAAAAAAAAAACACACACACAAACAGTAATACGTCTTACAAGGAGAAAGGACAAGAAAAACCTACGTTGCGGCCACGAGGCCTTCGTCAGGGACAGACAAACAAGAGACAGGAGGGAAAGAAAATGAGAATTAAGTAGAGAACATGAAACTATAAAAATAAGAGAAAAAAACTCGCTTGTGTCCAAAAATAAGAGAAAAAACTAAACCTAAACCAGTTTAGTGGCAGCCATCTTGCTTCACATGTGACTGGACACAAGGGAGTGTGTGTGTGTGTTTTTTTTTCCCATTCAACCAATTAATAGACATAGTATCAGTGTTGAAGATGGTTGCAATCAAGTTCAGTATACCCACAAATTAATCACAATTTTGAACAATGAAAAAAAAAAAAAAACCACAAAACTAAAAATAAGATATTACTGAAACTGAATATTTTTCCATGAAACAACAATAAATTTAAAAAAAATGCACATTTGTTCATTATAATATAAGATCTGCAACAACTCTCGATGTCTTGTGCAACTGTAAACCATGGGCCCACAACCTTCAGGTGCTTCAAGCTTGCTGAATAGATTGTATAGATATGACTAAGAAGACATAAGAGACATACTCAACACAAAAATCTATCATCTGAGACTGCTTAAAACTACACAGCTAAACTATAAAATGCAGCTGTTTACTTTAATGTAGCATTTGCTTACAAATAAATTATAAATACAGGACAGAGAAGAAAAGATTTTTTTCCCCTCCAACATTACTGGTCTTCTTTGCCCTAATGTATACTTGCAGTTATTCAGTAAATTTGTACAACTATGTGGAAATGTCTTCTTCTTCTTCTTCCGTCCTTAGCCAAAGACCGACCAAGCAGTCAGTGGCCATTACGCCTTGCGGCGTCTTAGGGCAACAAGAAATTATCCGTTGTTCCGTTACGCCTAAAGACGTTTATTGGTACAACAGAATATTAATTGTTGTTTCCGTAATCAATGTGACAAGCAAGCGGTTGATCAATCCGCTGTGCCCCGAACTTGCCCTCGTGTGTACTGCCGCTATAAAACCACCTCGCTACCGAGACGTCTCCAGCCAAAATTCTCTCGGGACCGAAAGTCCGCGAAAAAGAGCAATCTGGTACAGGCACAACACCCATTCGCTGCCTCCACTGCGCTGGGAGGACCCGGCAACCGGGACCACACACAGCCTTGAGAGGACAATGGTCGCCTGAATGGATGTGGAAATGTAGACATCCGATAATTCTTTGGTCTAATGTTCTCTATTCTATACAGGAATGCATTTCTTAATTCACCAGGTCAGCCATCAACCACACTTATTTTGCTAATTCTGGAAGTAAAATAAACCTTTAAATGAGTTGAAAATAGTGGTAAACAATTATGTTAAGACAAAGTAGAAAAAAACAAAATAAAAAAAAGTCAGATCTGTGCAATGTTGTATACCGGTATCCAAAAAACTCTCCAGCTTATCATCTGTTGCTTACACATAAATCATATCATAGAAAAGGCACAAATATTGATATAAGAAAATACTCTAAATTTGGCAAGAAAATCTAATTTTTAGTAATCGCTAACAAGCTGGTTAACAATTCAATTAAGGCTGACTTCTCTTACAAAACTTTACGGCTTCATTAAGTCAATACAGTGCTGAGTCTGTCTGTAGAATGCATATAAATAAAACCACAGCACAGCATACATTATTGGTCCTTTACATATAAAAAATTATAAATCTGGCAAGTAATACTACACTTCCATGTTTACAAAATGGTTAACAATTCACATATGACTAACTTTTCTTATAAAAACTTTGGGCTTCCCTGCATTAGTACACATCTGAGTATGTCACAAAAGTATGTTTAAAAAAATCACATACACTGTGCACTAAAATATGGTGCACAATAAAATATATCACAGAGATGCTTTAATTGAAAGGTAAACATTTGTTTTACATTTCATATGCAAAAATTCTAATAGTAATGTCCTTGGAATGCTGCTCTAAATGTTGGCTGTGGGCTAATGCTGTAGATGGCAATCAATTTTTCACAAAAGCTCTGTTCTCTCTCATCTCCAGTTGTTGCATGTGCATGCTGTTGGATGCTCCTCTAAAATACTTAGACCTTGCTGATCTAAGTCTGTTGTTTATGGTTGATGGCTTAAAAAAAAAAAAAAGGACAAAAAAAAAAAAAAATAAACTCTGCTTTAAATTTTACAGTTAGTACACAGCACATAAATTTATGAAATAAAAGCAGAAAATACAATTACTATTAACACCAGTTTCTTTGTGTATTTCTGCTACAAGTTTTACATCAGTGTTCAGGACTGACATAAGGGGTTCAGTTGCTCTAAGTGAATTTTTGATTTTGCACCTTCAACCAACCTCGCTGGACTCTTGGGCCTGATTTCTTTTGATTTCCATATATTTCCCACTGCAATGATAGTTCTTCTTGCCTTTACTCTGATACTGTTGTCTGTTCCTCCAATTTTATCGATATTACTACTGAGATATATGTATGAATCCACATCTTGTAGAGATGTATCTCCAAGTGCATTCTGGCTGTCATTTACTGCATTAATTCTCATAATCTTTGTCTTTTCTCTGTCTATTTTCACA
Organism: Oreohelix idahoensis; assembly: GCA_024509875.1. Lineage (NCBI taxonomy): Eukaryota > Metazoa > Mollusca > Gastropoda > Stylommatophora > Oreohelicidae > Oreohelix > Oreohelix idahoensis. The sequence goes on from JAMPIV010011618.1 coordinate 43,801, forward strand.
CTCAGTTCTTGTGCCATCTCATCAAGTATTCTGATTTTTATCTTGCATTTGGTTATGGTACTGGAACAAAAAAATGCCAGGCTGTCTGTAAAATCTAGATCCTCAAGCTGCTTTGACGTCTATTTCTGATGGTTAGATTTGTTTTCATCTCTTAGAAGCTTTATAACTTTCATTATTTCTTCCTTATTTGGTTTTTCACTGTTAGCTTGTTAATCTTTTTTCCATTTGCTAGATGTCTGCGAGGACCTTGTAGAGCTGGTCTATTTAGAAATTCCTCTAAACCAGCAGTCGTCAACTCAGGAGCTGTGGGGATCTACTTTAGAACCACTGAGCTGTCTAAAGATCTGCCTTGATAAAATCATGGCTGCTTTCAAAGTATTTAGAATAACTGCAGATTATGTGTAACTTTTACCTCTGCTGGGTAATCTGATTCCTGCAATTCCATTGGCAGAGCGGTAGGAAATTGGAACTAAATGATATTTTACTGAATGTTACCTTCACTCCAAACAAAAGATCGCTTGTTTTCTTATGCAGTTCTCGAATAAAGTGAATTTTAGTAAGCTAGCTTGCGGGATTTCACTAGGAATATTATGAAAAGTAGCTTTAAACATGGGGACACCGCACTTATGCGTGCCCAAATGAAAGGGCTAGTCTGCAATATACCTAGGTGAAAAATTATGTACCCCCTTTGCCACTTAGAGATCTACTGGTAGATCAAGATCGGCCGGTTGCCGACCCCTTCTCTAAATGGTCTGGCTACCTCTTCATTTGCTCTTGTATGTTAACGGTTTTCCAATTTTTGTCTCAGATAAGGCCATTTGCTTCACTGCACTGATACACAGGTCCTTCCTATTGCATTTGGCTGCAGTTTCATCTGCCTCTCTTATCAACTCATCAGTGTATTTCCACTTGTTTTTTCTGTACTGCTGCTTACGTCTTCATTTTCTTCTATGTATAATTAATGAGCCTTGGCTCTAGAACTTATGGTTTTGCTTCCATTTAAAATTTGCTTTCTTATTCTTTTTTCAATCCTGTGAGTTTCCTAGAAGAAAAAACGGTGAGTCAGCAGCCCTGAATCCTTTCAGCTTTCTCTGGGCTGCATCATAAACCTCCTTAATATAAGACCTTCTGCCATCTTGAATGGCTGAGTTTAATTAGTTGAATGACTAGCTGTGGATGACTTGTTCTTGTTGCTGAATTGTTTTTTGCCTTAAAGTTTCTATTTTGTTGTTGTTTAACCTTTAGCACGCTGCATAAAAATTCAGAAAACTTGCCCAACCACTGCATTCTTTTTCACAGCGTCCCGCTTTTATAGTGGGTGACTTGTAATGTCTATAGTTTTTGTGTTTCTTGGTCAACTGCTATCATTTTTGGAATTTCTATAAATAAATGAATGGTGAATCTGATGATATAAAATTTGTTTGTGTACATGTTAGATGTGATAGGAAGAGAGGAAAGGAAAGATGAAAAAAACGAAAAAAAAAAATTAAAATAATAAAAAATAATTTTTTTTTAATTTTAAAATTTAAAAAAAATAACCAACACACGAAGAGTCCATATCCCTTGCATCTCAATGAAAGTCATTTGACCAACAGACCAATACAAATCAAATGACGATCTTTTCGTTACACCCATCATCAGTAGCAAAGCAACAAACACTCTCGTCAGCAGTGACATTCGGCCGAAATTCTAAACCTTTCCGATATTCCTAATCCTAATCCCTAAAATTATACATACTTGAAAGGCCATTTTACTTTCGTTTCCATCTCGGCCATCAAACATATTCTGAGAACCGATATCAGCGCTTATAAAGACAAAAATCTCATCCCCACCGCATGGCGTCAGAATCCAATAAAATTAGAGCAAAAATGGCCGCATGTTGATGCCGATTCATTTCGATTAAAAAAATTTACAAAAAATAAATGCGGATACACCCATCGCTTTTTTAAGATCGGAAACGGAAGCTAGCTCTCTTGCAAATAACATTAGAACTTAACATCCGGGGCTGAAATCACGTGTACACAAGTCCTCATGCTAGAAACGGTGATATCCGTAAGGCGCAACATTGCGCCTCCAGCATGGAGAACATAGGTTACGTTCGGCGCAATGTGGCGCCCGCAGCGTGCTAAAGGTTTAACTAGGGCTGCTGAGCTTCTCACTCTTTTGCAGCTAATACCAAGTTGAAGAGTCTTTGGTATTATCTACACTGTAGATCTAGACTTTTCTTGTGACTTTTCTGCCATTATGAAACCTGTTGAGTTGAAGTCATGAGCTCCAGTTTCTCCAGCATCGTTTGCATTTAAAGGATCACCACATTTGGCCCCAAGCTAGAAGGAAGAAGTGTATGGCATACTGTGCATTCCCCACCATCCAAGGTGGCTCTCCAAATATGCAGAGCTAAAATACTGTGCTCTGGTTCATGTCTCTGCCAAGGAATTGTCACGTCCTACACAAAGCCATGTCTCAGTTCCCATTGCCTATCATGGGGTCCATAGTGAGATCCTCCTGCATACAGGCAACCAGGTAAAAGCCAGAGTTATGTATGGGCTCAACAGTGACTTCTTCAAGCTTAGTGTGCAATGCTGGGTTCTCAACATGTTTCAGCGCAGGGGGAATCCCTGGAAGTATATGGATGATTTCAAGAGTCAATGAGGGTGTAATTAGCCTCACCGACAGGTTCACATCCAAATCTACATATTACAGCACTGTGCATAACTGGTGGTCATATAAAGATATTACTCCATATATGCCTCCATGCATTAAAGTTTCTATAGGATGGGGCAGTTCACTCCCTACCTGACCCTTCATAATCGCCTTCTATGTATTATTCGTTGTTCCCCTTCTGGACCCTAGTAACACGCATGCCGCACAATTACTGTGTGTATGTGGAAAAATTTTGGAAGTAATCATCACCAGCTTCCATTCCCACATGAAAGGTTGGCTGAAATGGATCTCAAACGTCTTCTGTCTCTTGTCTTGATGGTACACTTTTAAATACTCTTGCCTGTCCATTTCTTGATGTTGTTTTCTCACTTACAGTGCTGTCTTCTTCTTGCAAGTTCATTTTGAAATCTTCCTTCCATTATGGTCTTCATCAAGGTCTTCTTTTTATATGCCAAATTAATTTAGCTACATAATTTTTATCTCCTTCATTCTCTTTTCATTCTTAGCTTTTCTAGGACTTCTTTATTTGTTTTTTGTTCTCTTTCAATGAGATGCACGCCCCTTGTGCTATATATTCACATCTTAAAGGCCTCAGTTTTTTTTCTTCCAACCGCTTGTTCGTTGTCAGTGTTTTTACACCCTATTATAGAGTAATGAAGAGTATATATAACACTTGAAGACTCTCAGTTTTAATTTGTGAGTTATTTGTTTACATTTTTAGTCATAGGCCCATTATGTTCTTTATGATATTTACATTTAGGAAATGTAAAAGTTCAAAACCAGTCTTAGTAGTTGCAATTGTTTCATTTTTCAAATTTATCGTCTTGGTGCCCTGAGCCCGTGTTACATTGGCCCTACCCTTCCACAAATTTTGTCAGTTAATAAAGCTGGATACTCAAACGCACTGATACCAGGAATTAAAAAAAAAATTTATATATTTCATTTAAGCAAAATAACTCAGGATAGAGGTGTAAATAGTTAACATTGATCAGAAATAGGCCTCATTGCGCTCATAGGTGCTCAGTCTACCTAAGCAAATGTTAAAAGGTATGAATGCTAATCATTCCTGTTGCGCTGATTGTATATGCGCAAGATAAACTGTTTGGAGATGTTGGGAGCCTTGGGTTGACTACTGCCTTTATTAGAGTCATAAATGTGGAGGTCTGAAGGCGAACGAGGAAGAAGAAGAAGAATATGCGCAAGATGCATCCTCTCAAATGCCTATTCCTGTTAGTCTTACGTTTTAAGTCAAATTCCTGCAAACTTAGCTTTGATGATTCATCTATTGCAGTGTCATTCTCTATGAGATGATCATTAATTGCAAATAAGGCGGACATAACAACCATAAAAGTAACTCAGAAAACTGGCATCAATAATACCAATACAATACAGTTTCGACATCCTAAAATCCCACAAAGATTATTTTACCAGTGACAAGGGGAGCTTGTGAAATCCAACTGCCATAGAAGCTGCATTAAGTCTTTGTGACAAAGGTACTGGAGCAGATACAACAGACAGGCCTAGTGGCATTTGCTGGGATACACAGCGGGTTTGTTCTAGAAACAAAAATATTTTCATATGTATATTACACTCGCCAAACTATGCATACAATCCAGATATAACTGTTATATGTACTCTAACTGATTCACTTCCATTAGCAGTTCATGCTGCCTTGTTAAACTGTTCATACTGATTTGTTAAACTGTTCATACTGATTTGTTAAACTGGACTAAATGTCTGTTGAATACTTCAGCTCATAATGAGCTAGTACTCAGATGATGACAATTCGTGCATCTTTAATAGAAGAATGTTGAAGCTCGTATGACTGCCAGTGGTGAAAGCCAAAGGGAAGCCACTTACACGAAAACTGGCATCCTGATTGCAAAACATGAAGCAAGAATAGGATTTTGGAATGTCAGGACAATGAATGAGACAGGAAAACTGAAACAGATTACAATGGAAATGAGAAACTACAGGTTACACATCCTTGGGATAAGTGAGAGCAGGTGGACTGGGACAGGTAGAATTAAAACAGCAACAGAGGAAACAGTACTTTACTCTGGAAGAGAGGTTGGCCAACACAGTGAAGGTGTAGCCATTATCCTAAAAAAGGGAACAGAAAGGTCATTACTTGAATGGAAACCAATCAACAATAGATTGATAAGAGCGAGACTGAAAGGAAGATTCACCAACATCACCATAATACAATGCTACGCGCCAACAAATGATAGTGACAAAAAGGCCAAGGATGAGTTCTATCAAGAACTACAAAAAGAAATGGAAACTATACCTATATATGACATTATGATAGTAGTGGGAGACCCTAATGCCAAAATTGGATCAGACAATATATACTATGAAAGGTAATGGGAAGATGTAGCAAAAAGGCATGCACACCATCATTGAAGGCAGATGCTGGAACTGGTTTGGCCATGTTCTCAGAAGGGACCCTGACACCATTACCAGAACTGCTATGCTATGGACTCCAGAAGGACAGCGAAAGAGGGGCAGACCAAAGACTGCGGAGAACACTGGAGGATGAGATACAAATCATGAACCAGAGTTGGGACACGGCACAACGGATGGCCCCTGACTGAGCAAAATGGGGACAGCTTGTTGCTGCCCTACAAGATGCCACTAGGCAAGGTGGCCACTGACTGTATTGTCAGTCAGGAGCTAAGGATCCAAGAAGAAGATAGAAGAATGTTGGCTCCATGAGAGAAGCAGACAAAATACATGGCCATCCCCAATCTCCTTGTTGGAAAAACTGTATAATAACAAGAAAAGCCTGAAACAAAACCTCCTATTTTGTGAGAGGGATAGATGTGGCATATCTGTTGATCCCAGGGCAGAAGCAATGAATTAGAAATCTGCAACTTACAAGCATGCCATGAAGGGCTGCTCATGAGGGTTGGGCATGGGGTTCGCTACTCCATTCTGTAGAAACTTAGTAATTACATGGTTGATTAAACCAAATTCCTTGGTCTGGAATCCCATGGGTAAGAGAGAGGTAGAGGAAGACCAAAAAACACATGGAGGATAGGACTGGAGATAAAAATGAAAGGAATAATAAAGACATGGAAAGATCTTGGGCTGATGGCACAGGACAGGAAGACCTGGCATAAATTTGTTGAACACCTATGCACAATGGATCCCAACCTACTGTAACTTCCCCAGCAATGAAGAGGCTGATAGATTGGCAAAGGAATGTGGAAAGCTACCTTAGCCTGATCCAAGCATAACTTTCGAAGAGGCAAAGAGCTTTATCAGAAGCAGATACAGGAACAAATGGAATGCTGAGCATCCAGGTCACCAAACAATGATGCATATTACCAGCTCAGCAGAAGAGAACAAGTAGTAATCTTCAGACTCCTCAGGGGCCAAAACAGATTGGGATATCATCTATTCAACAAGATAAAGTAGGAACTACTGATGAGCGTAACCGTGGCACAGATAAAATGACTGTTGAACATCTGCTTCAAAGATGCCCAACATAGGAGGAACAGAGAAAGCATATATGGCCTAGACCAGTACCATTCCTTGAAAAACTCCATGGAAGTGCCTAGACCAGTACCATTCCTTGAAAAACTCCATGGAAGTACAAAAAGTCTCAAGCTTATCACTGCTTTCTTTGAAAATATTCAAGAAGACGCCTGAGAGTGTACGAAGATCTTTGAAAATATTCAAGAAGATGCCTGAGAGTGTACGAAGATCTTTGAAAATATTCAAGAAGATGCCTGAGAGTGTACGAAGAAGAAGAAGAATGCCTATGCTCCTTGAAGAGCTGAAGAGTAATGAATGAATGAATGAATGATATGATTTGAATGATTCCTTTATTAGCTGCTCGAGATTTTCCTTGGCTATCAAGAACAGGATGGGATAGGTGGCCCCATGCCTAATCCTCCTTAGTTATCTTGTATAATTCTTGGTAAGTTGCAGTTGTACTATTCTGTGCATCCCATTCATGCCCTGGTATCACACATGTTTTCATTCAGATTCTGAGAGAATTATATATGCAAAAACTGCAAAACCAACAAACTGAGAAGAGCTTCAGTTAAAATGGAAAATTTCGGATTCAAGAATAACTGAAAAAAAAAAATGACAGCTGAAAAATGTCACAGAAAGAGAGAAGATGCCTGTAAAATGATGAGAGAGAGGGTGAAGGGAATTATGACAGAAGGTATATACCAACATGCTGTGACATGGAAAGAAAAGAACATGTTTATAATACAAACAAGAGTGGAAACACAAAGAACCTAATGTGACATGAAAGACCAAACAAGAAAAAAAAAAAATAAAGATCACATAACATATCTGTGATGTGGACATAGAGAAGTATTTTTTGAAGGCATTGTTGACAGTTGGCATAGGAGAGGTGACAGGTTTACTGTGACAGTAGCAGAACACTGAACAATTTTTGGGGGTTTTTGTTTGTTATTAATGTTTGCTCATTGTTTCATGTGATCAACTGCCATTGTCACATCAAAGTTCAGCTACAATGGATCTCCAACATCTTCTGTCTCTTGTTTCAATGGTATAGTCTCATATCTTCTCACTTTTAGCCCTGTCTTCCTCTTGCACATTTGTCTTCAACTTTTCCTTTGTCTATGATTCAGTAAAGTGTTATGTCTAATTTTTATTTCAATCAATCTATACCCTTTAGCTCCCCGAGGAGCATAGGCCTTCAACAAACACATGCCAAGTCCTCCTGTCCCATGCCATCCGCTCAAGTTCTTTCTGTGTTTTCCTCATCATTTTCACCTCTGTATCTCGTTCTCTTCTCCATGTGTTTTTTGGTCTGCCTATCTTTCCCTGTGGATTCCAGAACAAGGATTGCATTGTAATGCTATCAACAGATTTCTTCAATGTGTGTCCTATCCATCACCAGCATCTTATTCTCAACTCTTGTTCCACTGGCACTTGTCTGGTTCTTGTCATCAGTTCCACATTTTTGACTTTGTCATACCATTTCAGTCCTTCTATTCTACGCAAGCACCTGTTTATAAAAGTCTGTAGCTTTTTGGTTGTTGCTTTTGCTGCTCTCCGTGTCTCAGAGCCATACAATATGACTGACTTGATATTTGAGTTGAAGATTCTTATTTTCGTGTTGACTTGATTTCTCTTGTTCTCCATATGTTTCCAAATGCAATGAAAGCTCCTCTTGCTTTATGAATTCTTATTTTGATATCACTGTCTGTCCCTCCAACTTTGTCTATATTACTGCCAAGATATGTGTACGAGTCTACATCTTTTAGTGGTGTTTCTTAAAGTTCAACCTTGTTATCATTTCTTGCATTTATTCTCATAATCTTTGTCTTTTCCCTTTGTATTTTCAGGCCCATTTGTTGTGACCTCTCATCTGATTATGGTTATGGGACAGAAGAGCCAAGTCATCTGCAAGATCCTCAAGCTGATTAGTCAGATTCCACTGGATTCCATTTCTGTTGTGTGATGTTGATGTTTTCAAAACACAGTCTATTGCTAGTAAGAAAAGAAATGGAGACAAGAGGCATCCTTGTCTCACTCCCATTCTTTTTATATGGCCAAACTATTTCGTGTGCCTAACTAATATCATTCATTATTTTTCTTTCCATTTTTAGCTTTTCTAGGATCTCTTTGTTTTCAAATACAACAATGTATTAATTTATAGACATATCTTATTTTATGACAACAGACTTCACTGTGCAGCCATGGATGAAATACAATATGCAAATTCAAGAACTGTTTTGTGATAATAAGTCAATGGGATTTTAAAAAAATCAGCACTTAGATCCTGATTAACCAAACTTTGTCTTACCTTGGCCTCTTTGTTTACCACTCAGCGTGCGTATACGTAAATGTGGGCTACTCTCAGACCGCCAGTCTGTCTGATAAACTGAATTTAATGGTTGTCGGATTCTCTCCATATCAGACTCCAACATACTGGTTATTGTGTGATTTTCTACCTCGTCAACTGTTTCTCCTACAGGACCTGGCATTGTCACCACACCAAGAGGCTTCTTTGCCAACTTAGATCGCTAGATATAAAAGTAATTCAGTTTGTAATCAAGTGGCACAAGAGGTCTGATTACTTAATTACATTTTCCTTCCACTATTGCCATGAAGCATGGAGCAGAGTTCTGATTTTTTGTTTTTCATGTACTAATCAGTTCTGACCAGTACTTGAAAAAAAAATTGAGTTTTTTTAAAGAAGCCATGAAGGATAAAAGTAAGATGAAAGAAAAATGAGAAATTATGGGGGAAAAAAGAGGACAGTGTGAAGTTGTAAGCAGAAACAGAGCGACAGATAAATGTAAGGTTATGCAAAAGTTTACTTTCATTCTAACTTTATGCTGTATACCTTTGTGCGTAAATATTGTATTTTAATCCCAAAACTTTAAATTATGTAACCAATGTTGTTTTTCATTAGGCGAGGCTGAATTAACTAAAACATCTAGATCAAGAATAGTCAAAAATAATTACATTTAGTCTGTATTTATGTATCACAAAAACTCTGATTTAACTATACAAAAAAAGAAAATAATATCCATTAGATTGTACACATTTTTTTACTGATATAATTTTAAGTGGTACAGGATATAAAAAAACAAACACAATAAACCAATAGTTATCTAGGCTTACCTGATATGCCAGATGAGCCCGCTCATTGAAGCTGCCATGTGCAGCACTTCTGTTCTTCCATCCCTGGGGATTACTTGGCTGAAGAAAGGAAGATGCTGCATTCTTAGTGAGACAGATGAAGGTAGAGGGTGTTGGTAAAGGCAAAGTAAGATGAGATGACACAGTGAAGTTATGAGTGAGACTTTGTGGTAATTTGATTGTTTGTGTGGCACAGGTCAAGTTGGCATGTAAGACGTGGTGTGATGAGAAACCACTAATGACTGGGGCTGTATAAGGGTGGGGGTAGGTGCTCTACTGTAATGTGGATCACAGTTCTTACTAACACTTGCAGAGTTAGACATCCCATATCCATTGTGAGTTACAGAAGATGTAGGAGTGATGTAATTGTACAGAACAGCAGATTGAACAGATTCAGTTGTGATTTGGTTAGTGTACATGGCTAAATAGTTAAGACTGATCTACTGTAGAGAAGTAATTAGTTGTAGCTAAGTGCATAACTGGGTTACATGATGCTAACTTGGTGGAGGATAAGATATCCTCACTAGCTGGCAACTAAGGGTTTTTGGTGCTAACTGTGCTTGATGTTTTTATCAGTTTAAAGGCATTAATGATGATAGTACCATGCAGTGCTGGGTTAACCATTAAGCAAAATAAGCATGTGCTTAGGGCACCAAGGGAAAGGGGGGGGGGGGAGAGAACCACAGAGTTTTCCCTCTAGCTATCATGCCCTTAACTCTTATCTCTTTCACTGCCACAGTCGTCTTTAGTCGAATTTTTTGTAATTTTCAATATCTGCCGTGTTAGACTTTAATCCGAATTGTTAAAAAACCAAAAAAACGTTGTCTTTGGTATGGTGAGAGACTGAAAGTGTCAGACATAGACCTAGAGTTCAGTATGTTTGCCTGTCTTACCAACGTTTTTCTACATGAATTTCAGTTTAGTCTGGCCAGGAAGAAAATTGAATTTTCAGTCTCTTCAGCATTTATTGAGTCTTAATGTCTTGTCAGTTAATTAAGCAATGGAAATGCCGGGAGGGGAGCTGTGCTTAGGGCATCAGTTGGCCTTAATTTGGCCCTGGTACCATGGCTAACCCTGGACTCTAGATGGTGCTCTGGAGATTTAGAAAACTGAGCATTTGACTGAAATTTGCCACTAGAGCTGCTGGCCTGAAATCAAGCATAAAACAACTTGTACATAGAGAACTTAAACAGAGAGATTAATATGCTACAACCATGGCTGTTTTACCAATAGATCATGAGGATTATATTTCAGATGTTAGTTAATTGAATTTTATATTTTTTAAAATGTATGCTCTTCGCTGGGGGCACAGATCACAAGCTTCCCATCCATTTAGTCTCTCTGGCCCCTCTATCACCAGGTATTTCTATATGTTTCAGATCTTTTATAGCTGAATTATCATTTGTTCATTCTTAAAGTACCTGTAAATCCATGGCACAAGGAGCTCCTACAAGGGTCATTGACAGATATTGATTTGCTGCCTTCAAACAACTGTTTCCTGAGACAAAACATAATTTTTTAATGTCTCCTTGCCTCTTAGGGTCATACGTGATTTGCTTGTCCTGTGGATCCAAATGATTATTTTTCATAGTATGAAGTCTTCTGGCATTTGTAGAACATGTTCTACCAAGGACCATCTCATTCTTTTGAGTACTGTCACTCTCTCATTCCCTTTCGTTCCACGTGGAACACAGAGCTGTAACTGTTGCTTGCTCCTGATAACTGTTGCGGGTTATCATTTTCATCGCTGTCCAACATAACCTGATTGCATTAGCTTCCTCTTGCACTGTTCTTCTCCAGTTTCTCTTTGGCCTCCCTACTTGTCTCATCCCTTGTGGTTTTCAGCCAAAGGGCTGTTTGGTTATACTGAATATGTTCTACCCAATTTCACTTTTGTTCTTTAATTTTCAGCAGTATTGTTGTAGTTTGGTTCTGATCCACAGGTTTGTGTTTGTATTACACCTGACCATTTATTATGGAGGATACATTAGAGACATCTGTGGTGAGTGTCTTGTCCTTTAACAAAATTAAAACTCTGACAAAACTTCTGACTTTAACATATGCTAGTAGCAGGCAAGGCACGAGACAAAAACCTTTAAATGGTTAAAAATAATTAAATATGTTTATTTTTAATGAAGTGAAGCTCTCTGCTTTCAAATGGTTTAGACTAAATGGTATTAAAGAAACATTTTAGACATATTTAATATAGTATATGTCAATAAATGAGGAGGCTGCTGTAAAAATGGTAAGGAAATAAATATATAAATTAAAAAATTTAATGGTATGGAATCAGTTTTACAAAGTAACAGTACCCATGAAACAGGGTACATGTGTACACTTTTAATACTATTTGTAAGCACTTACCTATTCAGAATGGCCAATCTGACAATAACAGTTAAATCCTACTTTCTCAGAATTGGACATCTCTTTAAACACAAATAACTTTTCACTACATTTTTCTATTTTAATATGTCACCATTACAGAGGCCATTGAAATTATCTAGTACTGTGAACAATATCTCAGTACCTGAAAATGCCGATATGTTAACTGATTTTATTGTGCCGCATCACATATAGACATAAAATACAGTTCTTCATGAAGGACAACTTACAGAACTCTTGAAGATAAGAAATTGTCAGTGGCAGGGACACCTCTTGTCACTATTCTTCTTCTTACTAGCTATAGACTGGGTTATAAAAACAACAATAACCACTAGCAATGGAATTTTGCACCTTTTGTCTGTAACCTTGCCCTTCTATCCCTCTCCACATGTAAGCCTACCTTGCCGTGGTTGGAGAGCTTGAGCGCCCCAATGATCCCGGGAGCTATGCCGGCGGGAGTTTTACTCCTGGCAGGGTCACCCAAGCCGGACAGGTCCTGGGTGAGGGGCCAGACTAAATGGGCTGAGGAGTGGGTGGAACCCTATAGGTGTAGATGCAGAACCCACCGGCGAGTGGTACATGCTCTGGTCTGCACCAATCCACTCCCACTTCATGGGTTAAATGCTTTCTTGCCTCATTCTTCACTGTTTGTCGTCTATCGGGAGTAGTTTGGGACCCCTTACAGTGTAGGCGCAGTGCCCACCGGCGAGTGGACCATGCTCTGGCCAGCATCAACCCAAACTCCAGGCATGGGTTAAAATCCCGGGTAGATGAAGCTCGTAAGCCTTGGAAGGCAGTTCGTCTAGGAGAAGGAAAACTCTGATTTCAAACCACCTGCTGCCTTGCAGGTAGGCTGGGGACAGTCAAGGGCTAAGGAACGCAACCCTACAGAAACGCTTGTTGAAATCGGATGCACTGGGCTACATGCTCAACAAAACAGTGCAACGTACTTCGCCTAATGAAGATGTCACGAATACAATTTAAGCGTTGTGGTGCTCGTCCCGTGGAGTCCCGCCAGGCGGCGAGAGTGCCGGACCCCCCACCTCAAAGGGGTCTAACCAATACTACTGGTGGTCACCTTCCCCTGAATTGTGGAGTCAAGGTACAGAGGGAAAGGGTAAAAGCTATTGACCAAACACCAAGAACACTCAACATTCTGCAGTGGAATGCAGAAGGAGTTCTGAACAAAAAAGTCCCCCTAAAAAACCGCCTTTATGAGGATCAAATAGATGTGGCTTGCATCCAAGAAACGCATCTCAACAGCAACCACAGATTCTCAATAAGAGGATACCAGGCTTTCCGACTCGATCGAGAAGGACACAAAGGAGGTGTGCTATTACTTACCCGAAACTCAATACCAAGTAGCGAGGTATCTGTGAACTTCAACGACCAATCGGAAATTGTATGGGTTGACATTAAAATAAAGGACACGAACATGCGTATCTACAATTTGTATGGCCCACCGAGCAAAGACCTGTCACTTGAAAGTATGGAAATAAAGAGCTCAAACTGCATTGTGGTCGGAGACTTCAACAGCCACTCGGAAAGATGGGGATATCTGAATACAGACAGTAGAGGAGAGGAAGTGGAGGACTGGGAGATAGACACAAATCTTCACCTTATCAACAGGCCAGATGATAAACCCAGTTTCTACTCTAGAAGATGGCACACCACTTCCACTCCAGACCTAGCTTTTGCCACAGGGGACATATTTCACAAAATTGACCGACAGGTACTTGGCCAGCTAGCAGGCAGCGACCACAGACCAATAAAGCTAGTGGTTAATATGGAGTATGTTCCCCATGAAGTGAAACCATTGCCCCGATGGAATTACAAAAGAGCTGACTGGGACAGTTTTGCAGTGCTGACTGACAGCCTTTGCGAAACCATCAACACACGAAATAACAGCATGAAAAATATGGTTGAAAGCTTTAATAGAGCAATACTTCAAGCAGCTATTGAGACTATTCCAAGAGGGGCAAGAAAAAACTATAAACCATACTGGAATGAAGATCTGCAAAAACTTGAAGATGAGGTAACAGAAGCCAGAGACACAGCAGAAACAGAACAAACAACTGAGGCAAACATCTTGCTCAAAGCAACCACTGCAAAGTACAGAAGAACACTAAACCAAACAACAAGAGACTGCTGGAAGCAAACAACAGAAAATCTTAACCTAGATAAAGAAGGGAACAAACTGTGGAAACTAGTTAGAGCTTTGAACAACGAAGAACCTTACAAAAATCACATCACAATCAAACAAGGTGAAAATATGCTCTCGGGAAAAAAAGCTGCAAATGCACTCATGGAACACTATGCTGGTGCAAACCACATTGATGTCCCTATAGACAGAAGAAAGGCCATCATTGATGAACAAAGGAATCATGATAACAAAATGCTTGCACCAGAAGAACACATGATGGCAAAGTTAACAATGCAAGAAATAGAAGAGGCAATGAGGGCGCTAAAGAAAAAGAAGTCACCCGGAAAAGATGGGATAACCAATGAAATGCTAACAGACCTAGGAACAAAGGCAAAAAAGAAGCTTCTGGCCATCCTAAACTGCAGCTGGAAAAGAGGAATAGTACCACAGGCATGGAAAGATGCCATACTGATTCCAATACCTAAGAAAGACAAAGTTCAGACAGAACCAAATGGCTACAGACCTATCAGTCTACTTAGTTGTGTTGGAAAATTGATGGAGCGCATAATAAATACTCGACTTATGTGGCATCTAGAGGAAAAACATCTCTTAGCCCCACAGCAAGCAGGATTCAGAAAACACAGATCCACTGAAGACCAGATCACTTATATAACTCAGAAAATTGAGGATGCTTTCCAAGAAAAAAAGCACACACTGGTGGTTTGGGTGGACCTAGAAAAAGCATTTGACAAAGTGTGGAAAGATGGACTGAAAGTCAAGCTGCAAAGAAGTGAAGTATGTGGGAGAATGTTCAAATGGATCAGCCACTATCTTGAAAATAGAACGGCCAGAGTCCAACTACAAGGACAGACCAGTAGGAAGATGGTATTGGAGCAGGGTGTTCCCCAAGGGGGAGTCCTGTCACCCACATTGTTCCTCACATATATAAATGACATATCAGAGAATATTCCAAGAAGAACCCACAATGTCTCCTTTGCAGACGACTTAGCCCTGTGGATCTCAGAGGAATATATCTCTACGGCAAGCATTCGGATGCAGCAAGCCCTAACATCACTGGAGGAGTGGGCCAAGGCATGGCTAGTAAAGATAAATGAGGAGAAAACATCATTCACAGTGTTTTCTCTCTCTAACAAACCACAGATCTCCAAATTGGTGCTAAATGGGAAAAATCTACATCTGGATGAAAACCCAAACTACCTAGGCATTACCTTTGATCGCCGCTTGACTTGGAAAACCCAGATTGAGAAAAACAGGACAAGAGCAAGGCAGAGAATGGCAATCATGAAAAAACTTGCTGGCACGGTTTGGGGAGCAGACGAGAGAGTACTAAAGAATCTATATACTGGGCGAGTGAGACCAGTCTTAGAATATGGCATTGCAGCATGGTCAACAGCCGCTAAGTCGAACTTTGACAAAATAAACAGAACCCAAAACCAAGCAATGAGAATCATAACTGGGGGCATAAAATCAACACCAATAAAAGAGTTGGAAAAGATTACTCACCTCCAGCCTATGGAGGATAGAAGAGATAGCAGAGCCCAGCAACAAGCCGAGAAATTCAGGAGGCTGATAGATCACCCAATGCACCAGAGGATAAATGGACTTGGAAGGGGAAGACTGAAGCGAAGCAACTTTGTAGAGACAGTCAAAACAAAGATGAGAGCAGACCCCATAAATGCAATATCAACAGCTACGCCAATATGTACTGCACACAAGCTACCAATTTGGAAACAACAGTGCTTCCCTGAAATGATAGAAAATGTTCCTGGTATTGAGAGAAAGAACAGTCAAACTGAAACAGAAAGGAGAGTCCTAACCACAAAATATATAGAGAAACATTACCCAAGCAACACCTGGATCCATGCGTACACAGATGGATCAGCAACTAATGCAACAGAAGATGGGGGTGGAGGAGTCTTCCTGAGCTTAAGCAATGGCACACAAAAAAAGATAGCAGTCGCAACAGGGAAATTTTCAACTAACTTCAGAGCAGAGGCAGAGGCCATAAAAACTGCATCAGAAATTCTAATGACAGAAAAAAGCTCAGAGAGACCAGTAGTTATCTTCTCAGATGCGCTGTCAGTGATTACAACACTGAAAAGTCAAATAAATGCTGAATTGGATGACCTAAGAGTAACACTTCACAGACTATGTCAGCAGTACAAAAGAGTTGTGATACAGTGGATCCCTTCTCACTGCAACATCCCTGGAAATGAAGAGGCTGACAGATTGGCAAAGGAAGGGGGAAAACTTCCTCAGCTGGACACAAATATAACCTATGAGGAGTCCAAGAGTTTTATCAAGCGCAGATACAGGCACAAGTGGGAAGAAGAGCATCCAGGCCACACAAAAAATGATCCGTATTACCAGCTCAGCAGAAGTGAACAAGTGGTAATCTTCAGACTTCGCACTGGTCATAACAGATTGAGATACCATCTGTTCAACAAATTAAAGATAGGAACTACGGATGAGTGTGACTGTGGCACTGGTAAAATGACTGCCGAACACCTGCTTCAAAGGTGCCCAACATATGAGGAACAGAGAAGACGCATATGGCCATCACCAGTACCATACCTGGAGAAAATCTACGGAGATATCAACAGCCTCAGGCTGACCACTGCTTTCTTTGAACTTATTCAAGTTGACATCTGAGGGTGAACGAAGAAGAAGAAGAAGAAGAAGCCCTTCTATCCCATAACAGAAACCAAGTGCAAAACTAGATGAGAATATTGCATCAGAGGTTACAACTACTAGGTCTAAAAAGTCACAGAGTCCGGTCAAATATCATGAGAATAAACATGACAAATGTTAACCTGATTGCACTTGGAGAAACAGAAAAAAGATGTGCATACTATGTTGGCAGCAACATTAAAACAGACTGAAGTGTAGTGGTTTTGAAAGTATTGTATGGTTGTTATGTTACCTAGGGTGCTGTATGAGGTCAGCTGTGAAGGCTCCTGAGATGAAAGTTTATGTGAATTACAGAAGGCCCTTCTTACTACCACTACGACCTCAAACAGATCTCTTTTACTATCATGAATGTAGCTACGTTAAAAGGTCTAGGGTACTGAAATGTAATGTGTTGTAATAGGATATACAAACACACACAGGTAATTAATAAGTCTAATAATAGTAATAAAAATCTATAACACACTGAACTAACTCAGACTGTTTTAGTTTTGATTTTAACAATATTTTCTAAATTTATTAGTTCTGAACCAATGTTTTATTTTGGTCAGAACATATGAAATGTTATGGAATTATAAATGGAATGCATAAATATATGGCATAATAAAATGGAATTTGTGTACATAGGTATTTTATAAGACTGGTTAATCTTAATAATATTTCTACTGTCTCTGGGAAACTATTACTGGATGTGTTGTTGGGGTGGTGTCATCACTCCCACTCTGTGATTACAACGAGCTTTGTCCATTGACTTATAAACTGTAGTTAACTGTTATATTTCCCAAGAATAAAGTATATTTTTGATGGGGAAATATTCGTGAATAGTTGTGAATACTGGTGAATCTTCAGCAGGCCACGTATTCACTTATCTCGTCTGTGACGCTCTGAGACAGGATTCCTGTGGCCCACTCCTCTCTGTAGCTGGAATACAATGGTAGTCTGCACCGACACAAACGTTAGGCGGCACACACATCTGCTTGTGTATACTTGCTTAAGTATTTGGCACTACCTTTAGTGCCACAACAGAAACTCACAATTCTGAAACAAAATTTGTGCTATGTGTCAGTACTCTATCCACTGCACCACTCTTACACACAGCACAACACATCAACATTACACAGAATGGGTCAGATCTCTCTGACCAACACAGCACATCTTACCCAGTTGTTTTCATATAGTACCAGTTCCCCAAGACTGCACTGCATCTGAGATATGTTCAATAGTTTCCTCTTTTCTTCAATAAGATAGGTAATATGTTCCCACTGATCTCAATAATAGATCCGCCTTCCATAGTCTTAGTTAGGCGTCCATATATTTTTTGTTTGTCTCTAGACCCTGAACTTGGGCTGGGGACCTAGAGCAAGCACTTACTTGTCGTAATCATTTTATATGATATGGCAGTATCAATCACTCAAAATATACAAGATAAATGCTTTCATTCTTACCAGAATTCAGAATTGAGAACACAGTTAATGCTAGCAAAACTCAGCTGAGCTGCTGGCTATAGTATGGCGTCCCACTAATTTGTATATAATATCTTCTGGGAAAAACACCACTGGAAATAACTGACTGTGTTACTGGACAGACTTAAGTCAAATGGCAAAAATGCGCGTCTCTATCCCGCTAATATGAATACATTTGTCCAATCACAGACTTCCCCCCTAACTTTTTCAAATCTTCAAACCAAAAGTCAAATTTCAGTCAGATCTCAGTCAAGTATGTATTATTGTCTGTTGGTCCGTCTGTCTCTACTTGGTTTCTCACAAAAACACACTTGTTTCTTGGACCAACTACCCGCAACACCCTACACAAATCTGCCTCCTAAGTTATTTTTAGCCACAATTCTCCAACCTTCCCCCTCTCGTTCATTACAGCTTGATTTTTGCATTTCCGTGTCTCAAGGACGAAAATTTGAAACTTTAGTGAAAGTGTGCACAACAATACTGTCGCTAGTCTGATATGAACAATACGGTCTTTTGTCAATATCTTCCGTGTTATCTGTCCGTCTGTATAAATGAAAGTATATTATTTCTCTGCTTAACTCTTAGTATACGAGCTAATTTCATGACTACCTTTACAGATTTTGCAATAAACAATTTATTTATAAAGATAACATAAGTGTTATATATCAAAATGTGAAGAAATGAAACCCCTATATCATGCACATAACTAAATTGTTCAGTGGTTTTAAACATGCATTCACCTATAAATTTTCGCTATTGACGGGAATCGATCATCGGCCTCTCTAAGAGGCCGCTCGTATACTAAGAGTTAAGATGGGCTATCAAACTAGCTAGGTTTTATATTCATAACTTTATTATTAAGAAAAAACATATTTTTTCTCAAGGTTAGTTTTTTGAAATTTGTTCTCGAACCTTCTCCACGGCGTTTGCCGCTGAATTCAAATAAAACAACCAAGTATCGTAAAACGTCCAAGAAATGACTGTTTCGAATAAGAGCTAAGGTCTTTTCTGTCCATTTCCTTACATTGTGTTAACTAGTGGCGTGAATTTTTTTCTCTCTTTTATTTCTTAAACTACAACTTGCGTCTTTTTGCCCTTTAGGTTCAAACACGTGTTCAGTCATATTTTTCCTTTTTTATATCTCCGGTATCCTCCCGTCTACAAGGGGTAAATCGTTTCGTCTGCATGTTTAACTAGTTAGTTTTAATGGCGGTAGGAAATGCGGGCATGGGCGAGCATGTCTCCTAGTATCCTACACATTATTTTTATCCCTACAATATTCTCTTTATAATTGGAGATATTTTAACGTTGTATCACGGTAAATTCATCACATGAAGGAATGATGAGTGAAAGAAAATATAAGGATAGATAAGGCAAAGGCTGTCTTTCAATGCACTGGAAAAGAAATGAAAACAAAATAAATAAAGTCCAACACAACAATCACTCGTAGGAAATAAAGAAGTAGAACACTAGACAACAGAAAAACAACAGACATGAGTGGCTTACCCAGGATTTGAACCCTGGACCTTCCGTGCGACAACCCCGCCTAGCTATGCAAGTGAACCAAACAATCCTCCCTGCCATCTACGCATCACCAAAAAATGATGTTTCGATGACAGGTCATTAGTGCGAACTGCTATACATAACACCGGAAGTTTACCAGGGGCAGTTCAGCCTATTAATGACGCAATTACTTCTTTTGTTCCCCTATTATACAGTATAGGCCAGTCCAACAAGACAAAGACCTTAATACTGTGTCCAGTAAATGATAGTAGACTTAGAACAGTAAGAACAGGACAGAGGGTAGGTTTGGTATTGTATAAACATTATTAACACATAAGGAAGGGAAACCCGAGGCCTGTAAACAGTAAATTAATATGAGACATACCTTTATGTTTGTCTCATATTAATTTACTGTTTACAGGCCTCGAGTTTCCCTTCCTTATGTGTTAAGATGCCACTAGGCATGATGGTCACTGATTGCTTTGTCCATCAGCAGCTAAGGATGCAAAAAGACTATTAGTCTGTTTGTCTTTTCCTGCTTGTCTTGTTGTTCATGTGGTAAGGGGGACATAGGTCATCTGGAAAGTCAAGATCTTCTAGTTGTTTGTCAATGTCCAGCGCTTTCTTTTCTTCTGCTAGACAGCTCATAGCAACAATCTATCTATTTAGATTCATTGAGGT
Organism: Oreohelix idahoensis; assembly: GCA_024509875.1. Lineage (NCBI taxonomy): Eukaryota > Metazoa > Mollusca > Gastropoda > Stylommatophora > Oreohelicidae > Oreohelix > Oreohelix idahoensis. The sequence goes on from JAMPIV010011618.1 coordinate 63,985, forward strand.
CAATCTTATTTGTAACGTGAGAGGTTTTAATACTGAATACATAAATACATACATACACACACACATGCATACATACACAAATACAGTAGACTCGGTTATCCAGGATTGCACTAACCTAGATGCCAAGCCAAAATGCAAGAAAAAAAAAAAAGAGAAAATGAAAAAATAAAAAAAAACCAAAGTAATTTGAAGTACAACAATAAGGCCACTGAAAAAGTACTTTATACGACAGTGTAAATATGATGCTGAAATTATATTAACTATGTACATAATCGTAATCATAATAAATAATCTTATTACGTACAGTATTAAGTACTTATACAATGGTCAAATCAGCATGGAAGAATGAAGAGAACAAGATGCAGCAATATGATATGCACACACACTATATGTCCATTGTATATCATTTCTGCTATTTTGTTCGTGCCAACAGCTGCCAATGATTTGGACCAGGAAGAAGACAGTCTCATACAAGAGCAAACAATCAGTTACAGTGCTGTTTTAACTCATGCTGAAACCCTGTTAGATTATTTGGAACAACAGCAAGACAGCACTTCTGAGAAAATAATGCTGAGAAATCTGTGCAGAACCATTTGCCAAAAGGTGAATGAAGGAAAACAACAAACTTTTTTGTTGACGCATTTTAAATAACACATTCTTTTGTTTTTTGGTTTGATTTTCTTAGATTGTGAATTTTATGTTTGATGCAATTTTTTTATATAATTTTAAAACTATTTCCTATGGATGGTGATTAACTGGGATTTTATTAAACAGGAGTAATCTTTTCCTTATCATCTCAGATAATTGAGTCTACTGTATGTATGTATATCTATATGTACGTATATTTTCGTGTATGTATGTGTGTCATAGCATATTAATATACTGAGCGCTCCATATGACGTCATCGTAAATTTGCATAGTAATCTCAATTCAACAACACACAACAATACCCTTTAGCTCCCCGAGGAGCATAGGCCTTCAACAAACACATGCCAAGTCTTCCTGGCATCGTGCCATCCGCTCAAGTTCTTTCCATGTTTTCCTCATCATTTTCACCTCTGTATCCAGCTCTCTTCTCCATGTGTTTTTTGGTCTACCTCTGCCTCTCTTTCCCTGTGGATTCCAGATTCTCAATTGTTTGCCAAAAAAGTTGATTAGTTTACGAATAGCAACCACAGTTACTTTCTAATAGGCATACAAAATGGTCAAAAATGTAAGCAAGTGACGCGTTTTGTGTGCGCAGAACTGAAAGATTAATGAGTCTCTTAAACAGACTTTATCATCAACTGTCTACGGGGAAAGAGGTCGTCCAGATAAGAAGAATATACCGACAACCTCCAATAGAAGATGGCATTCTGTAAATGCCATAACTATATGCAACATTGGCCTAACAAATTTATAATGCAGTCATAAAGGTTGTTGCTACTTGATTTTCGGCTTGGTCCTATGGGATTTATGTGAGTATAGCTTCTGAACTAAACAAACTGTACTATAGATAAATAGAAATTTAATTACAAACTTTGGTTAGAACTATTCTCAGACCAGTGCTGACAATGAACCATTTATAGAATGACGTACAGGTTTAGAAGAGGTTCAAGATCAGTCTAATCGACAACCAATTATGATTCCTGCAAGAAAACAGTATAAATTATCGCCCACGTCATCTCCATTAACCTGTTGAAACTAGCAAAATGTCATATATCTGATTGACAAATGAAGACAGTTGATTTTTTTCTGTCTGACAGTTCTGACAGGCATGTGTGATTATAAAGGACTGAAGTTTTGGGTTTCCACGAGATGACAAAAACTGGACACATATTATCATTTCCCATTGCTCATACTGATGACCTTCGACGAAAATGAAGAATACAATATCATATGAATAAAGCTACGAAAAACAAACAAAAGAAACTTTCATTAACCAGCCATGATTCCTTTTTGAGTGATTAAATTCAAGAAACAACGTTAGGAAACTGTTGTTCATTTCGTTTCTGTTCCTCATTTGATCATGTTCAATTACTGATCTGATTATGAGAATTAATTCGTCCGATCTCGTCTGTTGAGTTATTCATGGTTTCAGACAAATTTGAAGTTAAGGATTGTATTGAAAATTGCATACAGTTTGTAAATCAAGAAAAATGATATTTCAAACCTAAGATCTTTGCTGACACACTGAACAAACCTATCGACTGGCAAGTTTCATTCAAGGTAAACAGCTCGAGGTACTTGTTTTTAAGGTTACACCACTAAATCGATCATCGCCCTGAACCCTGCGTTTAGCAAGTTCAGTAACAGAGGTAAATAATATCTCGGCATCTGTGCTAGCACATACACAGCGACTGCCACACATGTATATATATATCTATATGTACGTATATATGTGTGTGTGCACGCACACACACAAATGACAGTGACAAAAAAGCCAAAGGATGAGTTCTATCAATAACTACAAAAAGAATTCGAAACTACTCCCAGATACGATATTATCATAGTAATTCTTCTTCTTCTTTGATCCTTAGCTGCCGACCGTCAAAGCAGTCAGTGGCCATCACGCCTTGTGGCGTCTTGTAGGGCAACAACAAATTGATTCCACTTTGCTCAGTTGGTGGCCATCCTTCGTACAGTGCCCCAACTCTGGTTCATTCTTTTATAAACTAATAAAACGGTATTGAATCAGTTTTACAAATAACAGTTCACAAGAGACAAGGGACGTTTCGGGTTTTACCCTTCGTCAGCCACAAACAGGTGACAAAGACAAAAATTACATATAGGTACTACAAAACTATACGATGAATAACAATACAAGAAAACCGTAAAATCTAAAAGAAATACTGAAACAAGAAAGTAAATAATTCTTGTTTCAGTATTTCTTTTAGATTTTACGGTTTTCTTGTATTGTTATTCATCGTATAGTTTTGTAGTACCTATATGTAATTTTTGTCTTTGTCACCTGTTTGTGGCTGACGAAGGGTAAAACCCGAAACGTCCCTTGTCTCTTGTGAACTGTTATTTGTAAAACTGATTCAATACCGTTTTATTAGTTTATAAACTTATATTCCTTACCAGTTTTACTGCAGCCCCTTAATTTATTTACTTATACTATGGTTCATTCTTTGCATCTCAGTCTCCACAGTCCTCCACCAAGTTGTTTTTGGTCGGCCTCTCTTTCGTTTTCCTTCAGGGGTCCATAGCATAGCTGTTCTTGTGATGGCATCGGGGTCTCTTCTGAGGACATGGCCAACCCAGCTCCAGCATCTGCCAGCTATGATGGTGTGCATGTCCTCTTGCTTGCTCCGAGTAAGCAGATCTTGGTTGGTGATGGTATTCGGCCAAAAGATTAGGAGAATTTTTCTTAGGCATGTTGTGTGAAAAGAGGACAATTTCGACATTTCCTTCTCTGTAACTCTCCAGCATTCCGCACCATAGAGAAGCACAGAAAGCACACAGCTCTGATATAATCTTAATTTTGTGCTTGTGCTGTACTGTTGTTTAGACTATAAAAGGCTGTTTTTGCTTTGTTCATTCTGTTGTTGATGTCTTTGCTTGCTCCGCTGTCTGGTGTTACTATGCATATAGGTATGTGAAGGTGTCTGTCTGTTCCAGTTGCTGATTCCTTGCTGATATGGGCTCAGGGTTGCTCACATTGAGCGTCATGACCTCTGTCTTCTTTAGATTGATGTTTAAGCCCACCTGCTGGCTATACTTATTAAGTCTATCCGTTTTTTCCTGGATGTGTTGATGTGTATGTGCTAGTAGTGCAATGTCATCTGCATATTCCAGATATTCCAATGTAGAAAATGTAGTCCATCTTATTCCTCTTTGACTGCCCTCTGTTGTCTATGACTTCTTCTTCTTCTTTGATCCTTAGCCGCCGACCGTCAAAGCAGTCAGTGGCCATCACGCCTAGTGGTGTCTTGTAGGGCAATAATTATCCTGCCTAGTATTTTGCTGGGAACTGAGAGAAGAGTGATTCCTCTCCAATTATTGCAGTCTGCAAGATCTCCCTTCTTGGGCAATTTGACAATTATTCCTTTGTTCCACTCCGTTGGTGTTGTCCCTGTTTTCCAGACTTGTGCAAATAGTGGTTCTAATAGTTCTGCTGCTAGCTCAGGGTCTGTCTTAAATAGCTCTGCATTTAAGTTATCATGACCAGGAGCTTTTCCATTCTTTAACCCTTTGATTGCTGTGATGATTTCTTCTTTTCGTGGAATGTCTGATTAACATCTAGATCGTTTTCAGCCTCAGGAACATTCAATTGTGTCTCTGGTGGGTCCTTGTTCAGAGTTTCTCTGAAATGCTCTGCCCATCTTGTTTCCTGTCCCTCTGCTATCGTGGTGAGATTTCCTTGCTTATCTCTTACTAATGTAATATTGTTTGCACCTCGTTTTCCGCTGATGATATTAGTTATTTTGTATACTGTGCTTTGTTCATTTCTCAGTGCTGCTTCTTCTGCCTGTCTTGCAAGATCGTCTAGGAAATTCCTTTTGTTGGCTCAGGTTTGGCATTTAACTTCCTTGTCCAGCTGACTGTACTGTTCGCTATATAGTTGCTTTAACCTGGGGGACTTCGCTTCTGTTTTCTTTCTTTTCATTTCCTTTCTCATCATTATGGTGTTTAATGTTTCTGGTGTTATCCAGTCTTGCTTCTTCCTTTCCTGGAATCCCAAGCATGATTTGCTGCTTTCCTTATATATTGTTGAAATGGTGTTGAATTTCTGGTCTATATCATCAGTCAATGTCTTTTCCTGACTTTTGGCAAATTGATATCGCTTCTTTATATCAGCTGCAAAAGCTTTTCTGGTAAGGCGGTCCTTCAATTTGCTGATGTCAAACCTTTTCCGTGTAGTTACAGTTAGTCCAGCCGTTCTTAGTTTCACTTTCAGTTTTGCTACTACTAAATGGTGATCACTTCCCACATCCGCACCTCTTCTTACCTTCACATCTTGTAATGCATGTCTCCATCTACCGTTAATCATGATGTGGTCTATCTGGTTTCTGTCCCGACCTTTTGTTAATTTGTGAATTTCTTTGTCTGGGAAAAGTGTTCCTCCAATGACCAGGTTGTTTATGCTACAGAAACTTATTAATTTCTCTCCATTTTCGTTTGCTGTTCTGCTGCCGCATTTTCCCATTACTCTTTCATTATATGTATTGTGTGTTCCACCTTTCGCATTGAGGTCTCCCATTACTACGATAAGATCATATCTAGGTGTGTCTTCCATTTCTTTCTGCAGTTGTTGATAGAATTCACCCTCAACCTCATCATCGCTGTCATTTGTTGGTGCGTAGCATTGTATTATTGTAGTGTTGGTGAATCTCCCTCTCAATCTTATTCTTATCAGTCTGTTCTTGATGGGTTTCCATTCCAGCAATGTCCTTTCTATTCCTTTTTGTAGAATAATGGCTACACCTTCATTGTGCTGTCCATCCTCTCTTCCAGAGTAAAGTACTGTTTCTCCTGTTGCTGTTTTAACTTTTCCTGCCCCTGTCCATCTGCTCTCGCTTATCCCTAGAATGTGTAATCTATAGTTTCTCATTTCTGCTGTGACCTGTTTTATTTTACCCGTCTCGTTCATTGTCCTGACATTCCAAAGTCCTATTCTTGTTTCATGTTTTGCGGTCAGGATGTCTGTTTTCGTGTCAGTGGATTCCTTTCGGCTTTCACCACTGACAGTCATATGAGCCTCAGACTCCGGATGTCCATCCCGCAGCAAACTTTGTTAATTTGTTGTCATTTCCGTAACTTCATTTCTTTTTACATAGACAGGGGTGTCAGCCCTATGCTAAAACCCCCAACCTGGAGGACCAGGGTGTCTGCTTTAGTCTGACCCCTGCCCGCGCAAACCTGTCCAGCTTGGTAGAACCTTCCAGGAGTAAAACTCCTGCTGGCATAGCTCTGGGGGTAATCAGGGTACGCAAGCTGTCATACCTCGACAAGGTATTAACACCGGTGATGGCAGATTATCATAGTAATGGGAGACCTTAATGCTAAAGTTGGATCAGACAATACATACAATGAAAGAGTAATGGGGAGATGCGTTAGCAGTGCTGCAAACAAGAATGTTAATAAACTGATCGGCTTCTGCAGCATTAACAACTTGGTCATTGGAGGAACTCTCTTCCCAAATAAAGAAATTCACAAACTATCATGGGAATCACCAAATGGTCAAGACAAAAACCAGATAGATCACTTAATGATCAACGGCAGATGGAGGCATTCATTACAAGATGTGAAAGTAAGAAGAGGTGCAAACGTAGGAAGTGATCAACACCTAGTAGTAGCAATAATAAAGGTGAAGCTTAGAACTATTGGACCTACAGTAAGAGAACAAAAATAGATACGACATCAACAAACTGAAGGACCCCTTTACTAAGAAAGCTTTTGTGGCACATATAAAGAAACGTTATCAAACCGCCAAAAGTCAGGAGGGCACAGAGGCTGATGACATTGGCCAAAAATTCAATGTCCTTTCAACAATATATAGGGAAAGTAGTGAAGCATGCTTGGGATTCCAAGAAAGGAAGATACAAGATTGGATAACCCCTAGGTTAAAGGAAATATACGCTGAACAGTACAGTCAGTTGTACAAGGAAGTAAAACGTCAAACCCAAGTCAACAAAAGGAATTTCCTAGAAGACCTTGCAAGAAAGGCAGAGGAGGCAGCACTGAAGAATGAACAAAGCACTGTATAAAAATAACAAAAACAATCAGTAGAAAACAAGGTGCAAACAATATTACACTAGTAAGAGATAAGCATGTAAATCTCATCACCACAGAACAGGGAAAAGAAGCAAGATGGGCTGAACACTTCAGAGAAACACTCAATAAAATCATCTGGACATCGATATAGATGCTTTAAGAAAGGAAGAAATTATCACAGCTATCAAAGGGTTGAAGAATGGAAAGCTCCTGGCCATGACAATTAAGCATAGAGCTATTTAAAATTGATCCTGAATTATCAGCAGAACTCTTAGAACCACTCTTTGCACAAATCTTGCAAACACAGACAACACCATTCAAATGGAAGAAAGGAACAATTATCAAATTGCCAAATAAGTGTGACCTCACAGACAGCAACAACTGGAAAGGAATTACCCTCCTCTCAGTACCCAGCAAAATATTGGGCAGGATAATTTCATAAACTTTGTCAATTTTGAAAAGGCTTTTGACAGCATACACAGGGATAGCTTATGTAAAATACTAAGGGCTAATGGGATTCCTAGTTGTATTGTTTCCATTATAAAAAGCCTCTATGCTAACTTTACATGCAGTGTTGGGCAGACCAACCTTACTTTCAAAGTGAAAAAAGGTATAGACAGGGATGCCCCTTGTCAATCATTCTATTTTTAACTGTCATAGACTGGGTGATGCGCCAGACAACAGAGGATACCCCTAGAGGAATTAGAAGGACAGCATTTACCACACTAGAAGATCTAGAATACGCAGATGATATTACACTACTCTCACATAGACAGACTGAATAAATATGACCATTAAGTGGGACTGAACATCAACCTGAAGAAGACAGAGGTTATGACACTAAATGTAATAAATCCTGAGCCCATTAAAATAAGGAACCAAAAGCTGCAACGAACAAATATATTTACATATCTAAGAAGCATAGTAACACCAGACAGTGGAACAAGCAAAGACATCAGTAACAGAATGAATAATGCCAGAACAGCATTCACCAATCTAAACATTTGGAAATCTTCTCAGTACAGCACGGACACCAAATTGAGATTATAAGAGAGTTGTACACTTACTGTACTTTTATGCGGTGCAGAGTGCTGGAGAGTAACAGAAAAGGAAATGTCCAAATTATCCTCTTTCTACACAACCTGCCTAAGGAAAATTCTTCAAATATTTTTTGGCCGAATACCATCCTCAACCAGGAACTGCTTACATGGTGCAGCCAAAAAGATATGCACACCATTACTGTGGGCAGACGCTGGAACTGGGTTGGCCATGTCCTCAGAAAAGATCCTGACACCATCATAAGAACTGCTATGCTATGGACCCTAGAAGGACGGCAAAAGAGAGGCTGACAAAAGACAACCTGGTGGAGAACTGTGGAGGCAGAGATGCAAAGCATGAACCAGAGTTAGGGCACTGTATGAAGGATGGCCACTGACCAAGCAAAATGGGAATAGTTTGTTGCTGCCCTATAAGATGCCACTAGGTGTGATGGCCACTGACTGTTTTGTCAGCCAGGGGCTAAGGATCCAAGAAGAAGATTATATATATATATGAGAGAGAGAGAGATAGAGAGAGAGGAAAGAGAGAGGAGAGAGAGAGGAAAGAGAGAGAGAGAGAGAATAATTTGTACTACAAAGCCCTATCTTGTAGTCTGTCGCTAGAGAGATGATTGTTCAAATACTGGCTTGAAAAAAATTATCTTCTTCTACTGTGCATTCTGTACATTTAATCAAGCATTGACAACTTAATATGTGTTAATAATTACAGTTAGTTGGAATGTGAACAAAATAATTATATTAACAAGAAAATGCATAATTAACCAACAGCGTCAAAAAGGCAAAAAAATAAAAAAGGTAATACAAAATGGAAAATATATATAAGAAACATTAAAACACATACAAAGGTGTTATACAGAAAACATGAAAAATGGGGATCCCGCAACCAATACTGGGAAGCAAAGAACCTGACTACTGTGCCCTATAAAGCTTTCATAAAAGGCAACTAAGGAGGGGCTAGCAACCTCATCAAGGGACTAATTGCAAACGTGGTCTATGTAACCAATAAGGGAAATACAAGAAAATAAAGAAAACAGATACAAATTTAATGCATTTAGTAATGATAATTCAAATACTTTTCATGTATAAAACTGAATTTTAACAGTTAAAACAGCAAAATAATTAGCAAAAAAAACCCAGGTTATAAATAATTTAGTACACAAAACACTGCTTGTCTAAAATGCTTTAATAAAATGCACTACTACAAAATTTTCGCACAATAGTAAAGCAACCAGACACAATGAAATCTTCAGCTTCAAAACATTTTCTGTTAGCAAAAATGTACAGTTTTTGTAACACTGTATTTCAATAATATAGAAGACATTTGTAATGAGAAGTCACAGAGCTAATAGGCCTATTTGTAACTACTTAAAGACTTTTCAAAATCAAATACCTTTTCTCCTCTCACAAAAGTTAAAAAAAACACTAAAAAACCCCTTCACCTCCTTCTCCACTTGCAGTAAAAAACACATTACTTTAATTTTAGATGCAAAGTGTTGCATTTCTAACAGGAGATGTTAATTTTCCTCAAGGATTGATATGAATTTTAAAATGACACTTCAAAACTGCCATTATTTAAGACACTGAACCACAATCATGCCAACTAAAGCCAGATTTCACTAGCATTTTTAGTAAAATAAAAACCTCTAAATGGTTTTTCATATTTGCTGACAATACTTTTGGTGATTGTATTTTAAAAAAATATTAGCCTTGTATTTGAATGAAAAGCATTATAAATTTGAAAAATATATAAGAAAAAATTCCATTATGAAAACTGGTACTCAATAAAGCAGTTGTTAGCAGTGTAAAGTATTTATTTTCTCAAACATGTTCTTCTAAAAATAGAACCAAAGAATCTTTTGTATATTTAATCTCAAAGACTGAAACATAAAGAAGTTAATCAAGCTAATATATTAGCAACTTTAATCCTTTTCGCAAGTATATAAAACTATACCTTTATTGTGCATCACTAAGAAGTTATCAATTGTTGTATTGTGCTTATCTCATTGTACATTAAGACCTAGGCAAAACTGAATTTAAAGTTCATAGCATCTTGAAAATCTTTTTGCAATTACATCCTATATTCCATTGTGTAACCTTTGGGAGACGAATATGTAATTATTCCTACAGGTTGTTAAATATGGGTTCCAATCATTGGTTTAATATATGAAGTAAACAGAATAAACATGAAAACTACATATTTATAAGTAAAGGTAGCACAATAAAGAGTCTCAAAAGCCATCCTGCTCTTAATATTCCATTCACCAAAGACATTTAATTTATTTAAACAATGCCAACAGTTTTAATTTGCAATACATCATGCTGAGAAATTTATGTTCTGGGTACATTAAATGGCAATCTAAGAACTCTATAACAAGACACCTCACAAATGTTTGGGCTTCATGTGAGAATGACAAAAGGCTGAAGGCTGGGTAGCATGACTGGGTCCTAACTGAGTATTAATTTTAGATGTAGGAACGTCTGTCTGTTGTTGAAGCTCAGGTTTAATGTGCAAATTACTGGAGTTTTCGGGGATTATAGGTGATATAACGGAACGAGTACAGTGTATGAGTGGAAGCTGTTGGTCAGTGGGCTTTCGAGTAGGCACACAAGAAGCAGGTATCCTGGGCTGCAGCCTTTGATAAGAAATCTCCTGGGACAGAACATGATTAGGTCCAAAGTAACGATCAAAAAGAGTTTTGTAGTAGTGCATATCTTTAGCCTTGTTTGGTATGGGTTTCATCAGGTCAAGCTCTCTTTGGGCCATCTCCAGTCGTAGGGTCATCTTCTGGCAATGTATCTTATCCTGATAGGAAAACAGAGCTTCCTAATTAAATAATTTATTGTATTTAGTTGTGTACTGTTCACAGATGTGTAAATTCCTCCTATAATTTATGTTTCTAGAAACATTAAAATGAAAATTAATGTAATAACTACGCCTAAACTTCCTAGAATTTGAAACCTCACCATCAACAGAAAAAAATGCTCTGCATATTTCAGTTTATTCTAATAACAGCCAGTCATCTGAATAAGTGCTGAGCTGTGACTGACTGGTTCTATCATAATGCATTGTGAAACATCAGTAAAAAAAAACATTTTACAGAGTCACTCACTGTTTAGCAAGCTTCCTGATAAACAGGTCAACCAATTTGATCATGATACAGGTAATGTGTTTAAGTGAAGTGCATGTTTACTTGAAACAACAAGGAAAGGGCAAGCTAGATGCTAGATAAAAAGAACTGTTGATGTTGAAATCACCTGTGTACACTGTGACAGCTGCAACAAGACTGGCTTCACTAGCTAAGCAATATGCCATTCAAAATGAGTTAAATCTGACAATTAAAAAACATGCAGATCTCAGAAATATTTTTAAAGGAAGAAGAAAGAACTGAATGTTGGAAGGAAATAGCATTTTCAACACTGAAGTTGCAAATTAATAAACTGAAAAAAAAAAACACGAGCCAAAACTACATAACGTCCTGAAACCTGACATATGGGATTCCGAAGATGAATAATAACAATACAGAGAGGGTGAATTACTGATTCTGTTAAATCAAAAGTAAATTTAAGCAAGGACAAAAATATAATCATCACTGCTATTTGAATTAACAAAACCTGAGGTAGACAGCTTATGTCGGCACTACATTAACAACTCTTTAGTGGCTCAATGTTGCAATGTTAATTTTTCACAAACGTTGAAAACTATGCAAAGATTCCTGGTGTGCTTTTTATCCTCACAAAGTACAAAATATTATAAAGACCAAGAAAGAAATGATAGGAAGAAAGCAAGCTTCAGAAATGTTGAAGAATGTGTATTAATTAAGAAAAGTAAGAGCACAATTATGTGTTCTTTTTAACATTCAAACATCGAGGCAATGACATGCATAATACGCAACACTTTTTACATCTAGCACTATCTGGAAATTTAACTTTACATTTTACAGAATCATCCCATCATAACTACAGTTCATGGCTTAAAGGGACATGACTCTGGGAAACAAGTCAAACAGTTAAATAGTGCATTATTCATGTCAATGGCAACTGTGACTTGCATTCATATACTTCAATGTCAAGTCCGTTCTAATGTAGCAGCGCTCAGACGTGGAGAAAAGCAAAAAAGCAACAACTGAAAAAGCTACAGACTTTCAAAAATAGGTCTTCTTCTTCTTCTTCAAGTATCAGGAATGGCAGTGTCGGCAATCATGTCTCTCCACAACTTTAGTCATCATCATCCTCCTTTTTAGTTCCCTGCGGAGCATGGAGTCACCACTGCAGCTGGCCCCTTGCAGGAAGCCTACACAAGCATTCACATGCTCTTGCAGCAGTGGTTTCTTAAGCATTTGTTTTACATGATGAGTTTGCCAGCCCCCCCCCTCCCCATACATGACCTCATATTAGTCACCTTGTACGATATGCCTGAGGGAGAGGTAGTCCTACTCATTCTTTGTCTCATCAATGTCTCCCCGGGCATATGGGGCATTCCTGTCTTCAGTCAACCAATCAATACCCTTTAGCTCCCTGAGGAGCATAGGCCTTCAACAAACACATGCCAAATCTTCCTGTCCTGTGCCATCCGCTCAAGTTCTTTCCATGTTTTCCTCATCATTTTCAGCTCTGTCTTCAGCACTGTTTACCAATTCTGTTGTTGACTTCTTTCTATGCCATGATGTCCAGTTGTACAGTATCTTTTCTCTTTGTCATCCCTTATCTCTTTTTTCCTTCAATCCTTCCTGCTGTTTTCTTATTATAGCATGCCAGAGGAAAGCATTAATGGGTGTTTGGGTAGAATAGAAGGATTGAAATGGTATGACAAGATCACCAATGTGGAATAGATGACTAAAACCTGACAGATTCCAGTGCAATGAGATATGAGAAGATGCTGGTGATGGATAGGACATGCATTAAGGAAACCTGTCGATAGCTCAGTCCTGCAATCCCCAGGGTAAGAGAGTAATAGTTTACACTGAGAAACCCACGGAGAAGGAAGCTGGAGATGGAAATAAAAAGGATAAAGGAGACATGGAAAGATCTTGAGTGAATGGCACAGGACGAGGACAAATGTTGAAGGTTTATGCTCCATGTGAAGCTAGGGGGCAATGATGATGATTCATATACTGTAGCACATCATTATTAGCTTGCTTATGTGTGTGTGGGGGGGGGGGGGGGAAATCAAATTTCATAAGACACATATAAATGACTGACTGCATCCGGCAATCTATTTAAAAATTGTCATTAGAAAGTATTAAGACAGATAATGAAATTATGTAATTTTTTTTTAAATTTTTCATCACAAACTTAACTATAAATAAGTATACATTGCTCTTTGTAAATCTGTAAACTATCTAACTAAATTCAGGAATCAACAAAGTCAGAAACGTAAATTTCTGTTTTTCTTTGTTCTAGACCTTGATTTACTGTAATTACAGCTGTATAAGGTTACATAAACTCAGAAACTGCTAGTTAATGCAAATTATAAACAATATTTCAAGCCAAAACACATTTTTTAAGCTTCTTCTTCCTTGTTCGCCCTCACACTTCCACATTAATGACACTAATAAAGGCAGTATTCAGATAATTAATATGATGCTAAGAAACATACATTTAAAAACAATTAATTTTATGCTTATTAATATGACATTGAGAAACATGTCATTAACATATGATTTTTAAAGTTCTACGCAAATGCCAATAAGAATTTATATACTGGTACATACAGTTACCTTGAAAATAAGATATTTCACACTGCATTATTTTTAAAAAATGCTCTAAAATTCCTTTTAATTTCTCATTTGAGCAATTGCTAGTAATCTCATAACTCCTGGTAAGTTTTACCAATTTTATACTCTATATCAAAGTCTTAAGAGAAATGTCTAATATCAGGATTCAGTATAGTTAGGAATCAAGAATGCATTAAAAATAAATAATACAGCACTAATTAAAGTTTAATTTTTCACAAGCTAAGTATAGATATCACACAAATTAAAGATTAAATATCTGATTAATAAGTTTAGATACTAAGTATACAGATTTTTATGTAAGGGATCGTCCACATATGACGTCACGCACTGAGGGGGAGGGGTCTAATATTTTGTGATGATAGGGGGAGGTAGCTTTGCAAAAAATGTGACATCACACAAAAATAGGAGTGAGATTTTTGAAACTAAATACTCTAAGTCTGTCTTTATCTCTTATAAAAGTTAACAATTGCCTCATCGACGACTTATATTACTATTATAATCTCAGCTTAAATATCAGATAATTGTTGTAACCAGGGCTGCGGAGTTGCATTTGTGGATTCAGAGTTGTGGAGTCGGTCATTTTTTGGTGTGGAGTCGGAGTACCGTAAAATCTCGCGTATAATACGCACTCGTGTATAATACGCATGCTTGATTTAGCCCAAAATTTTCTGGTAAAATGGAAATTCGTGTATAATACGCATCATAATTTTTCAAGATTTTATTTTATGAAACATTTGTTAAAAAACTGAAAGAAGATGGAAGATGCTGCGCGATAGTAGTTCTTTGACGAACTGAAAGACCATGTCGCTTCATAAAACGAGCTGCCCATCCATATGACGCTTTAAATGCTGTTGTGCCTGCACAAGATTTTTTAAGTTCCAGAGCTTTAAGTCGGATTTCAATGCATGAAACACAGATGCCTTGTTGCCTTCTATCCACTACCCACTTCAATAATGTTTTTTTCTAGGTCTGGAAGATCCGGTGGTGACCCACGATTCGCCTTTTTCTTACTAGGCAACACTTGCAGCGCCTCTTTGTTTTTTCGCCATAATTGAATGTTGCACTTGTTAATGGAAAAATGTCGTCTTGCTGCCCAATTGCCGTTAGATTCTGCATATTTTACCACTAAGAGCTTTTCTGCTGCAGTACAATATTTTCTCGAATTCATTTTTAAGGCTCAAAATAATCAAATGACAAACTTCACAACCAAGCTTAATATCAAAACAGATTGAAGACCAAAAGTGCGAAATGCGTTTTGCAACAATGTCTGACACATAAGAAAACACATGGCACATTCAATTTTGCGCCATTTTCACTGTCAAATTGTGACAAAAACTTGACAGACTTTCCAATGTTACTTTCGATATCGAAAATTACGTATTTTTTAATACTCGCATATAATACGCACCCGAGTTTTAGCGGGCAAAAATGAGTAAAAATTGTGCGTGTTATACGCGAAATTTTACGGTAGGTTGTTTTTTGGTGAGTCAGAGTCGGCAAAAACATTCAGACTCCTACGAGACTTAAGACATGGCAGATCCACGTTTGATCCATGTAAAGGGAGGGGGCACGTTTAAAAAAAAATTGAAATAACGATTTGAGAGCAGCAATGAGGCTGCACATATTAAAAACAATCCTTTTTTTAAGGACCAAATCAATTTAAATAAAAACTATCATATTTTAAAATACTTTTTTGAGTTTTTATTTTGTATTACTGTATGAATGAATAGTTAAAAATGTAATCTACGAAATTCCCATAGTCATTTATTCACACATATACCATACTTATACACATAACTCCATATAAGTGCATAATTTTAAGACTAGTAAAAAACTGCAGTCAGACTTCTAAAATTTCATTAGTTGGTGTCGGAGTCCACAACCCTGGTTATAACCTTAAACTGTTTTAAACTTTAAAAAAACAACTATATATTTCCATATTTTTAACATAATGTAATACACTACTTTCAACTAAACGATGTTAATCTGGAAGATAATGGATTTCTAGTTCGTTCAGTAAAGAAGCATCTTACTTTACCATCGGATAGTGATAGCAAAGGGAAATTATTCATTGATAAGAACGTTTAACATTACTTCATGAAACTTTAAGTAAGAGCTGAAGTTAATGATGTGTTTACTTTACATTTAATTACTTTTATTATTTTAAATATACTTCATTCTTCAGCATCGCTTCAGGTTATACTGATTGAACTGACCGTACCATTTGAATCCAGATTCGACGAGCAACATTCGTTCAAAACGGCCAAGTATAATGATCTGGCCGCGGATCTGAGACACGATGGGTTCACTGCAAGGGTCATGGCTGTTGAGGTGGGCGCAAGAGGGCTCATGGCTGCATCAGTGTATGATTTATTGAAACTGTTGGGGCTGAGGGGACAGTCGAGAACAAGGGCACTGAAGAGGCTTAGTGAAACTGCCAAAAAGGCATCGTGCTGGCTGTGGAACAACAGCAATGGGCTATGGAAAGCGTGACAGTAAACTCTGCGGTACTGAAAACACCAGGAATTTTTCTAAGTCCACAGAACGTTGAGTTTTTTCATTGTACTGATGAAAGGGTTGTGACTGACGAGCAACAGGCGGTGTATATTATAAGAGGTGTTAGGCACAGAATTTCAGTTGCTAGCGCGCAGGGGCTAGCCTCGTCGGCTTCGCGCAGGAGTGTCTGTGTCTGTCCCTAATTGTGTGCGATGGAACGAATGGAGTAATTTGTCTTCTCTTTGTTACTTTCACAATTGCCTCCACAGCTGGTGAGTTGTGGATTTTAGTTGCTACCAAAGTGAAATGGGTTCATTTTCGATACACGACAACAGGAGGCTGAGACACTTGGGAGTCATGACCCAAGTGGGTCCGCTCCCCTTAGAGTGTAAAGGGGTTAAAAAAATGGCAAAATTTGCACGATGCCATATGTGGATGACCCCTTACTTGTTAGTAAAAATACAAATTCTTATAATTTGTGCTGCTATCTATTTCAAGAAATATGAATTCAATGGTGCAAAATATCATCTTCAAAATGCTGATTAAACTGCATGAACA
The DNA here is from genome assembly GCA_024509875.1 of Oreohelix idahoensis. Classification (NCBI taxonomy): domain Eukaryota; kingdom Metazoa; phylum Mollusca; class Gastropoda; order Stylommatophora; family Oreohelicidae; genus Oreohelix; species Oreohelix idahoensis. Next base: position 80,531 of record JAMPIV010011618.1, read on the forward strand.
CTACAACGTTCTTGTAACAAATAAACATGAAAACAAGTAAATCTTACCAGAGTATGGCTGAGACCTCCTGTCTGGCTCACTGCTCGTTGCTCTGATTTAATAATACCCATAGTTCCTGGAGTACAATGCAGTAAACGGTACACATGCTCCACGATGCCCAATCCCCGCACCAAGTTATCACGATGCAGCAATCCTGACAACCTTTCCAGCTCTTCGTCTGCTAGAATATCCATAGGTTTCAGTGTATCTACTGGCTCACTCTCACGTGTGTCCTGAGAAATGGCAAACAAGCTCAAAAGTAATATTTTATTACCTGAGCTTGTTACTGAAGTTTCCAGAACAGTATGCAAAGAATAGAGTTGTATGAGTATGTGAGATCACAACCCTGAGTACTTCTTCCATGTACCTCTTGGTGTGTTAAGGTCACAATAAACAATTCTCGAAAATGTATCTACATTTCTGCATGCATAAACACTATGAATACATTCTGAAGAAACAAAGAAAAAAACAAGACTACCCCTCCCTCAGGCATGTTGTACAAGGTGATTAACATGAGGTTATGCCTGGGTATGGCAACCTCATCATGTAAAAAAATTGCTACACTGCTGCAAGAGCACGTGAATGTTTGATGCAGGCTTTCTGCAAAGGGACCAGCTGCAGTGGTGGCTCCAGCACAAACAAAAATGGTGATGATAATTAAATCATCTTGTCACCATCTACCTTTCACGTCAGGATTATCATCAGTCATCTACTACATAAAATGATGACTTTTCCTCATCACTGAAATAAACTTTCCGTTACATTTCCAGCACTTCTATGGAATTTTTTACCCTTTATTTCTAGACAAAAAAGATGAGAATGTCATCTGTCTCAAGAAACTCAAGGCAGAGATTTGGACGTAGCAACACTTCTCTTTCCATCACGATTGTCCCTTGATCAGAAAATGTTGTGCTTCTTTCCATATTCTTCCTAAACTTGAAAACAAATCAATCTGAGTTTTTCACTAGATTTCAGGTCTCATGATTTATGTGAACAGTGAGCATCTTATTAGCTAAGCAGTTAGAGTGCTTTTCTTTTGCTGATAAGTTTCTGGGAGCGAAACCTGGTAGCATCTCGCTTCAGTCTACCTAGCTATAAATTGGTACCTGACTGTGCTCATGAGTTAGGGAAGGCAAGGGCAGTGAGGAAGGGCAATGGTCACCCCACCTCATTAAAAAGCTGGACCTAGAGTAAAAGATGCTAAAAATAAGGTTGAAACAAATGTAAACTAATGAAAGAGTATATGGTGAAAAAATGGTAGAAGCCTAATTCTTCATTCACAGCACTACATAATTTGCAGGATTCAGAATAATTAAGAAATCTGAAAAGGAAAAACAAATGTTAAGAAATATTTAACTAGGATTGATCCTAATGATCTGGTGCAGCACACATTCTCATATCTTTGAAAATTTAGGTATATGGGTTTCAAAACAGACTCCTGTGCAGTGGAAAAAAAAAAAAACTATCATAAAAAGAGTAAGGCTGAGTGAGATAAAAATTACATTAAAAAAACATTGTAACAGAGGTAATAAAATGAAAATGTGAATAACATAAATCAAAAGCAGGTGTTGAGATAAAATTCTGCATTGATTAATGCAATCATTTAATTCAATCTATATGACAGGCTAGGACACTGACCTACTGATTACTGTTTAGGCAAATACAAATTCCAACTGCAGAAAGTGAGCACTGAAGGCATTTATAATTCATTTATTGCAGAATGATAAACATTAATTATTAAAGATTGTAAAGATTTTGGGGCTAAATACACTATGAGTTTGCCGTGAGGACAACAAGGACTAGATTGGAACCAGGCCAGGAGGAAGACAGCTGATTGAATAGTATGGTGTACACTCTCTGGCAAACCTATAAACACAACATGGTAGAAGAAGAACGACTAAGTAAGCAAGTAAGAATTTTAAAAAAATGAAGTATGTGATTTTGAGCCATAAATTACAGAAAATTGCATAAAAACTCTTCAGAGTCAAAAGAGTTTGGGCTGACTCAGCTTCTTTCACAAGGGAAAACCTCCAGATTGGGCACCTGGAATGTTTGAGCACTAATCAAATGAGGAAAAACTGCACAGGTGACTGAAGAAATGAAAAACTATCAAACTAAAATCCTGGGACTGTGTGAAGGAAGAAAGAAGGGATAAATAAGAAGAAACTGACCACAGCAGAACTAGTGCTGTCCCCAGGAAGAAAGAGTATATCACAGTGAAGGTGTGGCTCTAATGCTGTCAAAGGAAGCACATGAAGCACTTATGGAATGGGAAGCAATGGGACCCAGATAAATTTCGGCAAGATTCTTAATCACCTAATAAAAAAATAAAGATGAATATCATCCAGTGTTATGCACCAACAGATTACAAAGAAGAATATGAGAAAGGAGAGATTTCAAAATATAAGAGATAAAAAAATAAATAATAGAAACAAAGAAAGAACAGAACTCATGCACTTTCCTTTTCATGATTTAAAAAAAAAAAAAACAGCTTTTGTCATGAGGCTTATCATTTTTTCTAATTCTTTAAATACAATTTTGAAGCTATGACTCTCCTCTACATTTGAACAAGATTGCACTTGAAGCAGCACTCTTACAAGATGTAGAATCTGACATTTATCTTGGCTGCAGTATAAATAAAGCTGAAGGGACAGACAGTGATATCAACATATGGTTCCAAAAGGTGAGAGTAGAGTTGGAAAAATATACTGCTTTGGAAAACATATGGATCTCAAAAGAAATCAAGTCCTATGCAAAACTAAAATCTTGAACTCAAATGTCAAGTCAGTTCTAACGTATGGCTCTGAAACATAGTGAAAACTAAAACAACCAAGAAGCTATATAGACTTTCATAAATGGGTGCTTGTGTATACTATAAGGATTGAAATGTTATGACAATGTGGAACTCATGACAAGAACCAGACAAGTACCTGTAGAAGAAGAGGTGAGAAGATGATGCTCGCGATGGATTGGACACACACTGAGTAAACCTGCTGATAACATTACAGGCAGTCCTTGTTCAGGAATCCCCAGGGTAATAGAAGTAGAACGCACAGAGAAGAGAACTGGAGAGAGAAATGAAAATGATGAGAAAGAAATGGAAAGACACTGAGCTGATGGCGCATGACAGGAGGGACTTGTTTCTAGAAGGCCTATGCTCCTTGGGGAGCTAAAAGGGATTGACTGAAACTAGAAATCAGATCAATCAGATCAAATAAAGTAAAATTTCTGACCATAGACCACTGTAACAGACAGAAGGAAGAAACAGTAGAACGCCATCTCCTGGAATGTCTAGCACTAGCAGACGTGTGGAAGCGATTGCTACCACCAAACCCCTCCATCACCAACACCCTGTTTGGAGATACAATGCAATTGCAAAAGACATGTACCTTTCACTACCTGGCATAAGGAAAAAAGAGTGAAAACTCGTAACCTAGAGGATCGGAAAAGTAAAACAAGTATGACCACAGGTTAATCAGAAAATTAAACAGAAAGGTATAAATTATGAGCTACATGTTCTGAGGGAATTCAACAAGTTGCAACAATGGGCGGTAAATACCTTCGGTATAGGCTTCTTTCAGCATAAAATTATTTAACGGATTGAAACAAAATGAAAGAAGGGATCTTGTTTTAATTCTGATAAATGCAGAAAATTGAATGAGTTTTTAAATATTGTCTTTTGAGAACTAGGAGTTGTGCAGTATCCGTGTTAAAATCCAAAGTATTTTTCATTACAAAATTTTTATAGTATGACATAATATTACTTAAAAATGTAGTAATCAGTTATTAGCTCTCTATGAATTCACATCTGATCTTTTATTTCTCCTCATAATCAATGTCATCACCTTGACCAGAATAGAAAGAAAGGAATCTGATCTATCAAGTTATTATAAATTATGAATTACATAGTGTGAGCTAATAAAATTCTGCAATGTGTGCACAGTTTCAAGAATGTAAAATATATGACTAGAGGAGCTATAAGCTATATAAAAAAAAGTAACTTACAATATTCCCTGTGTTTGGTATAGTTTTTGTGTACTGCAGTGAGTAAAACAAATCTGCTTACACAGGTCAGTAAAATAATTAACTCCTCAAGCTTCACTTAGAAATTAGGCAAAAATCACAATAAATATACAGTAATATATGGCAGTCTCTTATGCAAAAACTTTCAAAAATAACTTTGAAGTTATCATTTTAAAATAACTGATCTGTTATTCACAGAGTCAACCATACTGTGTGATTGACAATGGGTTTAAAAAATTAAAGGCATTGGCAAAGTGATGGACAAGATGCAAAAATAACTGGCCTAAAAACTCTGTCATCATGGGCAGTTGTAGCTTTCCTTAGTGAACTACCCAGGCATCCTTGTGTATATGCTTTCACTGTGTAGGTGACTAAATGGCTTTTCAACATTTTCTTACTACTAATACTTCTTCTTCGTTCGCCCTCAGACTTCCACATTAATGACTCCAATAAAGGTAGTAGTCAACTCAAGGTTCCTGACGTCTCCAAACAGTTTTTTGTTGAAAGATAAATATATGTGTACTTTGAGTGTACTTTGTTTAAAAAAAAAATGGAAAAATCCACTGATATAAGGAAAACCAAATAATTAATTTCTAACTTTCATTACCACTACTAATACAAGTGATGCTAGTGAAGTGAAACTAAAACACTCAAGAAACATATATAAGCCAAACTCAGAAAGGAGTGAATTACTGTACAAGTTAACTGAAGGAGCCGCGGTAGCATAGTGGTTAGTGCACTGGCTTCCTAGCGCAGTGGTCTATGGTTCGATCCCCAGATGAGGTGGGAATTTTTTAGGCCACAAACGGCTCCTGGGTCGACCCAGCCCCAAATGGGTACCAGAGCAACTCTGGGAAGGTTAAGGCGGCCGGCGTAATGCCGACCACATCACCCCTAGTGTGCTGACGGTCAAGATAATATGGGCCCAACACCATATTCCCAATATGCCTCAATGGGCCTGTAACGGGTTCCTTTACCTTTTTTTTTTTTTAACTGAAGGAGCACTGTTTGTCACAATAGCTTCATATTCTATGTGAACCTGTCCACCATTGTTTATATACATAACACAAGATGTTTGTCCCTGATTTGACTGCTATTAGTACTCCTCTAAGTGATAAAGTGACCCACATAGTGTATGATCACTCCAGAGTGACAATGAAAAGGCCCTCAACATTTAGAATGGGCACAAATAAGAATAGGCCCTATGGGTGACATTTAATTTGTATAAAGGGAAAACCCTGTGCACACATTTCAGAACAGATGAAACTAATGCTGTACCCATAATCATAATTTAAAGGCAGTACTGGCTAGTTTGACATTTTCAAGAATGTATATCCATAGCTGTTGTTTAACTTACTTTAAAAATTATATGTACAAGTATTAAAAAAAAAGAAGCCTGCATTCACTGACAAGAGTGAGTAAATTCTAAGATCCGTACAACCACAGTATAAATTACTTGCTGTTCTAATTTCCTTTCTGCAATTCATATGTGCCCAAGGAATGTAACTCTTAGCTATTAGCAAGGGTTGACCTTATTAACTTTGTAAAGCAAAAGCAAATCTCTATGACACGGGTGCCCAACCTTTTAAACTCATGGGCCACATGGCCAGTTTTTGGCATGTCTCAAGGGCCGGCACATGTAACTATATAAGTCTAAGATATAATTCGTACAAATTTAAGCACTGAACAACAGAAGCATTAATTTTTATACTTTAACACAGTAATAAATTAATATACCTAATATTTTAATTAAGCTACGTAATGTCTGTATAAAAAAAATTCACTTATAGATAATAAATTGGGAATTTGACGAATTCTAAATAAGATGTTCATCTGTCAGCGCTGTTCTTGATTCTGTTTTGATGTTTTCATTTTTGAGAAAAGTTTTTCACAAGAAGAAGTGCTCCTAAAAAAGTGAAATATTTTGGTAGGCATGTCTAGACAGATTGGGATTATGTTTCAGGAGAAATATACTTGCTGTAAAATATCAGAAAGTAATGCTGGTTAAAAACCAGAGGTTGGCCACCTCCTGATCTATGATATCTATATGTCTGCCTGTCTAATACATACTGGTCCAATATATATATATATATATATGACCTATTTTCAAACACAATGGAAGACACAGTCAATGCTTTAACAAATTATAAGTGCCCAAGCCTAGACTTAGGAAACCTGTTGATAGCATTACAAGGCAGTCCTTGTTCTGGAATCCACAAGGAAAGAGAGGCAGAGGTAGACCAAAAAACACATGGAGAAGAGAACTGGATACAGAGGTGAAAATGATGAGGAAAACATGGAAAGAACTTGAGTGGATGGCACAGGACAGGAAGACTTGGCATGTGTTTGTTGAAGGTCTATGCTCCTCGGGGAGATAAAGGGTATTGATTGAAGTCTAGACGTATTCAAGAAAAGCTTAGTTTACTTTGCTGCACATAATATGTAAAGTGCATGTGAGAATAAATTGATTCAATACAAATGATGAGAGAAAAGAAGGGCAGCATGTTAGACTGGCCTGTGTGCCTAATTCCCAACGCTTTGAAAATAAAGTTTGTTCGTTTGTTCTCTCTTGATACTTCCCTTACACCCCACCCCCAACCAGCACACACACACATAAGAAAAAAACAGCATCAGAATTAAAAGCTTGAATATACATTAGAACAAATGTGAATGAATTACATATATATTTTGTAATGCTAAACAGCACTTATACTTGATGACTCTTTAATAAGTATTTAGTTTTGATAAATGACAACTGAAAAATTAGAACTTACAAACAGCATTGGAGTGGCTGCTCTTGGCTGAAATAGAAAAGTATTCAGCAGTCATTACTTTATAATCAGAAAAACTACTACAAATATATTTGGAAAGTGGGAAAAAAAAATAAAAACCTAAGCTACTTAACTGGATGAGAGATACCATATTTTAAGAGAAAATTGAAAAATATGGAAATTAGGATTAGTCTATGGTCTGGTAATTCTGGACCCCAAATCTAAGATTTGTCTAAATCAACTGTCAGAACACATTCTAAAAAGGTGTATCTTGACTTTGACAATTCCATGTCATTATGAAATTATGCTTTCTCTATTATTTTTAGGCACTAAATTTAAAGCCCTATAGCTCACATAAATGTCGGGACAAATGCAAAAGGATTTGCTATGATGATAATTCATCAAGTAAATGATATTGACACCCATATGGTAATAACTGATCTGGCAAAGTGAGGAAGTTGCCATCTAGACTTATTTATTGTATATATCAAAATAACTCTGCCTAGGCTGGTCCTAAGCCCGGCTGAAAAAGTGAGGAGGGATGGCACGAATGGAAGCCATAAAGAGGCAGCCCCTTCATCTTGCAAAGGCACAACAGGCCAATCACCTGTTTGTCTTAAAAACTGACTACAAGTAACAACATAGAGAAAACTGGACTAATCTTAACGGCGATGAACTGGCACGAACTATGGACAATGGTTTATGGATCTGGGAACATTAGGAGTATTAACAGGAAAGAAAAAAGAGCTGGTGAAGGCGATGAGGAAAGCAAAATTAGAAAACCTGACTCTGATGGAACAAGGAAGGGACAAGGAATTATAGATCTTGATGGCAACATGCTGCTCTACAGTGCAGTCCTCACAACCGAAAGAGATAAAGGGGGTGTGGGTTGTATTGTGGCTAAAAACAAAACAGATAGCACCAAAGGATGGAACTTTGTCTATGAGTGCATTATGGTGCTAAAGCTAAAAGAAGGAGAAACCATAGTCAACCTTGTTATTCTGTACGGGTCAAATAAAGATGAGTGAGCAGAGGTTAAATAAGAATTATTTGAGCTTCTTCAAAAGACAGGATGACTGCCTGGATGAAATTATCCTGCTCAGAGATTTCAATGCCAGAGTTGGAAATGACCATGCTAGATGGGGAGGAATTATCAGAAGGTGTGGAAAAGATACACTAAATGACAATGGAAAGTGACTCTTTAGATTCTGCACTGAGCAAAAGCTTGTCATTATGAACACAAAGTTCCCCAAACACCCATACACCAGATATGAACCAACAAAGAATGAGAAATCAATGACTGACTACACCATTGTTAGGAAGAGTTAAGATGCTAGAGTCTAAGAGGGCCAGAGACTGGAAGTGATGACTACCTGCTGACAATTAAAAGAACAGCTGAAAGAGTTGTTCGGCCTAGGCATTGCCCACCATCACACAAGAAACTAAGTAATCAAGCAGGGAAGATAAGCATTAAAACCTACAAGCTAAGAGAGACAGAAGTTAGGATCAGGTATCAGGGGCTCATTGCTACCGCAGTGAGAAACATAGAAGAATGACCTGATGACCTGGAAACCCTCTGGCTTAAATTTAAGGACATAAAAGCAGCTGCAGCAGAAGCATGTGATGAAGTTCAACTTGGGAAGAGGGGAAAAAGCACATCTTGGTGGACATAAGAAGTTAAAATAAGAGAAAAGAAAAAGGTGTGGAAACAATACTTAGAAACTAATAACACAGCAGGAAAAAATGAGAAATATAGGGAATATGTGATACTCAAAACAGAAGCAAAGAATAAGGTGCTAGCAGCGAAACTGAAATCCTGGGAAGAATTTGGAGAAAAGCTAGAAAAAGATGCTCAAGAAAACCAGAAATTGTTCTATAAGACCCAAAAGAACATCAGGAAGGAAAAACAGTGTGCTCTTAAATTCATAAAGGACAAGCAAGACAATTTGCTTACTGTCCTAAAGGAAGTAATGGAAAGATGGAAAGAATATTTCTCAGGGCTCCTTGGTGGTAAGCAAAGTCAAGCCTCAGAAATGATAAGCACTATCACAGAAAAGGAAACCAATAGTGGCGAAGATGGCATCAAGATGGAAGAACTGAAGGTAGCACCAGAGACAATCAAGATGGGCAAAGCAGCAGGACATGGTGATATCTTCTTCTTCTTTGTTCGTCCTGAAAAGGATGTTGGTTGCGTTGTATCCATTTACAGCAAAGCTGCGATATTTGCACCTTTCGGTCGATACATCTGACTTCAGCACAGCATTTTTGGGACCGGGTTAGCCTTCCCTCTTTGATCCCCACTCACTCAGCCAGACTGCAGTGATGCAGCCTGTTTCCAGGACCACCACTTGGAGGTGGAGTAGGATCTTGGTCAGCTCTGGTTCACTGACCCTGACGCTGATGGGTCGCTAACTGCATTCCTCACTGTTGACGCATCTTAGGTCCTGGACATGGTGATATAACACCAGAAATGGTTAAGTACATGGAAGCAACAGGCGACCTATTACTCCTGAGGGTCTTACAGGCAGCCTGGTGCCAAAAGACCATACCAAAGGATTGGGAGATTGCCATCATAACACCCATTTTCAAAAAGGGTGACAACTGACAATGTAGAAATCATAGAGGCATATCTCTTCTTAGTGTCCCAGGTAAAATTTACTCTAGAATCCTGAAGCAGAGACTCAGGAAGGCATCAGATTATGCTGGAAGTACAGGTCAACCACTTTAAATACTTCAGAGCTGTCATAGACTGGAAGGGTGGCATCAAAGAAGAGTTGGCTATCCGAAGAGCAGCAGCTGGGAGACTTTTTCAGGCCATAAATTGAGGATTTCTCAGTAAAAGAGAAGTTGGCAAGAAGACGAAGATGGTTGTATACCGCTCCACCTATGTTCCAGTCTTGACAAATGGATGTGAGTCATGGGCAATGACTACAACCCACAAAAGCCAGCTCCAAACCTCAGAAATGAGGTTTCCGAGGAAGGTGGTTAAAGTAACAAGAAAAGACATGGTCTGCATCCAGATGATACAGTAAGGCCTCAAAACACCAGTCCTTTCAGACCCCAGTTGAACAGTCCCAGCTACGATGGTTTGGCCATGTCTACAGAATAGGCGAAGATCGGCTACCACAATAAGTATGGGAAACTAAGAGCCAGGGATCCAGACCTCCAAGACAACCCAGAGTCCACTGGGAGGACAACACTAGACAATCCCTGAAGGACTGAGGACTAGATTGGAACCAGGCCAGGAAGAAGACAGCTGATAGGATAGTATGGTGCTCTCCCTGGCACACCTCTTTACCCTAGGGTAGAGGATGAACAACCAACTAAGTTGGTAAGATATCAAAATGCAAGCTCTTTATTTATAGTTTAACTACTATTTTTTACAATGTTGTACAGTACACATCTTGTACACTTGTATTATTTGTTTACACAGTGTCAATGATATAGACAAAACCTTAATACAGTGTTTTCTGTTTTTTCTAATTATTTGGGGGCAAAGTCTTTACAGACAGGGGGTATGATGTGCTGGTGTTGTGGGTAGTGGGTTCCCCCCTTGCTTCACCCTAGGCCTAGTGAATTCTTGTTCATGAAAGGAGCGACCATTGCGGTGTTAGTCTCTTGGCCTAGCAAAACCTCTCATACCCCAAGATCGTTGTGCGTGGTGAAGAGCCACACCCTCCTCGAGGTAGTCCTGGTAACTGAGGGTGCGAATCCTCAGGCTAAACACAACGGATCTAGAGGAGCAAACCTCGATAATAAAACCGGTGCACTACACCGTACACGCCCTCTGTGGGTGGGAAGGAGCCAGATGGATACTGAACAAGTCTTGGGAGTGGGAACGAGCGTGGACTGCTCCCTGAAGATCGGAACCCATCGTACAGGCACAGAGACTCAGGACTTGACGATCCTATTGCCTTCAACTCTTGGTCACATGCCTAGAGCCTCGGAGAACTCGGCGTAACCAGCAGGCAATTTGGTGGCGGGGAAAGAGCACTGTGAGCCCTACCTTGGCTACGTATCACAAGGAGACGCAGAAACACCCCCTTTATCTCCCCCAGAGCTGGCACAGTACACTTCTGGCTTCTACCCGGGGCGGTAGGAAATCCACATCAAACCTGGCAGAGCAAGTCCTCCATCAGATGCGGCCGATGCTGGGCCCACTGGCACGTGGACACGTCCCGATCCCCATCGAGACTTGCCCGGGGAGCCCACCCCGGCTCAAAAAAGCAGAGAAGGCCACTCTCCAAACCTCCGATGTCTTGCGGGCAGTGTTAGGATGTGCAAGAACATGGACAGGAAGACTCCACAACTTCCCCACTGAAGACACGCCCACGGCGACTGTTGCCTCAATTGGCTGTGTGTGGTGTACCCGGAAACGGGGCCTCCCAGTACTGAGGCACAGTTAAGTCCCCAATGTCACTTATCGGTGCAGAGTTGAGAGAGATGGCTGAGCATCACAATCCCCCCTGTGTTGCAGCATAATGAGAACCCAGCATTGCACACTGAGCTTGGGGGGATCACTTGGGCACCAGACTTAATACTGGCTCTTGACTGGATGGCCGCAAGCAGGAGATTTCTATAATGGAGTGTTGGCAGGTGGTGGGTATCTGGAAGTGGCTCTGTGCAGGACGTGAGGATTCCTTGGGAGAGCCCAGAACCAGAGCACAGCATTGTGCAAGCTCTGCATAGTTGGAGAGCCCCCTGGATGACGGGGAATGCACAGTGTGCTACCCCACCTATCCCCAACTGCTAACTTAGAACCAGAAGTGGGGTCCTCTGTATGCGTGCCAGGCCAGGATAAAATGCCTGGGAAAGAGACTGGAGCTCAGAACTCCCTAACTCAAAGTTGCAGGATGGCAGAAAAGCCATGGGAAAGACAGGGCTATTTTGAAGATAACGCAACCATATTTTCACCATACGAGCTCGGACGCCGCCTCGGTAAACAAGGTCCGCGCAGAGCAGTGACACCCCAGGCTGCTTGCGAATAGTCTACTACTGGGAACATAAACAGATTAGGGATGAGCCCACTCTCCCATTGAACAGGTGCTAAAGTCATAGATACTGGGCCAGAAGGCGCACCGGAAACCACAGTATCTCGCAACTCGCTTTTTTTTTCTATGGAGAGTACACCGTCTAATTATTTGGCTTTAATTTCTGTACAAGATAACACCAACTTGACATGTCATGTTTTTCTTCTTAATTCAAACACATGGTTTTATATTGGCAAAAACAATCTACATGAATGAACTGGCTCTGGGCAAAAGTGAACAGTGATGTAAAAAATACATAAAATACAGAAACAGTTTTTTCTCTGAGATAGACACAGATAGCTGCTGTTAAAAGTGAAAATGAACAAGTTAAAAAAATTTATACCAAAGGCAAACAGTGAAATAAAAGATACAGACTTACAGTGCAACCTGTGGAGGACTGCAGTTAAGGGACAAAGAAGAAAACACTGTTATAATTAAAAAAAACTTGTCTACTACCATAATATATACTGTACATGACAACAATACACAAGTAAGCAAACATGCATGAAAACGTAAAAGGGACTAAGCGGAAAACACTGTTACGATCAAACCTAACTCTGCTGCTACCATAATGTATACTATGTAAAATAAAAACACATACATATGAATGCATTCATGCAAGCATGTACATGTATTCAATCAATTTTTTAAAAATACATATGTATGTGGTGACTTCAGACTCATACAAATTATACCTGTTTGGGCATTAATAATTAACTGGAAGACCTTAATGGAATTAGGTTTATGCTACTTAACACCTGAGCCAACACATTTTCTATTTTTGGCATACATGTTTCTGTTTTTACTCCTTTCTTTTGTTGGACAGTACTGTTTTAACTCCTAGAATGACACTTACTAGAATTAAGTGACAGCATTTCTAGACTACTGGTAAATGCCTGTGTTACTGGCATGTGCTAAAAATTTTTTAAGGCTAATGAAATGTTAGTTTCTTTAAATTACTCAGATGAAAAAGATCATTATTTAATCTTATTTTAATTAATCTTTTTATTGATTAGTATAGTTTAAAAAAAAAATAATAATCTTTCCTGCCAAAGACAAAACATGACATTTTAGAAAGCATAATGTATAAAGAAAAAAACATGTAAAATATTGCTACTCCAAAGAACCATAGTTTTTTTTCCAAAATGAGGCATAAAACTAATCTGAGTGAGAAGCTCAGGGCTGGATTAAGCTAAGAAGGGCTTCTAGGCTTTTTGGTGTCTGGGCCCACCTTCCACTAATAAGCAATAATTTTAATATTTTTTTCAATCCCCTTAGCATAATTGTTTTAACTTATGCATTGGCCCCTAAGCTTCAGCCTACTTAGCCTAATGGATAATCCGCCCCTGGAGAAGCTAATGAAAGTTAACTTATTTTGTGAAAACAAAACAACAATGACTTTTTTAGTGAAACATTAGTGTAAAAAATGCAAACTGTAAAGAAGAAAAGCATGTTACAACAGACCTTATTCAATTGCAAGCAGAAGAGCATTAATGTAAGTTTATACAGAACAGAATTCCTGTAGGTTTATGCAAAGGGGTACTATCTTCAGTTTACGTAAAGAAGCACTTAAGTAGATTTGCATGAGACAACACGTATGTGTAATTAATGTTAAAACAGTGTATGGTCCTAAACAATTTAGGAAAAGCTATATCCAATTTTTTTTTTTAGACTTTATATAATGAGCAATAAGCATGCTATTTAAGTCTACAAACAGCACATAACATCCTTTAATATAAGTCAAATTATGTCACTGCACGAGGACTAGATTGGAACCAGGCCAGGATAAGACAGCCGATATAATAGTATGCCACTATCTCTTTCAAATCTCTACAACTCACGGTAGAAAAGGAACAACTAAGTAATGTCAATGCATCATGCATTCACTTTTGTTTTAAAATTTTCTACAAAAGACTGAAAAAAAAGCCATCGCAAAACTGTAAACGAAACAAGAGTTATTTTTCTATTATAAATCAAACCAAATTAAGGAAAGACACAAACAATGATCTTTATACTTTAAGAACATTAACAGAAACAGTTAAAGAAGTAAAAACATTAGGATGCAAAGTAACACCAGATGACGGAACATGCAAGGACTTCAACAACAGAATGAATAAAGCGAGAACATCCTTTGCTAGTCTCAACAACATCTGGAGGTCTTTCCAGTACAGCACAAACACCAAATTAAGATTATATGAGAGCTGTGTACTTTCTGTGCTTCTCTATGGTGTGGAATGCTGGAGAGTAACAGAGAAGGAAATGTCAAAACTGTCCTCTTTCCAAACAATGTACCTAAGGAAAATTCACCGACTATTTTGGCCGAATACCATCACCAACCAAGAACTACTTATTCGGAGTAACCAAGAGGACATGCACACCATCATAGCTGGCAGAAGCTGGAGTTGGGTTGGCAACGTACTCAGAAGGGACCCTGATGCCATTACAAGAACAGCTATGCTATGGAGCCCCGAAGGAAAGCGAAAGAGAGGCCAACCAAAAACAACTTGGCGGAGAACTGTGGAGGCTGAGATGCTAAGAATGAACCAGAGTTGGGGCACTGTGCGAAGGATGGCCACTGACTGAACAAAGTGGAAGCAATTTGTTGCTGCCCTACAAGACGCCACCAGGCGTGATGGCCACGGAATGCTTTGACAGTCTGCGGCTAAGGATCAAAGGAAGGAAGAAGAAGTAAAAACATACCCATATTAGAACTTCATAGACTACACTAAGACATTTGTGAATCATGAGGAGATTATCAAAATGTCGGAAATCACAGACAATGATAGTTAAGACCTGAGAACACTACAGAACTTGTATTGGCAACAAACAGCACCTGTAAGACTTGGCAGCCAGAAAGGAATATTTCAGCAGATAACACAGGGTGTTTGGCAGGGATGTGTGCTGTTAGCTGATCTGTACAATCTGTACAGAGAAAATATAATGCGATCCACAGAAGTCATGCCGGGAACATCAGTTGGTGGACATAATATAAACAACTTGAAGAAGAAAACAAACTGTCGTTTTCTCCCTCCTTGAAATTTCAAAGCTGTAGCAGACTTTCTGTTGAGAGGGTAATGTGTGCACCTTTTTAGTCTTACCATTACTTCTAGTAAAATAACTTACAGTGTGCAGGGTGATCCAAAAGTCTCCATACAAAGAGAAAATGTTACTTTTTTTTAACAAACTGTCACTTTATTCACAAAACAAGCTCTAAATTGTTGCTATTCCTTTAAAAACACATACGGATGCACCTCTCCCACTCATGGTGAACTCACTTTAACCCTCCTGGTGTTGTGCGCGTAATTGCATTTTGAATGTGTTCCATTAGGCGATTCATGTTTCATATTTTTTCCTGGTACACCATGGCCTTCAAGTGCCCCCAAAAGTAAAAACTTAGTGGGCTGAGGTCTGGGGACATTATTCCCTATGTATAGAGACTTTTAATGCACGTTTTTTTGGAGCAGATGCCTATATAAATGTTTCACATAACTGATGACTTGACTGGAGGCTAGTATTCAAATTTTGAAAATGCAAGAATGCGTCTTTAGTAAGTAGTAAATAAAACTGAATACCTCAGACAAAGGCTGTCTTTGGTTGTTAAGATGTCGGAGCGGTAACGTTGGTCGCTGACTTAACCTCTTTCGGCCCGGACTTTCAGGCCGCACCCAATCTTTTCGCGCTTTTCCTTTCAGCATCACTTCATTCTTCTCCTTTTTTCTTATAATCTCTTCTCTCTGTTGTCTGAAAGAAAGTATAAATCACATACACTCACTCGTATGTTTACAAATTATCTTTGTCATTGCTCATTAACCCCAGCAGAGCATAGGTCTGCAATTTGTTGACTCTGAGCTCTAATGATTTGTTAATGCTCCTCTAACTGAAGTTTCTGTGGCTCTGAGTTTCTGCCCCATGACCAGTCTTCCTTCATTCATTCATTAATTAACGATGAGGCAGCCTGTCCAATGCCTGATCTTCCTTCATTCATTAATTAATTAATAATGGAGCAGCCTGTCCAATGCCTGATCTTCCTTCATTCATTAATTAATTAATAATGGAGCAGCCTGTCCAATGCCTGATCTTCCTTTATTCATTCATTAATTAACGATGAAGCAGCCTGTCCAATGCCTAATTTTCCTTCATTCATTCATTAATTAATGATGAGGCAGCCTGCTCCATGCCCGGTCTTCCTTCATTCATTAACATCGGGGCAGCCATTATATACTTGTTGTGAAGGATGTTTATTGTTTATTCATCTTTTAAACAATATGTTATTGTAATTTGGAACACATATAAATGGTTTGTTGGGAGGGTGAAAAGGGGGAGCTTCCAAGATTGAGCCCCTTATAGGTTCCTCCCATTCAAAAAGCTCACCTTGAAAAAAAAAAAAAATCATAAATATGCTACTAAATGTTAATATTCTTTGCTCCCCTATCAGGCCCCAGTAACAAATGTATTATATGATAATACAACATAATACTCTGAAGAGACACAGAAAGAATGGTCCTACTACACACTCAGGCATGTCGTCAAGGTGACTAATATGAGGTTCAACATGAGGCTGGCAACCTCATTACGCAAAACAAATTGCCACAGAACCCACCACTGAAAGAGCATTTGAATGATTGGTGCAGGCTTCCTGCAAGGGGGCCAGGTGCTGTGGTGGCTCCATGCTCTGTAAGGAGTGCAAAGAGAAAATGCTGATGATGATGAGAGGTGTATCATTTGAATAAGTACTCTTGTGCTTCAACTTTGTTGCTGCTTTAAAAATGTTGTGATCTGTATTGGGTTTTCTGCTGACTTGTTGAATAGTGGATTAAAGAATCATACAAATGGGACCTAAGACGCGTCAAAAGTGGAATGCAGTCAGCGACCCATAGCTGACTGCTTGCGCCAGGGTCAGTGAACCAGAGCTGACCAAGACCCTACTCCACCTCCATGTGGTGGTCCTGGAAACAGGCTGCATCACTGCAGTCTGGCTGAGAGAGTAGGGATCGAAAAGGGAAGGCAAACCCGGTCCCAAAAAATGCTGTGCTGAAGTCGGATGTGTCGGCCGAAAGACGCAGATATCGCAGCTCCGGCGTAAACAGACACAACGCAACCAACGTCCTTTTCAGTACGAACGAGGAAGAAGAAGAAGAGAATCATACAAATCAACTAAACTCTTATCAGACAGCAAACAACCAAAATTATATCACACCTCACAAAATCAGTCTTATGTCAGTTACAATCGAACCAAGAAAATCATGAAAAAACAGTAAACCAGTTTCAATTTTGAGAAATTGCATAACAAAAAAATTATGAAAACCAATCTACTGATTTACCCCCCTCCCCCCTTTTTAAAAATGAAAAGTTAATAACGAGAAAATCAGGGAAAACAATGAATTTATTGCATTTAAGAAAAAAATTCTCACCCGATATAAACTAAAGCCAAGCTTTAAATTTGTTTTTTCCCCAAAGCTTTTTTTTTTTCATGATACACGTTTTCAAACAGTTAAGTTAGCTTACACTTTCACCACCTTTTTTTTTATTTTTAACCATTCAGAGTTATCCTGTCATGTAATGCCGATTTCTTTTTTTATCTACAAACCTAATTCCTATTCAGAAAGAAAAATAGATTTATTATTGTTATGTTGTTATCATTACTTTCTGTTGTGCCCCTCATGAAGCACAGAGCCACCAATGTAGCTGGTCCCCTCGTAGAAAACCTTCAAATGCTCTTGCAATGATGGTTTCTGCGGCAATTTGTTTGACGTGATAAGGTTGTTAGTCCAATGTACAACCTCATATTAGTCACCTTGTACGATGTGCCTAAGGGTGCCGTAGTTCTATTCATTCTTCATCTCATAAGAGAACCTGGGAATAACACGGAGCATACACTTACTGTACAGATCAAATTCAACAGTGGGTAAACTAACGAGAG
Source organism: Oreohelix idahoensis (assembly GCA_024509875.1). NCBI lineage: Eukaryota > Metazoa > Mollusca > Gastropoda > Stylommatophora > Oreohelicidae > Oreohelix > Oreohelix idahoensis. The sequence continues at coordinate 98,314 of JAMPIV010011618.1, forward strand.
GTAAAAAAAAAGGTAAAGGATCCGGTTACATGCCCATTCAGGCATATTGGGAATATGGTGTTAAGCCCATATTTTCTTGACCATCGGCACACGAGGGGTGATGTGGTCAGCATTACGCGGCCACCTTAACCTTCCCAAAAGTTGCTCTGGTACCCAATTCATGAGGCTGGGTTGACCCCGGAGCTGTTTGCAGTCTAAAATATCACACCTCAAATGGGGATCGAACCATGGACCACCGAGCTAGGAAGCAAACTAACCAGAAACAAGATATTTACCTGGCCATCTCTTGACGAGCTTTGAAGGAAGCTGTCTCCTGGAAGAGGGTTCCACTGCTGTGAAAGTACTTGTCATATTTCTCTGAGCCCGGCAATGGGTAAATGCGTCTAAAGTTTCCCATATGGTCGTTCTCATATTTCTCTAGCTGCTCAATATATTGGGTCTGAGCTGTCTCTAGTTCCTCTCTGTAATGCAGCAGAAGGACCGACACAGTGGTACACTATATTCAACTAGAAAACTTGCTACTGTCCAAAACTAGATTTATTTTTAAAAAACCTACCCATTCACTCACAAACCCATCCATCCATTCGTCTCTCTTTTTTTAGCTTCTTAACTCTTAAGGGACGCCGTGGTATTTCCACGTTTGATCCAAGAAATTGTGTGTCCTTTTGAATTTTCATTTAGTTATAAAATTTCAGGGATCGGCTCTTTTGAAGTTGTTAGAAAAGTTTACAAGTATTATGTTTAGTTGTAAAGTAAATTAAGTGAGAATTAGTATAAAATAAAATTAGACTACAATAAAATGAAAATTTAGTTCAAATTTGGCCAACTATCACAAGTGCCCTGGGAAAAATGGCCCTAAATACTGGCCTTCCGTCCTTTAAGAGTTAAAGAGCAAGGAGCCACTACTGCAGCTGCCACCATTGAAGGTAGCCAGTGTCACAGTACATATTACTGCAGAGGTGGTTTATGTAGCAATGTGTTTGACAGGATGAAGTTGGCAGTCACAGTCACACAGACACACACACACACACACACACACACACACACACACACACACACACAGACACACACACACACACACACACACACACAGACACACACACACACACACACACACACACACACACACACACACACACACACACACACACACCCACACACACACACCCCCACACACACACACACACACACACACACACACACACACACACACACACACACACACACACACACACACACACACACACACACACACACAACCTCGTGTTAGTTGCCTGAGGCAACAGTAGTCCTATTTTTTCTTTGCCCCTTCAGAGAGTTCTGGGAACTTCCTTCTTCTTCTTCTTCCTCGTTCGCCCTGAAAAGGACGGTGGTTGCGTTGTGTCTGTTTACGCCTAAGCTGTGATATCTGCACCTTTCGGTCGACACATCCGACTTCTGCACAGCATTTTTTAGGACCGGGTTTGCCTTCCCATTGCGATCCACACTCACTCAGCCAGACTGCACTGCTGCAGACTGTTTCCAGGACCACCACGTGGAGGTGGAGTGCGGTCTTGACCAGCTCTGATTCGCTGGTCCTGACGCAGGTAGTCAAGCTATGAGTCGCTGACTGCGTTCTCTATTGTTGCGTCTTTGGGTCCCTGGGAACTTCCAATGTTGACTTTATTTTTTGCAATTTTGTGAACTTAGAAATTTACTTTCAAATCTATCAAATGACAGAGAATTATAACAATTCAGATTTTCTATTATTTTTGTTCATAATTTATGTTGATCTGCTATTACATACCACTAAGTGTATTTTTAACAAAAAAGACACACCCTTCCACCAAATACTAAACTAAAAATATTTGAAACCTTCTAGTTTTCACAGTAATAAAAGGTTTCCTGTAGGACTATTGCTAAGTTCCTACATTAACTCAATTGTTATTAGAGAGTTCCTGAATATCACATATGCTGTTGCAGCAGAAATAAACACCTTGCTCATCAACGTTTATGCAGGAGTTAAAAATATGTTATCGATAAAAAATCATTGTTATCTTTTAGCTCCATGTGAAGCACAGGCCTTCAACAACTACAGTCTAAGCCTTCCTGTCCTGTGTTACCTGTTTAGGTCTTCATGCCTTTCATGTCTGTCACCAGTTCTTTTCTCCATGTGTTTTCTTTCAGTGTCTCCTTCAATTTTTTTTTTACCCTGGGGATTCTTGTACTGCTATCATCTGGTTTTCTCAACGAGTGTCCTGTTCAATGCTGGAGACACACCCTTTTTTTTAAGAAAAAAAACCAGTCTTATTGGAAGAAGTACAGAGCGAATCAGCATCAGAGGTGGCCAAAAGAAACCATCGGCTCTGGTGATAGCATGTTCTATAAATGCCTAGTAACTCAATGACATGAGCAGCTATAAAATGAACTTCACAAAGAAAAAGAAACAGTGGCTTATCCTATGTGTTGTGGAAGAACAAAGTAGAGAAAGAACGTAAAGGTACTGTAGTATATCTTGGGAAACAGCAGGAACAAAGGAATCAGACCGACAAATTTAGAAGCTCTGGGGACAAGAAAAAGAGTTCTGAAAAACTACTGATTCAGTCTGCTCTTTTGCTACTCTCTTCACAGTGTGCTCTAACCTAGATGACCCCCTCTCCACCATTCACAGAACAACTTTAAACCATAAATAAAAGAGCTCTGCTGAGTCCACGAGGGTATCAGAAGAGACAAATAAAGAATAGGCCTACTGCACACACAGGCACAATGTACAAGGTGACTACTATGAGGTTGTGCATGCTCCACATACAGCAAGGAACCAACACTATACAACTAGTCCCCTTGTAGGAAGCCTGCACCAAAGCATTCATAGGCTCTTACAGCTACAGTTTCTGTAGCAACCTGTTTTAAATGATGACTCTATGAATGCAAAAACGAGAGATTAAAAACTCTCCACATAACTAACTCATCCTAAGCCTCTATTTCTCATTATTTTCCTTTCTGGAGTTCTACCGTAAAGACTTCTTTTTTTTTTTTTTTAAATCTGTCCTTAGTTTATCTTTCTTTCTATGCCCCTGTACAGTTCAGTCACAGTCATCTGTATTTAAAAAAAATAAACACTACACTTGCACAAAATCTAGAACAGTGACATCAATACAGAAAGTATGCTCAATAAAGGAAAATTGGCCAATTTTGTGTGTGCCCATCATACCTTTTATAATACTTATAAGTGAGTACTATAGTGCGTTTCAAAAAGACCAGTCATCGATTGACTTCAAATATCTCCATATTCCTTGCACTTATAAACATGATTTTTTGCAAGTGGTCTTATATTTTCAATGTCCCAAAGTTTTTATAAAATTCAATGTTGCAGGTAGTGTTCTTTTCTTGCAACGGCTAATTCCTTTGATCTTTTTTAACGAAGTAATTATTTTGTCCTGGAAGAAAATAATTTACCGTAAATGATGGAAGTTGCATATTTTCGGCATGGGCGTCTATACAATTCGAATGTTAGAGGGGTTTATTAACTGATTACTACGTGAGGTCCTTTTTTATTTCTTCGAAATATTTGAGAGAAAAATAACGCCTATTCGTTGTAAATGTTACTTTTTATACTAAAACGTGAATGGATGCATGAAGAGGTGAAAGTACTGTGTATGTTAAAAATAGTAGTGAAATCGTGGAGAATAATAGGAAATGAATTGGTTCACATATACACATAGATGGAGGAGAAAACATATAAAACATATAAGGTATTTACACACTTATTCTGAGTCAGACGAGTCTAACATATTGATGACTATTCTCGGCTGAACGAACGACAGTCCATCTTTTTTCCAATAGTCATTTTCCTCTTTTAAGACATGGTCTTCACATTTACACCTATAATCTTTGTCTATCTGCGAGAGGGCGATATATGTTATTTCTTTCATATTGCATAGTTTGAAAGTTTTATTTTCAGCTGCCACCTGTCCTTTAACTTTTGCCCAAACGAGTTCAATTGGGTTTGAATGTGAATGATAAGATGGCAGTCTCAAACACATATGACCATGCTGTTGAATCAACTTGTCTATATGGAATATCTTGGTCTTTTGTGATTTCTTAACAAGGGACACTAATTCAGTTTTCAGAAACCCCTCGTTAAATGGAATGTCTTCTTTTCTGAGCCAAAGCTTTATAGCATCTTTTGTACTCGAAGATGTCGGGATTTTGTCTTCTTCTGCCACAGCGTTGTGGTATGATGCGTTGTCCATTATCAGACAGGATGGTCTGTCTAGGGACAGAAGAAGAGTATTTTCAATCCACTCTCTAAATATGTTACCGTTCATCTCGGTATGATAGTCCCGGTTGTCCGTATAATTGAAAGTGAAAATAAGCTCAGCATTTTTTACTAGCCCATTATGTCTGCTGCCTGCATGTGCCATTATCAGACGTTGTCCTTTTCCACTGGGTACAAGAAAAATTTTCCAGAGGACCTCATCAAAAAATTAAAAGACATTTATGGAGAAATGTTCGACTATGTAAGATTGAAGAATGAACTTGTTGTACTTTATTGTTCGGATGAGTTTTGCAACAAGTCATTTCATGAGTTACTGCAGTTCTTAGTTGAAAATGATCTCAGTTCAGGCTTTACAGAAGTGTTCAAACTGGCAGAATTGATAATGACAATACCAGCAAATACTGCTCCTGTAGAAAGATCGTTTTCAGCTTTAAAGCGAATCCACAATTCACAGATCTACAAAGGGTCAAGATCGACTCTCCAAGTGTCAGCCTATTGTCCATTGAAAAGGAAATTTTGAGCAAGGTTAGAATGAAGAATACATTTTACGATGCTGTAACAGAGAAATTTCTGCAAAAGGAAAGAAGAATAGATCTCATCTTCATGTGAAACCTGTAAGTGAAAATATGTATTATTTAGTTAATGTTTTTCTTCCAGCCGAATAACTGTCGTTGCGTAAATGAATATAGTTGGATTTTAAATTAAGAGGGGAAGGGGTAAATAGTAGGCGTACATATTCATTTTAAGTAGCAGCACGCCTAGCTTGCATTACCAGGATACGCCACTGTAACTGAACGCACCGAAGGATCAATGTAATGTTCAAAACAGTGCGGCAGTGAGCTGAAACACGGTGAAAATCGCGTAAAATACGTTCAAGATGTTAAATCGAAATAGCTCACAAATATGAAGGGGTAAGCCCTTTCAATACATGGTTGGACTAGGAGGTGGTCAATTTTGTATACTTTAAATAAAGAAAATTTAAAACCATAAGTTCGTTAACGAGGAAAAAAATGTTCCCCTCGGGACATAGCGATCATTAGGTCATATGCAAAGTTGCAACAATTACGATCAAGTGGTTGCAGAGATATTGAATATTAAACAGCGGCAAACATTGTGAAACGCACTATACTATGGGTTTGCACTGCATGCAGTCATGTCAATTCTGAATAACAATAACAACACTGTAATATTAGTTTTGTGAAAGCAGAGTGCCTGGCTAAATATACTGTATATACTTGAGTATATGTCGATCCAACTATAAGTCAACCTCTAGATTTTAGGACTTAAAAATCTTCCCCCAAAAAATGTGTGAATGAGTAAAAACGTTAGATGCAAGAAATTTTGATATTTCTGGCATGTTGTGATATTTTTCACTCCGTTTCAACTGAAAGGCATAAGTTCGTATTGGCCCTCGAGTAATGATGCAACCATTTTGCTATGGAGTTAAAACCCATTAATTTAGTCTTCATCAACAGCCGTAAATGATAAAGAGTGTTCCCTCTCCTTGCTCGTTTCATTTTCAACATTTCTTGCAATGATTCTTTTATTTTATGCCAGTCTCGAACAATTTTTTTTTTCTCAATTCCGAACTCATGCATTGCATTGGAATTGCCATTGCTTTCTGCAAATTCTATCACTTTCAGCTTAAAGCCAGCCCCGAAAGAAGTACGCTTTCTTTTCAAACTCATTATAATAAGCACCTTGGGGAAATTTTTTTTTTTTTTTTTTAAACTAAAGGTTGGTGTATATACAAATAGTTTAAACAGCTGTGCATGACAGTGTGTGCCTGACAGGAAGTAAGAAAGCATGACGGACATTTTTTATTTACCATTTATCATTTGTATACTGTGTAATGTTATGATGTATGTATATATACGTTACCACGTTCTCTACACAGGCACACACATGTTTCAGAAGGCACACAGTAAAAGCACGTTCAGTTTGCTGTTTTAATGTATTATATTACATACTGTATCGAGTGTATGTCTTTATTTAAATAATTAACCCAATTAACAGCCTAAAAAAATTGATTAAAACATGTTTAATGTATTACTTAAGATATTTTATTAAAAACATTTAACGAAGCAGCAAGTTTATATCTGAAGAATACCAGTGTGTGGTGGGAAGGAGGAGAAGGAGGAGGGTGTGTGCAACACTGACCGATTTCATGAATTTTTTTTATTTTTGGGACTCAACTATAAATCGGGGGTACATTATTAAAGGTCCAAAATAGGAATACATTTCTTGACTTATGCTCGAGTATGTACGGTAGGTGGTTCACCACAATCTGGGTATTTTCTAACCTTCAGGTGTAGTACATGACTAATCCAGCTTCATGTTAGTCATCTTAAGATATTTATTATACCTGTTTATTCCTGGATTTCTGTGTTTGCGGCATGAACAAAATAGACACAGTCTCACAATGATACTAACTTGGTCTCCTTTTTAGAATATTTGCCCAACAGTCTGTCCTTGATACGTCTTCTCTCTTCCTCCAAGAACTTCCGCTTGTCCATGGCACCAAAGTTGATAAGGCCCAAAGTGTCCCAAATCAGGGTTCCTTTGATCTCTTTATCAAGAACTGCATCTGTCGTGAAACTCGGAGAATGGTTCACCTGCAAACAATTGTTACAATAATTAATTCAAGAATATTCACACAAAATACAGCACCTGCAAGAATGACTCAATTTAAAATGAGATAGAATAATGGATGTTGTTTGTTGAATGTGTGATAATATGACACTTTTTTTTTTTTTTTGGTTCTGTCAGTTCAGAGGAATACAATGATACATGTCTCAACACAAAACAGAGATTCCAAGTTTGACTACCTAGTCCGTTATATTAGGGCGCATGTCCAAATATAAAATAACCTTTACAAATAATTATATGTAAATCTTGTGAAGATTTGCTTTTCTTCAGTGATGGCATTTTTGGTAATTTTTGATGCAACGATTAATAATCTTTTACTCCATTTACAAGGACTTAACATAAATCTTGTCATCACACTGCTAGACTTTAGTTTTCAAAGTTTCCAGCCTCCAATATATTTCACTTTAACATTCTAAAATATCTTCTTCTTTTACATCTGCTTTCATATAATCACTTCTATCTCTCTTATAAAGCCGGCAGTCTGTCTTAACACCACGCAGTTTTTCCATGTACAGGGTTGATGAAGGCTGTAGTGTTGATCTACTCCTCTCATAGAGTGAACATTCTTGGAGGACATGTTCTGTTGTTTACTTATCTTCGCTACATGAACACGTCTGTCTGCCTGATTTTTAAATTTGATGAATAGATAATAGATAATAGATAATACAGGATAGTTCTGAGGCTAAAAATTATTACTTCTTCTTGGTAAGGAGTAATAAGCTTCTGTTATATCTGGCTCTGGGTGTTCTCTGTGCTGTTTTTCTTTGAAGCTATTTGTTATCTTTTCAATGATGTCCTCAGTTTGAATTTGACTTCTTTCTCCTTTGGCATATCTATCAGGCTTTCAATTTCCATTTATATATTGCAGTGGACAGAAATCCAATGTGAATGCACTTTGTTCAATTTATAAACAGTTTCCATTAGTGCTTCTAATTCATTTTTATTTATAATTCTGCAGTGCAGCTATGACTGACAAGGAAATCTGTGAGGAACACTATCTTGGCTTCAGTATTTTCCCTGTTTTCTACGATGGTTATTGCAGCTTTTTTTCAGTGCTTCTGCATCAAATTTTCCAGGGTCTATTGGAATATGGATTTCCTGATGTCCGTTCTGTGGTTGGGTATGTCTTTCTCATGTACTTTTTTCATGTATTCCATTCTAAAATATTTCACTTCAATATTTTCAAACTTGAACCTGAGCCTTCTACTGATGCTCACTTTCAGTACCTTGCATTAACCTCATAAAACTGCTCATCACTAATATGTGAAACTAAACCTTCTATCCAACTTTATATTCAATCATTCACTTTTCTTTGTGCCCCCTATGGAGCATTCAGCCACCACTGTTGCTGGTTCCCCTTGCAGGAAGCCTGCACCAAGAAGTCACATGTTCCTGCAGTGGTGGTTCTATTGCAATGAGTTTTACATGATGAGATTGCCACCTCCATGCACAATTTTTTGTTAGTTGCCTTATAGGACCTGCATGAGGGTGCAGTAGTTCTATTCTTTCTTTGTCTCCTCAGCAACCCACAGGACCTAAACGGGGGCACCTCGATTACATGAGGTAGACTTTAATCTTCTAAAACTTCTTACCTCCTGTATGTTAGAATCAACCTAATAAAACTGTTCACCTCTATTATATTAGGTAGACTTTAATTTTCTAAAACTTCTTATCTCCTATATGTTAGAATCAACCTCGTAAAACTGCTCACCTCTATTATATTAGGCAGACTTTAACTCTTAATATTCGACCGGCCTATTAGGTAGACCAACGATCAATCCTCGTTTTATGGCTGGCCTACCTAATAGGCTGGTCGGGGTCCATGTAAAATATTTTTGCACTCATTACTGCATATGTTGCATGCATGTTTAACACCACTGATAACGAGTCTTATTCCTAGTATTCCTTCCAACTGATAAAGTATGATTGTTCCATCACCATTCCATACCCTAATTGATACAAGCTGCTATTCATCCAGTCTGTTCGTTACATACTGTATGTAGGCTAATTATCCAGGGTGTACTGCTGTGCTGTTACCGTGTATGATATGTGAAGGGTGTGTAGAAACAGTCACTCACCCCACGATAGCTCACGTACGAGTCATGGAGGGTTAAACGCCTTGTGACAGTTAATGAACAGTTTTATTACACCACAACACGGTCACAATAACGTAGACGAAGTACAGCATGTTACACAGGTCATAATAGCATACCAAAAGAAGGATCCACATTATATAATAACAATAATCCATCAAGAAGAACTACTGGCAAACGCAGTGCCAATAGTTATAGGCCTCAAATATATATGACATCTCAGCGCTCTTTAATTCATGTACATAAGACTGCTGACCATCGCAGTGCTAGTAAATAATAGGCCTTCAATATATATGACGTCTCAGCGCAGTTTAACAGCTTCCTAACAGCTCCACCAAATCGCTGTACTGCAGTTAATCATAACACGGCCGGTCCAAACCTTGGCCTCACAATATAAGTCGACATATCAAGCACTGTCTTTAATCCATCTAGAAGACTGCTGATAAATAATAGGCCTCACCAATATATGACGTCTCAACGCAGTTTAATCCATCCAGAAGACTGCTGATAAATAATAGGCCTCATAATATAAGTCGACACATCAAGCCGTGTATAGGCTTCCCTCGAAAAACACTGGGCTGATTTCTCCAGTCACGCCCAGGACACAAACTCTTCAAAAATGTACATAATCTTTAAACACTGGCCTGTATACTCAAAGGCCCAAGAAACATCTCCTTAACTAATACATCTCATCTGGGATAATCACACATAATATATCTCAGCATAAATGCATGTACACTGGTACACATTGAAAAACACTTTACATCTCTCCAGTGCACTCGCCCAGTACACACTGACACCAAAAACATTCTTCCCTAGAACACCCCAGCCAATCACAAAAGCCTGGGGCTAACTTTCCGAGAACTTTCGCTCACAGCTCAAAAATAGCTTAGAACACTTAACTCACGTGGAACTCCGCCACCGTGACAAGCATTCTGAATCTCGACGATTCGAATGCGATACACTCATATATTTTTTTAATAAATTAACAGCCAGACAACAGCTGTTCAAGTGGGATAATCATTATAATCTATTGTACATCCGAGACTTTCTAAAACTTCTTACTTCCTGTATGTTAGAATCAACCTTGTAAAACTGCTCACCTCCAGTATATTAGGCTTCAACTTTCTGTCCAAGAGAATGTCAATACCCAAAATCTCAAAGCACGCACTGCCTCTCACATGATTTGGGAAGCAGGTACGATAGTTGTGTTTGAGCACAGAGTGAGCTGAGATTAGTGTCTTTATGACCACATCATCAATGTCAGACCACAGCTTGTCAATGTCATAGCCCTTCTCTTTGAGGTATTTGTTGATTGTGCTGATACGTCTGGTTTGAGGAATGACAGCCATGCATAAAACATGAAATACAATCATTAATATAATAGTCCATCATAGTTATAAGTATGAAGTTTAGATTTTGATTTGCAAAAACAAAAAATAAAAATAAAGTTTTACACTGACATGGTAAATCAGCTACGATTCCACATGCATTAAAATAATAAAATTCTAATGGCTACTAAAAATGTCACCAAAAACAAGTAAATACAGGTTTGTAACCCAGAATCTGAACACCCAAAAGTCAAAATATTCCGAAAATCGAAAGTTTTTTTTTGGTCGACTTTTGAACCAATTTTTAGGCAACCTGGCCTACTTTGGGCGACATCTGTAAACCAAAAAAAAAAAAAAATTATATTTCTGAAATATGGTCGTCCCCGAGCATTTCGGATTCTGCATTACAGATCTGTAGTTCTAAGGCACTATTCAATATTCTGTGTAGCTCACTGGGATCTCAGAAGAGACAAAGAAAGTATAGGACCAACACAAGAAAGACTAAAGCTACGACAGTGCTAATAAAAGCATAGTGTAAAAACATAAAGGAATGAACAAACACTAAACCAAGAATAATGTTCAGAAACATTTCACAACAGAAAAAAACAAAACAAGACTAAAAATATGATGTATATGTAAAGAAAATTCATACAGAAAATGCATACCGATTTTACACTTTCATTTATCATCCATTCATTTCCTTTTATGCTCCTTACAGAGCATGAAATCATCACTACCTTTGGCACCCTTGCATGAATCTTGTGTCCATATTCAAGTAGTGGTGGTTTCTGTAGCTATTTATTTTACATGATGAGGCTGCCAGCCCAAGACACAACATCATATTTGTCTCTTTTTTCTGATATGCCTCAGGGAGTTGGACCATTTTTTTTGTCCCCAGGGAGACACCTGTAAGAACTTTACTTTTTACTGTATTTTTTATGTTCCAGTTTTAACAAATAAGAACAAAACAAACACACCTTACCTTTTACTTCCAGCTTCATCGTCCCGCACAAAGTCTTGACTATGTTTGTTGATGGCATAGTTTGTAAGATGCATGTATACGTTATCCTAGAGAAGACACGTAAGCAAATTATGGCACACAAAGAACCTACTAAGTTGCCATGGCAACAAAAACAAGGGTTTCTTTTGTTGTTGTTAAAATTACACTTACTGGACAGTTGGGCCTTCATAATATTTTTCTGTTTTTCTCTACCCCTGAATACAATTATGATTTTACTCTCAACTTATTGCATGGTCTGTCCTCATATCTTGAGCATTAAGTGTATTCACCATGTATTTTATTTGTGCCTCTAAGTTATTAAATTATGACTGTAGCATTTGATGCTTTATTTTTCCTGTATTTTACTCTACATCATATGCCTTAATGTACAGGCCTGTATGTACATATGATTTATGCAAGCAAGTGTGGGTCAAACAGTTTTCTAGAGATCCCTCCATGATGTGTCACAATGTCAAGAATTATCATCTTAATGGAAATCAGTCTCATTCCTGCAGTTTCCTGTAGGATTCATTTCAATTTTGATCAGTTCATATCTGCATTTTCAGTTAGCAGGTATAATGGGTTCATAAAACAAAGAAAATAATGACAAAGCCAAATCGTGAAAGTAGATAATAATTGTGTTTGTTTTATGATCTTAGGCTGAGATTTTAGTCTTTATGATAACATCATAATGCTAACACTTCCTGTCCCAGGCAGTTTTTGGGTTTTACCAAGGCACCAAAATAGATGCGTTTTTTTCTCTCCCAAACTTGATGCTTTAAAGCAAACAGTAAACATATATACTGTATTTATTAGATAGTACCTCATGCTATATACAAAATAAAAAAAATCGTGGACCAATATTTTTAAAAGTTGAAGTCATATACGAAATATATAGGTTTGTTTAATATAGAATGCAGTAATAAGGAAATCTGACTATAACCAAACCGACATACCAAACGCCCCTTTGGGAGAATAATGTACCACATCATGGCAAACCCTAAGGTTCATGGGGCAGAAAGAGTTAATGCAGTGCATGGTGAGAAATTTTAAATTTTTCAAAAGGCAAAAAAAGTACTTTATTTATGATCGACATAGTTTTTTTAACCTTAACAAATCAAACATTTTACATGATAATATTAAAAATAATAATAATAATGCTTCATAAACTCACTGTATTGCTATTGTTTGGCTCACTGTACTTGTTAGTAGCAAACCTTGCAAGCCCATCTTTGAAGATAAATACTCTCAAGGGGTCACAAGATGTTATTAATACGTAGATACGAAGGTCAAACTTAAATCCATCAATTAAGAATGGCTGTAACAAAAAGTGTGAAATGCTGGTTTATCAAAAAGAAAAAAGGCAAAGAGAACCAAAAAATAAAAAAAAGAATATGGCAAAATTTTTTTTTTTTTTTTTTTTTTCGTACGCCCGCTAATACTCGAGGCGAAATCTCAGGTTATTACTAATGTCTAACCTGACATTGATTTTACGTGAGTATCCCTTTTTTCTTGTACAGAGACAGGTGTCCCTCGCCATTCAGGCAAATACTCTCCGATTTCGGAGGTACCCATTGCAGCTGGGTCGGCTCAGGAGCCGCCAATCCCTGGTCGACGACACTCCTTCAATGTCCTCGCCAGGTCTCGAGTTAATCCAGTCCAATTCCCGGTCGACGAAAAATCCTCAAATGCCGTCGCCCGGGTTTGATCCTGAATCACCCGGTCGCCAGAGCGGTGTTGTAACCACTACGCTAGCGCGGCTCCCTATGGCAAAATAAAAAACAAATACAACATTTGAAATATACATTTATAAAGTGAGCCCATTACCTGACAACCCCCCCCCCTCAAAAAAAAAAATAAATAAATAAATAAAATTTAGAGATGTTCAGAGCATGAATTAAGGGTGTTTAATTATTTTCAGAGGCAAAATGGACATGACCATCTGTAAACAAAAAATCAGAAGGGTCACTGTAAGAGACTTGTTATTCCTCAATGATGCCGCAATCGTCACTCAAAGTCAACAGGCCTTGATGAATCACTTCTCTCAAGCCTGCAAGGACTTTGGCCTCACAATAAGTCCAAAGAAAACAAATGTGCTGGGTCAGGATGTGGATGTTGCACCAGTTATTACTATCGATAGCTATGAATTGGCAGTGGTGCATCACTTCACATACTTGGGGTCTACCATCTACGACACTCTCTCTGGACAACAGAAATTAACAGCTGAATTGGCAAATCTGCAGCCACCATTACCTGCCTCAATGCGTGTTTGGGGAAGCTCCAAACTCACAATGAAGACCAAAGCTTGCATCACCAGCATGCTTGTATATGGCAGCGAAACATGGACAACCTATGCTTAGCAAGAAAGAAGGCTCAAAACCTTTCATCTACGGTGTTTACGCCACATCCTTGGTATCTGATGGAAGGACAACGTGAAAATGCTGAGGTGCTGTCTCGCACTGGCCTTCAAAGCAAGTATAACTGTTTAGACAGCGCAGACTAAGCTGGCTTGGCCATGTCTGCCACATGGAAGATAGTCGCATCCCCAAAGATATTTTCTATGGACAACTGGCAGATGGCAAAAGAACAGCTTGGCAACCACAGACTGGGCGAAAAGAAGCTCTCACAACAAGCAGAAGAGAAAAGGACACGCCGAAAGGAACACCAGGAAAAAGCAGGTGAGGGCTATCACCTCAAGGGTCCACTCACATGGTCAGTTATGACTGAAAGGGGCTACTAGAATTCAGGTGTTATAATAATTAGTAATAAAACAGAATGAGCGCTTACTAACTGGGGACATCAATTCTCACCTTAGTAATGTACACCTGACAAATCATATGTTCATGGGGTTTGATTTCCTTGGGATTTTTTGTGACCCAAATTCCTCTGCCTTGACACCCGGACTCTGGTTTCAGAATATAGGTCTTGCTCTTCTTTTGCCTTGTGTAGGCTTGGAAGTCACCATAGCTGTTAAAAAAGGAGAAAGAAAACGGAGATATATTTACTGAGAATATGGGCTCTAAATATTTCTCCTAAAATATCTGAAATCTTTTAAAAAAGCGAATTCAGTTTACTTTTGGACACAAAGCTCCTTTACTTGTAATCATTTTTTATTTCTCAAAATTCATTTATTTCTTTTCTTCGCAGATATGGAATATGAATGTACGCTCTGCAAACTTTTCTCCTAAAATGTCTCAAATAATTTCAGAAATGAAAAGAATTTACTTTTGGAAATAATGGCTCTTAATACTTTCAGTATCATAGAGAAAAAGTTGGTTTTTAAAAATGACTGCTGCTATATGCAGTAGCAAAGGTTTTTAATAAAGTAATGTCTGACATGTTTATAAACAGAAATGTTCTACTGTCATACAAGAAAATGAAAGTAAATGTGTGTAATATTCCTTGGCAATCAAAATATAACAGCTTTCTAAAAAAAAATATTATTCATACTTCAGTGTAAAAGGAAGATGTTAGGATAAAAATGAAAAAAATAATTTAAAAATTTCAATAATCTTTTAATGACGGTACTCTCCATAGAAAAAAAAAGCGAGTTGCGTGATACTGTGGTTTCCGGTGCGCCTTCTGGCCCAGTATCTACGACTTTAGCACCTGTTCAACGGGAGAGTGGGCTCATCCCTAATCTGTTTAAGTTCTCAGTAGTAGACTATTCACAAGCAGCCTGGGGGTGTCACTGCTCTGCGCGGACCTTGTTTACCGAGGCGGCGTCCGAGCTCGTATGGTAAAAATATGGTTGCGTTATCTTCAAAATAGCCCTGTCTTTCCCGTGGCTTTTCTGCCATCCTGCAACTTTGAGTTAGGGAGTTCTGAGCTCCAGTCTCTTTCCCAGGCATTTTATCCTGGCCTGGCACGCATACAGAGGACCCCACTTCTGGTTCTAAGTTAGCAGTTGGGGATAGGTGGGGTAGCACACTGTGCATTCCCCGTCATCCAGGGGGCTCTCCAACTATGCAGAGCTTGCACAATGCTGTGCTCTGGTTCTGGGCTCTCCCAAGGAATCCTCACGTCCTGCACACAGCCACTTCCAGATACCCACCACCTGCCAACCCTCCATTGTAGAAATCTCCTGCATGCGGCCATCCAGTCAAGAGCCAGTATTAAGTCTGGTGCCCAAGTGATCCCCCCAAGCTCAGTGTGCAATGCTTGGTTCTCATCATGCTGCAACACAGGGGGGATTGTGATGCTCAGCCATCTCTCTCAACTCTGCACCGATAAGTGAAATCGGGGACTTAACTGTGCCTCAGTACTGGGAGGCCCCGTTTCCGGGTACACCACACACAGCCAATTGAGGCAACGGTCGCCGTGGGCGTGTCTTCAGTGGGGAAGTTGTGGAGTCTTCCTGTCCATGTTCTTGCACATCCTAACACTGCCCGCAAGACATCGGAGGTTTGGAGAGTGGCCGTCTCTGCTTTTTTGAGCCGGGGTGGGCTCCCCGGGCAAGTCTCGATGGGGATCGGGACGTGTCCACGCGCCAGTGGGCCCAGCATCGGCCGCATCTGATGGAGGACTTGCTCTGCCAGGTTTGAGTTAGTAAATTCCAACTTTGTCATCTTCATGGCATTGTGATGCTGGGGTGCCTGTGGATTTCCTACCGCCCCGGGTAGAAGCCAGAAGTGTACTGTGCCAGCTCTGGGGGAGATAAAGGGGGTGTTTCTGCATCTCCTTCTGATACGTAGCCAAGGTAGGGCTCACAGTGCTCCTTCCCCGCCACCAGATTGCCTGCTGGTTACGCTGAGTTCTCCAAGGCTCTAGGCATGTGACCAAGAGTTGAAGGCAATAGGATCGTCACGTCCTGAGTCTCTGTGCCTGTACGATGGGTTCCGATCTTCAGGGAGAAGTCCACACTCGTTCCCACTCCCAAGACTTGTTCAGTATCCATCTGGCTCCTTCCCACCCACAGAGGGTGTGTACGGTGTAGTGCACCGGTTTTATTATCGAGGTTTGCTCCTCTAGATCCGTTGTGTTTAGCCTGAGGATTCGCACCCTCAGTTACCAGGACTACCTCGAGGAGGGTGTGGCTCTTCACCACGCACAACGATCTTGGGGTATGAGAGGTTTTGCTAGGCCAAGAGACTAACACCGCAATGGTCGCTCCTTTCATGAACAAGAATTCACTAGGCCTAGGGTGAAGCAAGGGGGGAAACCCACTACCCACAACACCAGCACATCATACCCCCTGTCTGTAAAAGACTTTGCCCCTAATCTTTTAATAATTTAAGTACATCCTTATTGATTATCTAATGAAGAACACTTTAAAATGATGCAAACACTAATATCCCAATTATCGATCTGTTGATATTAAAATCACTGCTTAAAAGTTTGTTTTTTTTTACAGAGATTTCATTATTTCTTAGACACTTACTCAGCAGGAAGGCACCAGGTTTTGGGGAAAACATTATACTCTTTAGGGAACAATTTCTGCATGCGGTTCAAATTTCGAGCCAACATGTCCTTGCGACAGATTTCACTCATGCCAGGGAAGTGGTTTATTTTCTGTTAAAAAAAAAACAAAAAAAACATACATGCTATTAAAGCTGACAGCCTGCAGACATGAACCATGCATCATCAATGAAAAAAATGTGAAAGATGTTCATTATTTAGCCAGTACTGCTTCAGCTAAATCACAGACCTTTTTTTTGTTAATTCCTTGCTAGAAAGAACGCAGCCAGGAGTCAATCCACAGTGCTGAGTACATTCAAGTTGATCTGCCTGATGATGATCTCACTCACTTCTTGGACGGGAAGAGAGATGCAATCAAGTTTCCACCTGCCAGTGCAAAAGGGCTTTGGGAACAGCTGGACGAAGCCTTGGCAAAAGAGTTGGATAACAACCTGAAGCAGATAAGTTTGGAGAAGAAGCTGGAAATCTTCGGCGACATAATATATCTGCACTGTCGCAAAGTGTTCGGAGTGAGGGAGGCAAGGGAAAGTAACCCACCACGAAAAAGTAGAAGACAAATTAAAATAGAAGAAATCAGGAAACAGAAGAAGCATGCCCGAAAACTTTTCAAGAACGCAGTTGCCACAGAGAAG
The DNA here is from genome assembly GCA_024509875.1 of Oreohelix idahoensis. NCBI lineage: Eukaryota > Metazoa > Mollusca > Gastropoda > Stylommatophora > Oreohelicidae > Oreohelix > Oreohelix idahoensis. The sequence continues at coordinate 115,695 of JAMPIV010011618.1, forward strand.
GAAGGGTTACGACAGGTTTGGGAGCACCTGAAAGGCCAACATAATGCCCTTTGTAGAGCAGAAAGGTTGTGCAGGAAGAGAAGGAAGACTCGAAGGGATAGGGAAAGATTCTTCAGGGAGCCCTTCAAGTTTGCCAAAGAACTGTTTGAGCAGCCACGGTCGGGTACGCTAAACATCAAGAAAGAAGACCTGGAAGAACACCTTAGAATGACATATTCAGATGGTCGCAAAGATGAGCCGCTCAGCAGCATGGCAGGCCTTAAATGGCCGAGTAAGCCAGGAGCTGAATTTAACACCAAGCCCCCAACGGTGCAAGAGGTAGAAAGCATTGTCCAGAAAGCTCGGTGCAAGTCAGCTCCAGGTCCTAATGGTGTTCCATATGTGGTGTATAAGAGATGCCCTGAAGTGCTCAAACGACTGCTCCGTTTACTAAAGAATGCGTGGAAAGCCCAGCTTGTAAGCAAGGAATGGAGAAAGGCGAACGGAGTCTACATCCCGAAGGAGCAAAATTCCACAGACATCAGTCAGTTCAGGCCAATCTCACTACTCAATGTGGAAGGGAAGATATTCTTCTCAGTGATGGCGAAAAGACTCACTACATACCTCCTGGCAAATGGGTACATTGACACTACCATTCAGAAAGGAGGTATCCCAGGTACACCAGGATGTCTAGAGCATGCCACAATGATCTGGGAAGCAATCCAAAAGGCAAAGTCTGACAGAACAAACCTCCATGTAATCTGGTTGGATCTAGCGAATGCTTATGGATCCGTTCCACACCAGATGTTGTGGCAGGCCCTAGAAATGTATCATGTTCCACAAGAGATTGCAGCAATGCTGAAGCTGTATTTCGCAGGGTTTGCTGTCAGATTTTCAACCAGAGAGTACACAACGAAGTGGATTGGCCTTGAAGTTGGAATTGCAATGGGGTGTACCATCTCTCCGATACTATTCGTGATGGCTATGCAGGTAATCCTCAATGCGGCCGAAGGAATGGCAATAGGTCCAAAGCTTGGGGGAATGTGTCACATGCCACCGCTCAAAGCATTCATGGATGACACAACAATTCTGACATCAGATGAACATCAGGCCCGGAGGATGTTAGAACGCCTGGATGAACTAGTCAGCTGGTGCAGAATGAGCTTCAAACCCAAGAAGTCGAGAAGCCTATCAGTCAGGAAAGGGAAGATAGCAGAAGACATATTCGTGGTTTCCAACCAAAGAATCCCTACTGTCATTGAGGAACCTGTTAAAAGTCTTGGCAGGGTGTACGATGCCTCATTAAAAGACTCGAAGGCAGTGCAACAGACAATAGAAATGGCAGACAGAGGGCTACAGATCATAGACCAAAGCAGACTCTTGGGAAAGTTCAAACTGTGGTGCCTCCAGTTCATGTTGATACCGAAATTGCTGTGGCCACTGCTTATATATGAAATAAGCACAAGTACAGTCGAAGCTATAGAGCAAAAGGTCAACAAGTTCATGAGAAAGTGGCTAGGGGTACCACCAGGTCTGTCAGATGTAGCACTGTACTGCAAAAAGTCAAAAACTTCTGCTTCCTTTCAAGTCAGTTGTTGAAGAGTACAAAGTTGGAAAGGCAAGGCTTGCAATGATGCTACGCGAGTCAGCTGATGACGTGGTTAAGTCCATTCAGCCTACACTGAAAACGGGAAGGAAGTGGAGAGTGGAAGAAGCTGTTGATGCTGCCCAAGAGTCACTCAAACTGAGGGAGGTAATCGGATACACACAGACGAATAGACGGGGATTTGGTCATGGAGACATCCGCTGGTGGTCCAAGGCATCAAGCAGGGAGCGCAGAGACATGGTAGTTCATGAGATACGAGAGGCTGAGAATGATAAGAGGTTGCAAAAAGCAGTGCAGCAGGTCCAACAAGGCCAATGGACTACATGGGAAGGAGCCCTGCAGAGGTCCTTGACATGGAATGATATATGGCATATGGCACCTCTTAGGCTCAGCTTCGTGGTTAGATCAATGTATGACCTGCTGCCGTCGGCCACCAACCTTGTGAAATGGGGAAAGTCAGATGATGAGCAGTGCCCCCTGTGCCAGGGGAGGCAGACACTCGAACACGTGCTCTCAGCGTGTAAGGTGTCATTAGGGCAAGGGCGATACACCTGGCGCCATAACAAAGTGCTAAATGAGCTTGCTGCGACAATAGATCTAGCAAGGATGAAGGCGAACAGCAAACCCAGGCCGAGCACCGCAAATACATACTTTCTGAGGGCAGGAAAGTCAGCACACCCCAAACCGAGTAAACCAGGTAGCAGTTTACCATCTCTTCTTGATTGTGCAAACGACTGGGAGATGGCGGTAGACCTACCTGGACGAGGGGCATATCCAGAGAGTATCAGGAAATCGCGGAGACGGCCGGATATAGTGCTTCATTCTTCTTCAACGCTTCAGGTCATACTGATTGAACTGACCGTGCCATTTGAATCCAGATTAGACGAGCAACATTCGTTCAAAGCGGCCAAATATATAGTGATCTGGCTGCGGATCTGAGACACGAGGGGTTCACTACAAGGGTCATGGCTGTTGAAGTGGGCGCAAGAGGGCTTGTGGCTGCATCAATGTATGATCTATTGAAACTGTTGGGGTTGAAGGGACAGGCGAGAACAAGGGCACTGAAGAGGCTTAGTGAAACTGCCGAAAAGGCATCAGGCTGGCTGTGGAACAACCGCAATGGGCAATGGAAATCGTGACAATAAACGCTGCGGTACAGAAAACACCAGGAATTTTTCTAAGTCCACAAAACGCTGAGTTTTGTGGTGTACTAGTGAGCGGGCTGTGACTGAGGGGCAACAGGCGATGTATATTATAGGAGGTGTCAGTGTCAGAATTTCAGTGGCTAGGCTCGGCGGCTTCGCGATGGTGTCTCAGTGTGTGCGACGGAACGAACGGAATAATTTGTCTTCTCTTTGTTACTTTCACAATTGCCTCCACGGCTGGCGGAGTTGTGGATTAAAGTTGCTACCATAAGTGAAATGGGTTCATTTTCGATACAAGACAACAGGAGGCTGAGACGCTTGGGAGTCATGACCCAAGTGGGCCCGCCCCCCTTAGAGTGTAAAGGAGTATACTGGGCCGAAACACTTGTCTGATGGGGGGACTTCTTCTGATGATCAGATTGCCTCCTGTTGTATCGCTCTGTAAAGAGTTTCCTATCATATGGGTTATATAAAGTTAGCAAATCAAAAATTTGACAGGGTCCATTCTGGCTTTAGCTGATTCAAAACAAACATATTAGCCAGAAATCAAAATGAAAGATAGAAATACATTTTAGATTTATATCAAAATAAAACAAAGTGAAAAGGTAGGCTATAAGTCAGTATATGTGTGTGCATATTTTAAAAATAAACTGAGTACAGTAGTGGATGGTGGACATGTGGGCACAAAAGGCAGGAGTGGGATCAATGAGGGAGCAAGTGTATGGAGATGATAAACTGGGCAGTAGAGGGAAAATAAGAGATCAAGATAAAGACAGTCAGAGGGTAGGCATACTACAGACTGACTTTTGCAAAAAGCTCCCCATGAAGTGTACTTTGGAAGAGATTTAATATTACAACAACAACAAATCAGCATAGGAAATCACTATGGGACACTTGAATTCAGGACCAATAATGTGAAAGATTTTGCGGAAAAAAAACCCTGAAGTGTTTTTAAGTGGATACACTATATTATGTTATTTACAGTGCTTCAGTGATCCAAGGAAAAGAAACACTGCCCTACATCCTTGATCTACTAATACTTCCCTCAATTATTACCTAAGTGTAGCATCGATTAGTCTACTGAGTCTAAGACAACTGAGCTTCTCACAACAGCACATAATTTTTAACTAGTGTGATTTTAGTCCATTGGTAAATGCTTACTGCATAAGCCTTTTGATCTCAAGTGAATTCATAGTCCGAAATTTGGCTACGCAAGAATTTTACATTGATACATGAAACTTAGGTGGGTTTAAACTCAAATATTAAGCATACCTGAATGAAGTTTGAGTAAGTAGGAGTTAATTTGGACAGTTAAAAGTTGTAAACCTTTCCTGGCAGTCAAAGAATTGACAGGGGAAAAACCTGCATGATCTACGTAATGAGGTTAAAGGGGAATAAAAAACTAGGGAGAGCATAGAAGGGTGAAAGGGAAAGAGCAGATGTCCGTGACATATGTTTTTATTATGTAAAACAAGCTGGTCATGAACAGCTACATTCACAAATAGCAAGAGACAACTGTACACCAAAATATTACCATTCATATTTTCCTACAATTACTTTTCCAAGCTGTTTTATTTTCATGTCCGCTGAATTTCAATGGATTTTTTTAAGCATTATATCTACGATCATCTGGGTACTTTTTATTAATTAACACACACTAAAAAGCCCTATTCCTTGTTGTTTTTCTTGTTGTCTTTCATACAAATTACATGATAGTAAGTGGCACCTGAAAAATGAACAAACCTGGTACTTTTTCATGTCCATGACACGCTCTAAAGCCACAGAAAAGTCTGTCCAGTACAGGGTCCAGTCATCATCATCTGCCACTTCTTTGAAGCCAAATTTCCTGGCAGTTCGACGTACTGAAAAATGATAGCAATAAAGTTTCTGATGCTAGCTGCTGTAGACGTGTGATATCACAGACCATATAGTGAGGCCTCATGGAGAAATTTACACATAGGCAAACTTTCAGAACTAGTTACAATGCAAAGTGTGGTTGGACATGGATGTCTGTTCCCATTAACAACTTTCCGTATAACTACACAATGAGTGATTTAACAAACTACAAAAGGTTGGAAACAGGAAAACATGGACATTTGATAAGTAATTGGATGATCTTGATTTTGCAGAGTCTTTAATCAGATGAAAGACAAGAAATGCACATACAGACATTTTGCAAACAAGCGGAGAGTGTTGATTTTGAGATGCTATAACTTATAAGCCTATCAATATAAACTGGTACAAAACATCTGCTAACAAAAATATGTATGGCTATGTTCATGTTAGATGTGGCTAATGTCTTTGTTTTACAGAAAACATAATGAGAAGAGAAAAAGATGGTCCACAAGAGGCTTTACAAATTTTCTGTATTTTTTGCTTTTTTGGACTACTTCTACCTATTACTGTGAAGTACATGTGATTCTAGGATTAAAATAAAAAAATAAAGTGGCACACATGTATTGATCATACTGATTCACTTTCAGATATATTCTCTTTCTGTGATAGACTGTGCTTTCTCTGGATGTACTAAGAATCTCATGCCATGCTTTGCTTTTCCCACTCCACACCAGCACATAGTTATCATGGAATTCCTTGATATTGTGTCCCTTTTTTCTACATCTGCGAGGCTTAGTATTTCTATCCTTGTCTTTTTCATGAAGCTTATTCATTCTGGTTACTTGTCCCTTAGCCAACTAACATTCAATGTCACTGTTTTAGTCCGATACTTTTTTGTAGTCCTTTAATGTTTCTGGTCCTAATTACCCTGATATCAGTTTGTTTGTGCTCCAATTTAGAATTCTCAGCAATAGAATAACCACTGTTAGTTTGCTAGTCCAGTTGCAACACTGCCATTGCCCAACTGGCCATCAACTATTCAGGGTGACCTGGGCTGGCCTTCAAGGCTACCATGGGATAATCCAAACCATACTTCGCCTGAGCCCAGCAATCCTCCACTTCACCCTATTTCAACAAGAAATTACCACTGCATGCCTACGACAGTAGAACATCTCGTTTTATGGCATATGAAAGACCAAGAGGCAGATGGATAGACAATAATATAGAAATCCTACAACATTACAGGTCTCACAGCAGCCTGTGCAACAAACTTGGCTCAAGAATAAAAACTTCATCTCAACACGACGACGCTTCCCGGCAAAAGTGGACCAAAAAATAAGTAAAAGTACAGATACACAAGAGCATAAAATGTAGTCTGCTAAATCTAGCAGTCTAGTGGTCCCCTTCAGTAACTGACTATAGGAATGCACCCCTGAGGTGATCATCCTCAGCTGTTTTTTTGCCTGGTGTTCCTTTTGGCGTTCAACTTCTCAATGTATCATACAAATGGTTGATCTTCAATTGTTTCCTGTATGGTAGTTCATCTCATTTTGATCCTTCTAGTTTTCTTGTCATTTAATATTTTATCCCACTGTTGATAACAGTTCTTTCATTAATTTCATCCCATGTATAATATGTATAACAGCCTAATTTATCTTATATTATTTAACTACTAAGTAACAAAGTGTACCACTGGGGAAAATGCTAAGAAAGTAATTCATTAATTTTCCTTCTCACTCCCTAAAGAGTACGAATCCACCACTACGGCTGACCCACATTCAGGATGCCTGCACCAAAAGCATTCACATTGTCTTGCAGCAGTGGTTTTTGAAGCAGTTTGTTTGACATGATGAAGTAGCCAGTGCCACATGCACATCCTCATATTACTCACCTAAACAAGCAGTCGTCTTATTCTATGTTTTGGTCTCCTCACAGACTTCAGGAACTACATGGAGCCAGAGTTTCTCCTAATTATGCCCTTAATGAAATTTGTAAACTTGTGATATGGCTGAAACTACAGCAATATACAATGCTGTAAGTGATGTCAGCTAATCTCATTCTAATACATGATTTAGAGTGGGAAAATGACTTAAAATGTGAAAGAGTACTGAATAAGCTGCCTTACTTTGCTTGTCAGGAAAAGGTTATACACCACCTTCCGATCCATGGACAATATATAAATATATATTTTACACATATATTTATCCACAAAGACCATATTGCTAAGTAACATACCCACATCATATTTACAGTTGACCAAGCAAATGTGCAACCATCTGAAAAAGAAACAGGAAAGAAAGTATAAGATATTGTGACTGTTATAACTTGGTGGTGCACTAACATCCAATACTTTTTTTCCCTTACCTTCACTATCTCTCTGTCTTTATTTTTTTTTAAAATGTAAATCCCAACATAATACAGAAAATTGGTATGCACAAACAGATGCAGGAATAATTGTTTCTTTTTCATCAGCATCTTCTTCGTCTCTTATCTTTCTCTTCAATTCCATGCTGAATGACTTGTACGTATGTGTCAAGAGAGTTCAGACATGCAGAAGAATCATATCTAATTTCACTTTTTTTAAAAACAATCATTACCATGCACAAATGTCAAAAAGCCTGTCCAGTGACTTACCATCTATCACCGCTACTCAAACAACAGAACATCAGCATGGAAACTAAATGACAGCTGATAAACACTATATTCTCACCAACTCTTTGCTATTAGTGTCAAACTGGAAGGAAAAATTATATCCTGTGAGATGAGATGCTTAAGAAAAGCAATTAATGTTACCAGGAGAGACAGAATGAACAATTATGTCATCAGAGGGACCTCAAGACGCAGCAATAGAGACCGCAGTCAGCGACTCATAGCTTGACTACCTGCGTCAGGACCAGCGAACCAGAGCTGGTCAAGACCGCACTCCACCTCCACGTGGTGGTCCTGGAAACAGTCTGCAGCTGTGCAGGCTGGCTGAGCGAGTGTGGATCGAAATGGGAAGGCAAACCCGGTCCTAAAAAATGCCGTGCAGAAGTCGGATGTGTCGACCGAAAGGTGCAGATATCACAGCTACGTTGTAAACAGACACAATGCAACCACCGTCCTTTTCAGGGCGAACGAAGAAGAAGAAGAAGAAGAAGAAGAAGAAGAATGTCATCAGAAAAACTGCAAGAACTACATCCTGCATTAAGCATACAGAGTCACCAAAAATCATGAGGTTTGGCCATCTCATGAGAATGTAGCCTGATAAATTACCACTACCTGCCTACAACACTAGAAGATCTGGGTTCAGTGGACGGGGAAGACCAAGAGACAGATGGATAGACAACATCACAGACATCCTACAACAACATGGGCTCACAGCAGCTAAGGCGACACACTTGGCTTAGTAATGCAAACTTCAGCTCCCCACTACGCGTCATGGCAATACTGGAAGGAAAAAATAAAGTATCATGCAAAATAGGCCTGTGCTCCACAAGGAGCTGAAAGTTAATGAAAAAGAAAGAAGAAGACCATGCACAATAACTGGTATGTGTAAAGAAAGTTAACAACACTAGATGAATTATATCTTTTATTGCCAACATTTTTTTTCTAGCTTCTTCAAGCTGTCATTAAACTACATATGGCTGGTAGTGATTATCAGGTATCACGAGTGTTGTTACACAGACAGGATTTACATTACATCTTTCCTCCTTTTCCTTCACCACCTTTTCTGTATTTCCTTCGGTGCTGTTATTAAAGCATGCAAAGACTAGCATTGTATTAAAGGGGGCGATACAATGCAGAAAAATTATGCCCTCTTTCTCTTTTATTTCTTTACAATCATTAAAATGCAGAATGAAACAATGCCACTTGTTTCCCTGATATTGCAGAATAAGGTCACCTCAATTGTTATGCACAGAAATGAATGTGTGACAGACTATAAGGGACACTACAATTTGCAGGCCTCATTTTAAAACCAATTTTACTGTTAAGGTTTGCATAAAATATCAGTGGGAAAAATAGTGAGATTTTTTTTTTAATGCAAACTCCAACCAACATAAATTTGTGACCAAGACAGCCCTACACTTTGAATGTGGCTAGTGTTAGCAATGATGACACATACTTTAACAGTATACAGATATAAACTTAAACAGTAAATAGTATGCACAAAACAGACACAAACGTTAACAGTAATTAGTGTGAACAATACAGACACAAACGTTAACAGTAGCTAGTGTGAACAATACAGATACCAATGTTAACAGTAGCTAGTGTGAACAATACAGATACCAACATTAACAGTAGCTAGTGTGAACAATACAGATACCAATGTTAACAGTAGCTAGTGTGAACAATACAGATACCAATGTTAACAGTAGCTAGTGTGAACAATACAGATACCAACATTAACAGTAGCTAGTGTGAACAATACAGATACCAACATTAACAGTAGCTAGTGTGAACAATACAGATACCAATGTTAACAGTAGCTAGTGTTAACAGTACAGCAACACCAGGACCCATGCATACACAGATGGATCAGCAACAAATGCAACAGAAGATGGTGGTGGAGGAGCTTAAGCTTACTTACTTACTTAGTCTCTCCACATGTAAGCCTACCTTGCCGTGGTTGGAGAGCTTGAGCGCCTCAATGATCCCGGGAGCTATGCCGGCGGGAGTTTTACTCCTGGCAGGGTCACCCAAGCCGGACAGGTCCTGGGTGAGGGGCCAGACTAAATGGGCTGAGGAGTGGGTGGAACCCTATAGGTGTAGATGCAGAACCCACCGGCGAGTGGTACATGCTCTGGTCTGCACCAATCCACCCCCACTTCATGGGTTAAATGCTTTCTTGCCTCATTCTTCACTGTTTGTCGTCTATCACGCCCATGGCGACCGTTGCCTCAATTGGCTGTGTGTGGTGTACCCGGAAACGGGGCCTCCCAGTACTGAGGCAAAGTTAAGTCCCCGATGTCACTTATCGGTGCAGAATTGAGAGAGATGGCTGAGCATCACAATCCCTCCTGTGTTGCAGCATGATGAGAACCCAGCATTGCACACTGAGCTTGGGGGGATCACTTGGGCACCAGACTTAATACTGGCTCTTGACTGGATGGCCGCATGCAGGAGATTTCTACAATGGAGGGTTGGCAGGTGGTGGGTATCGGGAAGTGGCTCTGTGCAGGACGTGAGGATTCCTTGGGAGAGCCCAGAACCAGAGCACAGCATTGTGCAAGCTCTGCATAGTTGGAGAGCCCCCTGGATGACGGGGAATGCACAGTGTGCTACCCCACCTATCCCCAACTGCTAACTTAGAACCAGAAGTGGGGTCCTCTGTATGCGTGCCAGGCCAGGATAAAATGCCTGGGAAAGAGACTGGAGCTCAGAACTCCCTAACTCAAAGTTGCAGGATGGCAGAAAAGCCACGGGAAAGACAGGGCTATTTTGAAGATAACGCAACCATATTTTCACCATACGAGCTCGGACGCCGCCTCGGTAAACAAGGTCCGCGCAGAGCAGTGACACCCCCAGGCTGCTTGCGAATAGTCTACTACTGGGAACATAAACAGATTAGGGATGAGCCCACTCTCCCGTTGAACAGGTGCTAAAGTCGTAGATACTGGGCCAGAAGGCGCACCGGAAACCACAGTATCATGCAACTCGCTTTTTTTTTTTTTTTTTTTCTATGGAGAGTACACTTACTTAGTCGTTCCCCTTCTACCGTGAGGTGTAGAGGTTTGGAAGAGAGAGCGCCAGACCATTCTATCAGCTGTCTTCTTCCTGGCCTGGTTCCATTCTAGTCCTCGGTCCTTCAAAGATTGTCTAATGTTGTCCTCCCAGCGAACTCTGGGTCGTCCTGGAGGTCTGGATCCCTGGCTCTTTGTTTCCCATGCTTGTCGTGGTAGCCGATCTTCTCCCATTCTGCAGACATGGCCAAACCATCTTAGTTGGGACTGTTCTATTTGGGTCTGCAGCGGATGGGATTTTAGGCCTTGACGGATCGTCTGGTTGCGGACCATGTCTCTTCTTGTTACTTCAACCACTTTCCTCAGATACCTCATTTCTGAGGTTTGGATCTGGCTTTTGTGGGTTGTAGTCATTGCCCACGACTCGCATCCATATGTCAAGACTGGGACATAGGTGGAGCGGTATACAGCCATCTTCGTTTTCTTACCAACCTCTTTCTTGCTGAGGAATCCACGATTTATGGCCTGAAAAAGTCTCCCATCATCATTATCATCTCAACCCATAACCCGTCATGGGTCGTAGGGGTGCCATGGTGGAAGCATCAGCAGACAGGGTCCTCCACTGCTCTCTATTCTCAGCAATGCGTAAAAGTGTGGAGAAACCGTGTCCTGCCCATTCTTTGATGTTATCAGCCCAGGATTTTCTTTGCCTTCCTCTTCTCCGTTTACCTTCGACTGTTCCCTGGAGGATCGTTTTCGAAAGGGAGTCATGACGAGTTACATGCCCAAACCAGGCAAGCTTTCGACGTTTCACTATTGACAAAAGTGGTTCTTGATGGCCTGCATAGGTGTTTATCTTCTCTCTAACATAGACATTTGTTTTGTGCTCTTTATAGCAAATGCGCAAAATTCTTCTATAACATTTATGCTCGAAAGCCTGAATCCTTCGCTCCGTATCTGCAGTGAGTGTCCAGCCCTCACACCCACAAGAGAATAGATAATACAAGTGATTTGTATAATTTGATCTTCACAGGAAAACTGATGTTACTTTTCCAGATCACATTCAACCTTGTCATGGCAGCTGAGGCCATCTCAAGTCTTGTCTTGATTTCTTTATTTGATCTTCCATCACTACATATAGTGGACCCGAGATATTTAAAGGTGTTAACTTCTTCTAACGTTTGCCCATTTAACGTAATGTTGGTCGGAACATGTTTCTTATGGCTATTCACCAATATCTTGCTTTTTTCTATATTAATTTCCATCCCATATGTTCTTGTTACTTTCTCCAGTCTAGAGGTAAGGTCTTGAAGTTCTGATTCTGTTCCAGCTATCAGATCAATATCATCAGCAAAACGTAGATTACACAGAGGTCGGCCTCCAATCGATATGGTTGATTTATAATCGTAGAAAAAGTCTCCCAGCCGCTGCTTTTCGAGTGGCCAACTCTTCTTTGATGCCTCCCTTTCGGTCTATAATAGCTCCGAGATATTTAAAGTGGTCGACCTGCTCCAGGACCTGTTCTCCCAACTTAATCTGATGTTTTCTTTCTTCTCATGATATCACCATGGATTTTGTTTTAGAGCTGCTTATGACCATCCCTCTCTTCTCCAGCTCTTCCTTCCAGACTTGCAGGTTGGATTGGAGATGTGCCTCTGATTTAGCAATCAGGGCAACATCGTCAGCAAATGCCAGCTCCGAAATATAGACCTGTCTCATCTTCCAGTACCCCACTGAATACTTTCTTGTTCTCTCCTTACATGCCTTGATGACATCGTCCATAAGGAGTATGAAGAGGTAAGGTGATAGGATATCACCTTGTCTTACACCAGTGGTGGTCCTGAACTCTTCTGACTTATGGTTTGCTGTCCTCACATAATTTCTGCAAGACTTGTAGAAGCTCTGTATAGCATGAATCAGAGGTGCTGGAATATTCTTCCTTGCCAAACAGTCCCAAAGTTTGCTCCAGGGGGAGCTTAAGCACCGGTACAAAAAAAAAAGCTGTCAGTGGCAACATGAAAATTCTCAAGTAACTTCAGAGCACAGGCTGAGGCCTTAAAAACTGCAGCAGAGGTTCTAATGACAGAGACAAACTGCTTACTTCACAGTACTTTACTCTGGAAGAGAGGATGGACAGCACAACGAAGGCGTAGCCATTATTTTACAGAAAGGAATAGAAAAGACATTACTGGAATGGAAACCCATCAACAATAGACTGATAAGATTAAGATTGAGAGGTAGATTCACCAATACTACAATAATACAATGCTACGCACCAATGAATGACAGCGATGAAGAGGTCAAGGATGAATTCTATCAACAACTGCAGAAAGAAATGGAAGACACACCTAGATATGATCTTATTATAGTAATGGGAGACCTCAATGCGAAAGTTGGTACACACAATACATATAATGAAAGAGTAATGGGGAAATGCGGCAGCGGAACAGCAAACGAAAATGGGGATAAATTAATAAGTTTCTGTAGTATTAATAACCTGGTCATTGGAGGAACACTTTTCCCACATAAAGAAATTCACAAATTAACATGGGAATCACCAAATGGTCGGGACAGAAACCAGATAGACCACATCATGATTAAAGATAGATGGAGACATGCATTACAAGATGTGAAGGTAAGAAGAGGTGCAGATGTGGGAAGTGATCACCATTTAGTAGTAGCAAAACTGAAAGTGAAACTAAGAAGGGCTGGACCAATTGTAACTACACAGAAAAGGTTTGACATCAGCAAATTGAAGGACCCCCTTACCAGAAAAGCTTTTGCGGCTGACATAAAGAAACGATATCAATTTGCCAAAAGTCAGGAAAAGACATTGACTGATGATATAGACTAGAAATTCAACACCATTTCAACAATATATAAGGAAAGCAGCAAATCATGCTTGGGATTCCAGGAAAGGAAGAAGCAAGACTGGATAACACCAGAAACATTAAACGCCATAACACTGAGAAAGGAAATGAAAAGAAAGAAAACAGAAGCGAAGTTCCCCCAGGTTAAAGCAACTATATAGCGAACAGTACAGTCAGCTGGATAAGGAAGTTAAACGCCAAACCCGAGCACACAAAAGGAATTTCCTAGACGATCTTGCAAGACAGGCAGAAGAGGCAGCACTGAGAAATGAACAAAGCACAGTATACAAAATAACTAAATTCATCAGCGGAAAACGAGGTGCAAACAATATTACATTAGTAAGAGATAAGCACAGAAATCTCATCACGACAGCAGAGGGACAGGAAACAAGATGGGCAGAGCACTTCAGAGAAACTCTGAACAGGGAACCACCAGAGACACAACTGAATGTTCCTGAGGCTGAAAACCATCTAGATGTCTGGAAAACGGGGACAACACCATCAGAGTGGAACAAAGGAATAATTGTCAAATTGCCCAAGAAGGGAGATCTTGCAGACTGCAATAATTGGAGAGGAATCACTCTTCTCTCAGTTCCCAGCAAAATACTAGGCAGGATAATTATAGAGAATTTCAAAAGCAGTAGACCACAAACTGAGGAAAGAACAAGCAGGATTTAGAAAGAACAGAAGATGTGTAGATCATATATTCACTCTCAGGAACATTATAGAGCAGTGCTCAGAATGGCAAAGACAGCTGTACATTAACTTCGTTGATCTTGAAAAGGCTTTTGACAGCATACATAGGGACAGTTTATGGAAAATACTGAGGGCTTATGGAATTCCAAGCTGCATAGTGTCAATCATAAAAAGCCTCTATACCAACTTTACGTGTAGTGTGGGGCAGAGCAACCTAACCTTTGAGGTGAAGACAGGAGTACGACAGGGATGCCCCTTATCAACCACTCTATTTTTAACAGTCATAGACTGGGTGATGCGCCAGACAACAGAGGGCAGTCCAAGAGGAATAAGATGGACTACATTTTCTACATTGGAAGATCTGGAATATGCAGATGACATTGCACTACTAGCACATTCACATCAACACATCCAGGAAAAAACGGATAGACTTAATAAGTTTAGCCAGCAGGTGGGCTTGAACATCAATTTAAAGAAGTCAGAGGTCATGACGCTCAATGTGAGCAACCCTGAGCCCATATCAGTAAGGAATCAGCAACTGGTACAGACAGACACCTTCACATACCTAGGATGCATAGTAACACCAGACGGCGGGCAGGCAAAGACATCAACATCGGAATTAATAAGGCAAGAACAGCCTTTTTTAGCCTAAACAACATCTGGAAGTCCTCTCAATACAGCACAAGCACAAAATTAGGATTATATCAGAGCTGTGTGCTTTCTGTGCTTCTCTATGGTGCAGAATGCTGGAGAGTTACAGAGAAGGAAATGTCGAAAGTGTCCTCTTTTCACACAACATGCCTAAGAAAAATTCACCGAATCTTTTGGCCGAATACCATCACCAACCAAGATCTGCTTACTCGGAGCAAGCAAGAGGACATGCACACCATCATAGCTGGCAGACGCTGGAGCTGGGTTGGCCATGTCCTCAGAAGAGACCCCGATGCCATCACAAGAACAGCTATGCTTTGGACCACTGAAGAAAAACGAAAGAGAGGCTGACCAAAAACAACCTGGCGGAGGACTGTGGAGGCTGAGATGCAAAGAATGAACCAGAGTAGGGGCACTGTACGAAGGATGGCCGCCGACTGAGACAAATGGAATCAATTTGTTGTTGCCCTACAAAATGCCACTAGGCGTGATGGCCACTGACTGCTTTGACGGTCGGCGGCTAAGGATCAAAGAAGAAGAAGAGGTGAACGCCGAATCTGGTGTGGGTTTTTCTTGGATGAACAAAATGTCACCCCGCCAATAGTTGATGTGGAAACGTGATCTTGGGGTTCACAGTTAAAAGAGGAAAATACTTTCAGTATTGGGAAACATCTGGTTGCTAAAAATGTTACAATTGATAAATGATGATAATCCTATCGGCTGGCTCTATGGTAGAGTGCCGATTCTGAAACAGCGTAAATTCTGGATACTACGCTTGAATACGACTGTCAGAAGTCGGGAATAAATGTTATTTTTTTCACACCCCAGTGGGCTGATAAAATTGAAAAATATTGCTGGGTTTGGTAAGTCCAGTTAAATTTACAAGTTAAAATGTTTCTCATGTATCGTTGGCAAATATTTGCTCACCAAAGAAATTGGTGACGCACAAGCCAAGAAAGGAGACAACATTAACCAATCAGTAAAAGAAAAAAAGAAAAAGACCGCAGGACGCCCTTGATCAGGTCTGCTAGGAATATATAAGAAACATTTATGGAAAAATGCTACTATTCTATATAGCTACATATATACACACAGATGGGGACAAGACGATCTCTTATCCACTCCGTCAGTCCTGATTAAATTTAAAAGGCACACGGTGTCTTTAGCCTACCCTATCGCCCGTCGCTAGAGCTGAGTTTTCAGGTTGGATGAGTTATGCGACTCTCCCCCCTCTTGCTCGCGCTTAACGATCAGCGTACAATGTCAATTATCACAAACTATCGCCGGTCGTTAAGTAGCTATTAATTTGGTCGGCGTCTGATAGTTTAGTCGTATGATATTAAATAATAGGCACTTATAATAAATACGCACAATGAGATAAAACGTGAATTCTTTTCTGTCACTATCAGTCACGCCTAGCATTTAACCAGTCAGCTAAAACCATCTCTTCTTGTGCGAGAAAGCGTGTGGTGAAAATTAACATGATAACTGAACATCTAGTATGAAATAGCTACGCGTTATTTTGGGTTTCTGACTTTTTCTGAGTATTCGTCTAACGGGTCTTCTCTGTACGAATGCTCGCTTCCGAAGATCAAAGAGCCCAGGGGTTTCTGACTTTTTCTGAGTACGAACTTCAAAAGATTCTATGTTATTCACGTGCTGCCTGTCAGGTATCGTATGATTGATAGATAAGCTCGCGTGATGAAACGAGGTAAACAAACCTGATTCGCTACCTGTTATAACGGGCAGGTCACGAAAGTTTGTAAACACTTCGTTTGCTTATGTTCAATGAAAAGAGGCGTGACGAAAAATTGAGTAGACACAGGCTGTAAATGCATGGTTTTGCTAGCAAATCCTAGAACGCTTCGAGGTCACAAAAGACTGTCAGATTACTGTTGGCTCTTTTTCCATTATACGTCACAGAATACTATAGTCTTCTCAGATACGTAATATATGAGGGATAGTGCGTCTTTTCTTGGTGGAAAATTATATAACTACTCTGTTTCTTATGAGCTGAAAGGGAGGTACAATCTTGTCATGAGTTATCTTCAAATACCACTGGACATATTTTTCAGACTGTTAGAGAATGATGTGGTTTCTTTTGACAATGTTAAGTATCTCATGAATGACCGAACAAATAAAGAATGCTTTGAAAATTGCTAATATAAAAAAAGGAAATATGATTTCGGTGGAAAGGTGATGGTAATTAATCATTACGGTGAAAAAGTGAAGGTAATTAATCTTCACTGAACATGCGATGCGAAGTGGAACATTTGAAATCATCGTGACGCCTATCGAACAACCGAGGAAAAGAGAGCAGAAAGATAAAGAGAAAAGACAAAAGAAGCAGAAAGACAAAGGGCAAAGACAAAAGAAGCAGTATAACAAAGAGAAAAGACAAAATAAGCAGTATAACAAATAGAAAAGACAAAAGAAGCAGAAAAACAAAGAGCAAAGATAGTGTGGCAACGACACAAATTAGATAAAACATTAATTATCAAGATTTGTGAGCAGAAGTGAGCGCCTACGCCTTATGGTATGACACGTGTAACTATGCCACACAAGATAAATAAACTCAGTAATAAAACGATGATTAAAGAGCATAATATCACTGTTATGATAGCGACCAAATGAAGCATTAACAGGAAAAGGTGGGTGGGGGAGCGATGCTCATTCTTCGGTATTTGCTGTCACTCATGTTCTTTGCCACGTGCACAGTTTTTTCGCTTCTGTGTGCTGTAACTGTTAACATGAATCACGACAATGATTTTGACATACGGCAAGCGTCCATGTTTTGCACTCTTGCACAACGAATCTGACAGTGACTTTGTAATATGACATGCATTTCTTTTTTATTTCCCCTGATCTACTTGCAAGAGGATTTCTTGTTTCTGTCTTTATTTGTTTTCTCTTTGTTTCTTGTTTATAAGCTTTACGCCCATTGACTTGCGCAGGTGATCATTTGTCCCCATAACTTCCTGCCCCTCGTATTGTTTACCAACTCTAAAATTGTTGCCTTATCCGTGTCAAGGTGTTAAAATGTCCACGGATCACTAAAGTTGCTTTGACGCACCGCCAAAACCTGCAGGACAGACCTTGAGCTGATGGCACGGTGCAGAAAGACTAGGCATTAACTCTTTCTTACTTAGTCGTT
Organism: Oreohelix idahoensis; assembly: GCA_024509875.1. NCBI lineage: Eukaryota > Metazoa > Mollusca > Gastropoda > Stylommatophora > Oreohelicidae > Oreohelix > Oreohelix idahoensis. Next base: position 133,298 of record JAMPIV010011618.1, read on the forward strand.
CCTATGGCACGGTGCAGAAAGACTAGGCATTAACTCTTTCTTACTTAGTCGTTCCTCTTCTACCCTGGAATGTAGAGGTTTGTTAGAGAGAGCGCCAAACTACTATTGGCTGTCTTCCTCCTGGCCTGGTTTCAATCTAGTCCTCGGCCCTTCAGAGATTGTCTAATGTTGTCCTCCCAGCGAACTCTGGGTCGTCCTGGATCCCTGGCTTTTGGTTTCCCATATTTGTCGTGGTAGCCATTCTTCCTCCCATTCTGCAGACATGGCCAAACCATCGTAATTGGGACTGTTCCACTTGGATCTGAAGGGGCTGGGTTTTAAGGCCATGACATATCGTCTGGTTGCGGACCATGTCTCTTCTGTTTTACTTCAACCACTTTCCTCGTGAAAGTTGGCACATGTAAGAAAACAATCTTTACAGCACGATGCGTACGAGGCTACGCCAAAACGAGACATCGCACTCCCTTGAAAAATCCCTGGCACCGACTCTGCCCACACCGCCCATGTCACAAGGACCAAAGAACGTCACACTACAAAGGCGACTTAGAAACGGTGTTTTAAGATTGCGAGCCTTAATGTTTGAGATTAGATTTTCATTTGTAGTACGGTACTGATTTCACCACATGCTTTATAATACGGTGTAAGAGTAATTTATATGCCTACGAGGATATTAACTCTGTGAAATTGTTAATCGAACTTTTTCTCCGTTGCTGCTAGTCAGGAAACAGGTTCACACCATAATCTTGGCACCAAGCCCATGCGGCACTATAAATAACACCTGCAGCATGTAACATGGGCACGAAATTGAAGTGAACTGACGCGGTAAGGATTACAGGGCGGATTATTAAAATATTGACATTCACTTAATATGGGGCTTATTAAGTTATTACACTGCACACTATACTGCCCGTTGACATTAAGTCAGCAAGTGTGAAGACAGCAAGTGAGAGAAAGTGAACAAAAAAAAGTGCACGAATATGCTTTACATAATACAATAAGACTAGTGGCGTACTGGGGGGGAAGGCGCCTGTCTCGCGAGACAGCCAAGAGGGGTTGGTGTCATCGTACACTATTATCACAGTTTTGTATCGTTCAAAATTCATTTGCAAGCTTAGTATAATTGTCTGTATGCTTACTTATGGGGGTGCCAAAGGAAAGATCAGCCCCGGAGCCAACTACTTTAGGTACGCCCCTGAATAACACAGTCAAGAAAAGCATGCAGTTCCCCCTTTCCTCTCTCGCCCCCTTTTTTCATTTTCGTTACCAACCTAAAGAGGCACAGTTAGTAAATAATGAATTCCGCCGAAGACCAACTCTGAAATAACAAACAAGCACGAAACCAGATAAGAACGCCTATTTTTACAAATAAAACATATTATGGAATCGATACACTATCTACCAGCTGTATCTGTTACACTGAACATACCGTTACTTCTGAAATAAAGAAGAAAACACAATGGCTGTGAATATATTTATGAAGAGCTTATCATCGACAAAAACGTCAGTTATCAGGGGGCACATTTCATTTCGGGGGCGACATATTGGCAACGAAAGTGATCTCTATGAATGGTGTTTACTGTTTCATGTCATGCATTAAACAGAATACTGTATTACAAGTCATGTAGCTGAACAGAGGTTATTGTTCAATGACGTCTGAACAGTATTTATAACGACTATTAAGTATGAATTCACAGTAGTATAGTATAAAGCCCCTTCTTTCTCAGCGCAAGGCGCTGATATGATATGTATTACCCTCCTCAGCACAGGGCGAACATCGTTCAACGATTCTGGCCTTAGTCAAAGACTAAGTCAATTAAAAACATGTAAAGGAGTGGAAAAAAACGATAGTTTTCAATTTTTTTTTCTTTTACTAAATAAACTAAAAACAGAAAACACGCATATATATTTTATGAACAGTATGATGAATAACTCATAAATGATAACTGGCCATCCATTTTTATTCCATACAATAGAATGTTTTGAGAACGCGTATTCTGTGTTTTAGAGCATTGGACAACAACAATTGACGAGCTCGAACGAGAAGGTTGGTAACTACTAGAGTTGTGTTTAAAACAACAGACTCGTTAACCAAGTTGTTTGAAGAAACACCCTGAAAACAGCACATCACCGTTCACCATTCGAGGCCGGCCCCTCTCAAACACGAATCGGGACCCAAAGATGCAGCGTGCAAACCCAGCTTGATACAGGAACGAACCAACCACCGTACTCCACCTCCACGTGGTGGTCCTGGAAACAGTCTGCAGCAGTGCAGTCTGGCTGAGCGAGTACGGATCGAAATGGGAAGGCAAACCCGGTCCCTAAAAAATGCCGTGCTGAAGTCGGATGTGTCGACCGAAAGGTGCAGATATCACAGCTACGGCGTAAACAGATACAACGCAACCACCGTCCTTTTCAGGGCGAACGAGGAAGAAGAAGAAACACGAAACACAATTTGTATTCATAGTTAATTATGTCCTTTACTTTAATGAAGTTATTTCCACCAAATTTTACATTTTAAAAAGTAATTACCCGGTATATAAAATCAGCTGGGCCAATGCTAGTGAAATTGAAACATATTAAAGCGTACCAAGAAAGGGAGATGCATGCACCGTTTTAGCTCTCTACGATGAGTGGAACAGATTTTGAGCTCCAGTGAACTGAAAGACGAGAAATCTATAATCCACATGTGAACTTAAATAAAACTGATTATTAATAAAAGAGTCGAGGATATACAGTAGAGCTCTGGTTAGCCGAACCCCGATCATCTGAATTGCCAATTAACCGAATCACCAAAACAAAAAACAAAAAAAAAACCCAAGGAACAAAGTGGAAATACAGCAAATAATTTGTTGAAATATCGGTAACCAGGGAAGAAAATCGCCGAAAAATCTAGTGTTTGGTGGGCAATAATTTCTGACGTTAAGAATAGTGAGTGAATTCTTCAGTTCGTTTCTGTATTAGAAATTGAAGATGTTAGCACTATCTGAAAAACTAGGAAAAAGTATGACAAAGAGAAAGTAGAGGAAGCAATATAAGAATAGTTTATTTAAAAAAAAAAAAAAATCAGATGGACAGATAATATAAATACCCATTTTAAATGAGAATGCTGTAATATTTGAAGAAAAAAAGCTAATCAATACAATGTTTTCTATTTTTGTGGATGAGTTTGTATTTTCCTCTCCTTAATCCAATATTGTCAAATTAACAGAAATTTCGATTATCATTATCAACCACAGTCACGAATTAATCCGGATAATTGGACTTTTGCTGTATTTCTCATGGGCCACCTTGCGGGCCAACATTTCTGACTAGTGACTTTATGTGTTAATAAATCAGGTTTTGGAGCACGAATTAAAAATGCAAACAAACTACATGATCTCCACTTTGTCTAACTTTTCTAACTCTGGATAAAAGCAAAACTTAATTAAGCATGTGTAGTTAGTTCATGGTACCGTATATATTTTCTTTTATCATAAACAATAAATATTTGTAATGAAATATTTTTGACTCGATTAACATAATAATAATAATAGCCCCTTCAGACATAAATGACTATGGGAATGCGCCCCTGAGGTGACAGCCCTCAGCAACTTATTTTCGACGTTTTCTCCTCTCCCCTGCTTGTTGTGTGAGCCTCTTTTCGCCCAATCTGAGGAGATTAACATAATCTTCCCTTATGCTAACAGCGCGCTGTTCTTCCTTTCTCTGACATTTACAACCTAATTGTAATAATATACCACACACGAAGAAACACAGGGAAATAATTTAGTGAGGCCTGTTTTTAATACCCCTGTGAATGTTTACATAAGGAGTCTGTTTGAGAGATCTTCACGGAACAGTCTGACCAAACGTTTTAAGGCCTGGGTAGAGATGGGTGTGGTTGACCAAATTAGCGCTTGTTGGTCACTGCAAGGCGATGTGTATTTCCCGGGGAGGCTCTGACGGGACTAAGAAAGCGAATGATTATTTATTACCATTTAACCCTCTGTGGAGCATTGACCTTCGACACGTTTCCGCCAAGCTGTCATATCCTATGATATCTGTTCACGGTATTCATTGGTCTTTTTGATCTCTTTTATGTCTCCCAAAACATCAGGAAAGAAGACCTGGAAGAACACCTTAGAATGACATATTCAGATGGTCGCAAAGATGAGCCGCTCAGCAGCATGGCAGGCCTTAAATGGCAGAGTAAGCCAGGAGCTGAATTTAACACCAAGCCCCCAACGGTGCAAGAGGTAGAAAGCATTGTCCAGAAAGCTCGGTGCAAGTCAGCTCCAGGTCCTAATGGTGTTCCATATGTGGTGTATAAGAGATGCCCTGAGGTGCTCAAACGACTGCTCCGTTTACTGGAGAATGCGTGGAAAACCCAGCTTGTAAGCAAGGAATGGAGAAAGGCGAACGGAGTCTACATCCCGAAGGAACAAAATTCCACAGACATCAGTCAGTTCAGGCCAATCTCACTACTCAATGTGGAAGGGAAGATATTCTTCTCAGTGATGGCGAAAAGACTCACTACATACCTCCTGGCAAATGGGTACATTGACACTACCATTCAGAAAGGAGGTATCCCAGGTGCACCAGGATGTCTAGAGCATGCCACAATGATCTGGGAAGCAATCCAAAAGGCAAAGTCTGACAGAACAAACCTCCATGTAATCTGGTTGGATCTACTTACTTACTTACTTACTTAGTCGTTCCCCTTCTACCGTGAGGTGTAGAGGTTTGGAAGAGAGAGCGCCAGACCATTCTATCAGCTGTCTTCTTCCTGGCCCGGTTCCATTCTAGTCCTCGGTCCTTCAAAGATTGTCTAATGTTGTCCTCCCAGCGGACTCTGGGTCGTCCTGGAGGTCTGGATCCCTGGCTCTTTGTTTCCCATGCTTGTCGTGGTAGCCGATCTTCTCCCATTCTGCAGACATGGCCAAACCATCTTAGTTGGGACTGTTCTATTTGGGTCTGCAGCGGATGGGATTTTAGGCCTTGACAGATCGTCTGGTTGCGGACCATGTCTCTTCTTGTTACTTCAACCACTTTCCTCAGATACCTCATTTCTGAGGTTTGGATCTGGCTTTTGTGGGTTGTAGTCATTGCCCACGACTCGCATCCATATGTCAAGACTGGGACATAGGTGGAGCGGTATACAGCCATCTTCGTTTTCTTACCAACCTCTTTCTTGCTGAGGAATCCACGATTTATGGCCTGAAAAAGTCTCCCAGCCGCTGCTTTTCGAGTGGCCAACTCTTCTTTGATGCCTCCCTTTCGGTCTATAATAGCTCCGAGATATTTAAAGTGGTCGACCTGCTCCAGGACCTGTTCTCCCAACTTAATCTGATGTTTTCTTTCTTCTCGTGATATCACCATGGATTTTGTTTTAGAGCTGCTTATGACCATCCCTCTCTTCTCCAGCTCTTCCTTCCAGACTTGCAGGTTGGATTGGAGATGTGCCTCTGATTTAGCAATCAGGGCAACATCATCAGCAAATGCCAGCTCCGAAATATAGACCTGTCTCATCTTCCAGTACCCCACTGAATACTTTCTTGTTCTCTCCTTACATGCCTTGATGACATCGTCCATAAGGAGTATGAAGAGGTAAGGTGATAGGATATCACCTTGTCTTACACCAGTGGTGGTCCTGAACTCTTCTGACTTATGGTTTGCTGTCCTCACATAATTTCTGCAAGACTTGTAGAAGCTCTGTATAGCATGAATCAGAGGTGCTGGAATATTCTTCCTTGCCAAACAGTCCCAAAGTTTGCTCCAGGGGACCCTGTCAAACGCCTTTTCCAGATCTATGAAACAAAGATGGATCTCACTCTTATACTCAAGGGCCTTTTCACTCAGCTGTCTGAGTGTGAAGATTAGGTCTTGAGTACTTCGGTTTGCTCGGAATCCGCACTGGACCTCATCCAATTGTGGCTCAGCTAGGCGTCGGAGTCTCTGCTCTAGGATTCTAGAGTAGATTTTACCAGGGACACTGAGAAGGGATATGCCTCTATGGTTTCCACATTGTCGATTGTCACCCTTTTTGAAAATTGGTGTTATGATGGCAATCTCCCAATCCTTTGGTATGGTCTTGTTGCACCATGCTGCTTGTAGGACCTTTAAGAGTAATATGTCGCCTGATGCTCCCATGTACTTAACCATTTCTGGTGTTATACCATCATGCCCTGCTGCTTTGCCCATCTTGATTTTCTCTAGTGCTGCCCTCAGTTCTTCCATCTTTATGTCATCTTCACCATCATTGGTTTTCTCTTCTGTGCTAGTGGTTATCATTTCTGATGCTTCATCATGCTCACCATCCAGGAGTTCTGAGAAATATTCTTTCCATCTTTCCATTACTTCCTTCGGGGCAGTAAGCAATTTGCCTTGCTTGTCCTTTATAAATTTGAGAGGGCATTGTTTTTCTTTCCTCATGTTCTTTAGGGTCTTATAGAACAATTTCTGGTTTTCTTGTGCATCTTTTTCTAGCTTTTCTCCAAATTCTTCCCAGGACTTCTGTTTTGCTGCTAGCACTTTGTTCTTTGCTTCTGTTCTGAGTGTCACATATTCTCTATATTTTTCCATTTGTCCTGTTGTGTTTTTAGCTCCTAAGTATTGTTTCCATGCCATTTTCTTCTCTCTTATTTTCTCTTTGACTTCCTCTGTCCACCAAGGTGTCCTCTTTCTCTGGTTCCCAAGTCGGACTTCACCGCATGCTTCTGCAGCAGCTGTCTTTATGATGTCCTTGAATTTATTCCAGAGGGTTTCCAAGTCATCAGGTCGTTCTTCTGTGTTGCTCACTGCTGTAGCAATAAGCCCCTGATATCTGGTCTTAATTTCTGGCTCTCTCAGCTTGTAGGTCCTAATGCTCATTTCTCCTGCTCGTTTACTTGGTTTCTTGCGTGATGTTGGGCAGTTCCTAGGCTGAGCAACTCTTTCTGTTGTTCGTTTGATTGTTAGCAGGTAGTGATCACTTCCAATCTCTGGCCCCCTCCAGACTCTTGCATCTCGGACATATCTGAATGAGCTTCTCCGAACAATGGCATAGTCGATCACTGACTTCTCATTCTTGGTTGGTTCACATCTAGTGTATGCATGTATGCGCTTATGGGGGAACTTTGTGTTTGTAATGATCAGATTCTGCTCACTGCAGAATCTAAGGAGTCGCTTTCCATTGTCATTGAGAGTATCTTCTCCATATATCTTCCGATAACTCCACCCCATCTAGCATGGTCATTTCCAACTCTGGCATTAAAATCTCCGAGCATAATAACTTCATCTAGGCAGTCATCCACTGTCCTTTGAAGCAGCTCGAAGAATTCCTCCTTGACCTCTGCTCTCTCATCCTCATTTGGCCCATACACTATGACCAGGTTGACTATGGTTTCTCCTTCTTTTAGTTTTACAACCATAATGCGCTCCGAGACAAAGTTCCATCCCTTGATACTATCTTTTTGATTTTGGGCCACAATGCAACCCACGCCCCCTTTAGCTCTTTCAGATATGGGTACACCACTGTAGAGCAACGTGTTGCCATCGAGATCCATGACTCCTTGTCCTTTTTTCTTCGTTTCCGTTATAGCCAGGATTTCTAGTTTTGCTTTCCTCATCTCTTCCACCAGCTCCTCTTCCTTCCCATTTATACTTCTTGTGTTCCAAGTTCCATAAGTCGTAGTCCGTAGTCCGTTCCAGTTCGTCGCCTTTAGAATCAGTCCGGTTTTCTCTCTTGTAGTTCGCGTAATCATGGTTTAAAGCAAACAGGTGATTGGCCTGTTGTGCCTTTGCATGGTGGAGGGGCTGCCTCCTTACGGCCTCCATGCAGGCCGCCCTCCTCCTTTTTCATCCGGGCTTGGGACCGGCATTGGCGGAGTTTGGTTGGATCTAGCAAATGCTTATGGATCCGTTCCACACCAGATGTTGTGGCAGGCCCTATAAATGTATCATGTTCCACAAGAGATTGCAGCAATGCTGAAGCTGTATTTTGCAGGGTTTTCTGTCAGATTTTCAACCAGAGTGTACACAACGAAGTGGATTGGCCTTGAAGTTGGAATTGCGATGGGATGTACCATCTCTCCGATACTATTCGAGATGGCTATGCAGGTAATCCTCAATGCGGCTGAAAGAATGGCTATAGGTCTAAAGCTCGGTGGAATGTGTCACATGCCACCGCGCAAAGCATTCATGGATGACACAACAATTCTGACATCAGATGAACATCAGGCCCGGAGGATGTTAACACGCCTGGATGAACTAGTCAGCTAGTGCAGAATGAGCTTCAAACCCAAGAAGTCGAGAAGCCTATCAGTCAGGAAAGGGAAGATAGCAGAGGTCATATTCATGGTTTCCAACCAAAGAATCCCTACTGTCATTAAGGAACCTGTTAAAAGTCTTGGCAGGGTGTACAATGCCTCATTAAAAGACTCGAAGGCAGTGCAACAGACAATAGAAATGGCAGACAGAGGACTACAGATCATAGACCAAAGCAGACTCCTGGGAAAGTTCAAACTGTGGTGCCTCCAGTTCATGTTGATACCGAAGTTGCTGTGGCCACTGCTTATAAATGAAATAAGCACAAGTACAGTGGAAGCTATAGAGCAAAAGGTCAACAAGTTCATGAGAAAATGGCTAGGGGTACCACCAGGTCTGTCAGATGTAGCACTGTAGTGCAAAAAGTCAAAACTTCTGCTTCCCTTCATGTCAGTTGTTGAAGAGTACAAAGTTGGAAAGGCAAGGCTTGCAATGATGCTACGCGAGTCAGCTGATGACGTGGTTAAGTCCATTCAGCCCACACTGACAACGGGAAGGAAGTGGAGAGTGGAAGAAGCTGTTGATGCTGCCCAAGAGTCACTCAAACTGAGGGAGGTAATCGGATACACACAAATGGATAGACGGGGATTTGGTCACGGAGATATCCGCTGGTGGTCCAAGGCATCAAGCAGGGAGTGCAGAGACATGGTAGTTCAGGAGATACGAGGAGCTGAGAATGATAAGAGGTTGCAAAAAGCAGTGCAGCAGGCCCAACAAGGCCAATGGACTACATGGGAAGGAGCCCTGCAGAGGTCCTTGACATGGAATGATATATGGCATATGGCACCTCTTAGGCTCAGCTTCGTTATTAGATCAATGTATGACCTGCTGCCGTCGGCCACCAACCTTGTGAAATGGGGAAAGTCAGATGATGAGCAGTGCCCCTGTGCCAGGGGAGGCAGACACTTGAACACGTGCTCTCAGCGTGTAAGTTTTCATTAGGGCAAGGGCAATACACTTGGCACCATAACAAAGTGCTAAATGAGCTTGCTGCGACAATAGATCTGGCAAGGATGAAGGCGAATAGCAAACCCAGGCCGAGCACCGCAAATACATACTTTCTGAGGGCAGGAAAGGCAGCACACCCCAAACCGAGTAAACCTGGTAGCAGTTTACCATCTCTTCTTGACTGTGCAAACGACTGGGAGATGGCGGTTGACCTACCTGGACGAGGGGCATATCCAGAGAGTATCAGAAAATCGCGGAGACGGCCGGATATCGTGCTTCATTCTTCAGCAACGCTTCAGGTCATACTGATTGAACTGACCGTGCCATTTGAATCCAGATTAGACGAGCAGCATTTGTTCAAAGCGGCCAAGTATAGTGATCTGGCCGCGGATCTGAGACATGATGGGTTCACTGCAAGGGTCATGGCTGTTGAAGTGGGCGCAAGAGGGCTTGTGGCTGCATCAGTGTATGATTTATTGAAACTGTTTGGGCTGAGGGGACAGTCGAGAACAAGGGCACTGAAAAGGCTTAGTGAAACTGCCGAAAAGGCATCAGGCTGGCTGTGGAACAACCGCAATGGGCAATGGAAATCGTGACAATAAACGCTGCGGTACAGAAAACACCAAAATTTTTCGAAGTCCGCAACGCTGAGTTTTTTGGTGTACTAGTGAAAGGGCTGTGACTCAGGGGCAACAGGCGGCGTATATTATAAGAGGTGTTAGGCACAGAATTTCAGTGGCTCGCGCGCAGTGGCTAGACTCGGCGGCTTCGCGCTGGTGTCTCAGTGTGCGTCCTTAGTTGTGATGTGCGACGGAACGAATGGAATAATTTGTCTTCTCTTTGTTACTTTCACAATTGCCTCCACGGCTGGCGGAGTTGTGGATTTTAAAGTTGCTACCATAAGTGAAATGGGTTCATTTTCGATACAAGACAACAGGAGGCTGAGACAGTTGGGAGTCATGACCCAAGTGGGCCCGCCCCCTTAGAGTGTAAAGGAGTAATCGGGCCGAAACACTTGTCGGACGGGGGGACCTTTTCTGACGATCAGATTGCTTCCTGTTGTATCGCTCTGTAAAGAGTTTCCTATCATATTACCCTGGAAATTGCAGAACAAGATATGTCTTGTGTTCTATCAACTGGTTTCCTTAATGCATCTTATATTCAACCCCAACGTCTCTTTCACATTTCTTGTTCCACTGTTATTAGTCAGTTCCATTCTACTGATCATTCTAATCCTTAAAAGCGCCCACTCTGTTGCTTCTCCGTTGTCGTGTTTGATGTTCTCCATGTTTTAGAGCCATACAATAAGTTTGCCTAGACATTTAAACTGAAATTTGAACAGCAAAGCACTGTTTCAATTGTTACAGCAGTCAAGACTAGCTTGTCTCATGAAATCAGTGACATATGCCAAAAATACTAAGAAGATAAATCATTCTGTAAAACAATATTTTGGTTCAAGCTGGATTGCAACATATGGGACCATCATTCATGTGGTTTTTCTTCTTTTGGACGGGTGCCTATCCTTATCGAGAGTGCAACACATTTATAATACGTGTTAAGACACTTTATCCCTGCACTATTAGAAATAAAAGCAGCAGATATGATACATGGACCCCCCCCCCCCCCCCAAGTCGCTGCAAGGGTTAAATAGTTATTAATTCGAATCCCTGGGGATTGAAAACAACAACAACAACAATGATAGATGGACATATGTATGAAGGTAGAGATTAAAATATAGACTCAGGTACGGTATGGGAAGATGAGGGGGTACTTCAGTAAGACTTGTAGGTTAATTAAACAAAATACAGAGAAAAAGGTAATTCATCTTAACAGGACAGAAGACAATGGAAATTGCTTACTTTGCATTTGCATGATTCCTGACCGACCAGCAAACCATGTGAAGCAGGTCTTATGGGTTGTATCCATTTTTATGTATTTTCTCATGTTTCTCATTTAGCTCTCACTTTCTTTCCTTTCCCTGATGAAGGCTTTGTGGCTGCAATGTAGGCAATTTTCTTTGTCTTTTGTCCTAGCAAGACGAATTACCTTTTTTTTTTTAATTCCCTCCCGCCAGACTCAGGTATGGAAGAGTCTGTACATTTCTCATTGTTCATGCAAAATCCTCAGTCAGCGCAATATTGTGACTAAAATGATAATCCATTCATACCGGCTTTCCATATGACAGGAAAACATATCAGTTTCATCATTTTCCTTTTTGCTCCTTATGGAGTGTAACAGTTAGTGTGGGGAAGAGTAATTCGGGTACAATTATATTTTTATGAGATCGAATTAGATTTGTAGTCTAAGGGGAATAATTGACGATACATCTATAAGGGGGCAAGAGTAGGGGTGACATCTCTTGATCAGTGTTTAGTGCGGCTGACCTTGGGCGAGAATTATAAAGTTAAGTTTGGAGTTTTGTTTTTCTGAAAGAGTTCAGCTATGGCAGCGAAGGGACTGTGCACGGGAAATTTATATTTCGGGTGAGATCTTTGTGAGACAAAGGTTCTAGAAGGTTCGGAAATAGTTGTCGTGGTAAATCGTTCAAAATTAGATCAGTCAGATCCGAAACGTAATAACGTTAAGAGCTAGTTTGGGTTCTCTCCTAAGTGATTAAAGATAATAGTTAGAAGTGGCTTGGGCAATTGAGAGTTATTATCGGATAAGCAAAATGATTTTTGTTGATTTCTGTGGTGACAGAAAAATGCACTATCATCTAGACACTCAATCGCAATCCATGCCACAATCATGTATGACAGTTTTGTGAGTTATTCTGAGAACAAGAAGACAGTGTTGCCAGTACAAGATAACGTGTGTGTTTTCGAAACAGACGAGGTACGTTGAACATTTACGAGTCTATTACTGGTAGTGCAGAATAGTAGATAAGCTGACAGACTAGAGAATAGAATATAAACTTGGTAAAATATTATCCCTGGTGGTTAGGCCAGTCTCACTAAGATACACCAAGTGAAGAAGACAGAAAATCAGAAAAACAATAAGTCAGAACAATAAAAGAAATGAGTACATACAAAGAAAATTATTACAAGAAAAATATTGACAACAGTGGTTCTCAAACCATGACCACCATAACCAATAGAGACATAGAAGCAGCGACAGAAAGAGAGAGAGGATACAATAAACTGACATTTTATTATTAACCACTGAAGTTTTGCTGTATAAAGTCTGCCAGCCTCATGAGGAAGATTGGGCATATCATTTCTTCAACATTTTTGATCATGTAAGAAAAGTTCAAGATTTGACTGTTACTGCTGTCAGCGTGAAGTCATTCATCAACTCTTGAAATCATCCATCAACTGTCAGTACATGAACTGTTGTCGTTTTTTTGAAAGTAAGAAGTCTCCCTTACCACAAATAAGCTGCCTGCTGTTTAGGGTAGAGATACGAAACCTACGGTATACGATCACAAAATAAAGAAGAAGGAAATAGTAGACAAGCTATCATACACGGCCACAGGAGCATGGAGCCACTGCTGCAGCTGGTCCCCCTTCATCAAGCGTCCGTGTGCTCCTGCAAGCAGTGGTTTTGGCAGCAATTTGTTTTACACCATGATGTTGCCTACGCCATAACCAACCTCACATTAGTCACCTTGTACGACATGGTTGAGACAGCAACAGTCCTATTCTTTCTTTGTCTCTTCACAGACGAACAACCCCCCCCCCCCCCCAGAAACTGCACAGTTCAAAGAAAACATGTAACAAAGGATAATGAAAATGTCAAGGCAGCAACAGCAAAGAGAACATATGGAAAAAATGTTCACAAATAAAAGAAAACACAACAGACCACGGTAAGAACAACTTGTACTTACTTTTTCCGTTTCTTTTTCTTCTTCTTCTTTTCACCATCTTTCTTGTCCATCTCCTTCTTCTCCTCAACTTCAGTTGGTAAGTTTAATTCCTCTAAACCTTCTCCATCAAACTCTCCATCGTCTTCATTAAATGGCGTGGCCGCTGAAGTAAAGCAGAAACATCAAGGTTTAGATGAGTTGCTAAGTTGACATGCAGTAGTGTATCTCCATAGTAAGGGTCCCTGGGGCACAAATTAAGTGGGGCCCCCCCCTTTACAACATGGGTTCAACAATTATAATCAATAATAGCAAATCTGTATCACTATGTTAACTGCTGCTACTTACCCATCATCAGGAGCATAGGCTTTCAACAAATTTGTACCTGGTCCTCGTGCTATGTGCCATCTGCCCAAAATCTTGTCATGTGTTCTTTATCCCTTTTATTTCTGTCTCAAGAAACCGGGACATGCTACTGATGTTTAAAATAGGAACACAGAAAATTAAAATTTTATATATATATATTTGTAAGGCGAGGGTCCCTCTGACACTCAGTACTGGGGCCTCAAGGATGTCCCCGGTCCTCCCGGGTGGTAGTTATGCCCCTGCTAACATGACACATTATTAGCAGTGTTAAATATGTATTAAAGGCAGTATAACATCTCATCTCATAATCGGAACCTCTTCTACCCCGTGAAACGAGGTGTAGAGGGGACCCAAGTGCACAAGGCCCATGGGCAGGACATGTAATCGAAGTGACTTGGCAAACAGGTGATTAGCCCATTGTGCCCGAACTTGCCCTCATGTGTACTCATATTCGCTATAAAACCACCGAACCATCGAGACGTCATTCCAGCCAAAATGGACAGAGCCTCACACACCCAAAGGTTTCGAGGGATGTCCCTCCTCATCTGCACAAAGGCATTTATAGAGGAACACTCAGGACCCGTAGGTCTGAGGAAAAGAGCAAAATCTGAGACGGACACAGCAGTCCTTGTTACTGGGAGGTCTCCACTCAAAGTGGTGCACTACACACAGTCAGTAAAGACAAAGGTCGCCTGCGGCATTCGTTATCGGAATTAACCAGACAAATCGCTCCACCAACTAAGAACGGCCATGCACCACCACCCACCGAATCAAGAAAGAGCTATCAATCTGTCAATCCTTACAGGCAGTATAACTATTATATATTTTAGAAGGTATGCCACATAAACACTGCAGTGGGAACATCATTTACATCCTAGTACTGACAGAAGTCATAATGCTTCAGTGTTTAACTTTCTTCTTAATATGGTGTCCAACTTTAACCCTATGCTCCTTAATAGCAAAAATAGGCATGAAAACTTTTTGTGATCGGACATATTACTGAACTCACTATTTTTTTCCAATCCACTGTCCTATATTAGGCCTTATGTACTGTCACACTGTACTTCTTTTTAGATGGTTACCATTCCATCAGGCCATGTTCTCCAAAGCTGTACTCTTTCTTGTAAATGACCTTTCATTCTGATGGTATATATAAGCACTAAATGTTGGCTGAACTCCATGCTCACTGGTATGTACAAAACAACTCATCCTTTGTTGCTCATTGTATTTCCCTACTGGTGCTGTTCCAACCTTATCTCTCTTCATACATTATATGATGTCTTGCTAAAGTTTTTTCAGCATTCACATAATTTTTGTCTACCTGGTTCTTAAGCAATGTCTAGCTTTGACATTGGCTAAAAAACTGATAATATAAATTTAAAAAACAAAAAGGAAGAAAAAATGACACAGATGTTAGTTTAACAAATGAACAATAAGCACAAGATGTTTCGAGGTTACCCTTCACTAGCTACAATGCACAAATAGACAACACAAATATGAAATATAAAAACGCTATCAGAAAATGATAAAGGCCATAACAAACATGTGGAAATTAGTTATTAATAAATAAAAATAGTACACAAGATAGAAATATCAACACAAAGTAACTAAATACAACAATACAGCAAAGAAAATCGAATAAAACGAAAGAAAATGATGGCCTGATATTAAAGTTCTATCCAGCAATGAACTAATGTCACTTGGATAATGTCGAGCACAAAGAGAAACAGGAAGTGAAACCACGGGTACTAGAACCCAACAGAAAAAAGGAAAGCCAGAATACAAAATAATAAACAGAAATAAGGCAAAAAGAAAGAAGAAATAAACGAGTTGGAGAAGGAAAAGTGACGAAGAAAAGGAGGAAGTCTCTGGTAAGTAAACCAGCTACCTGAGGGCTGAAATTAAATGAAATTATGTTGGACATTAAATCTTAGAAAAGGTAACCTATTAAAAAAAAACATTAATTAGACAGGTGGTCCAAATTAAAGTGATTTCTGTCATCAGTACTACTAAGCAGATAGCAGAGACTTGAATTGTGCAGGTTCTTGAATGATTCAAATCACTGAAGTTCACAGCAACAAAAGAGAATGATAAAGGAAGAACAAAAACACTTAAAAATAATTTTCCTACCACGAGATATCAGTACAAGAAGTACAAATAAACTACCAATACAAACAAACTATATAACAAATGTCCAGTAGATACAATTAAAGTTATGTCAACTGTAATAAAAAAGATGGAAAAAGATACAGTAAAACATAACCTACTAATCGTTCAAATTGCAATAGGGTAAAGAGAAATCAAACTAGGAACGTGGAAGGGGATACACCATAAACATTAAACAATACAACAACAAACTGCAGATAAATCGCATTCTGGAAGTACCAGACACAAGAAAAACAATCAATGTAATATGCTATATAGAATAATGAACAATATATTCTCCAATCATAACCCACATGGGGTTGAACTGGATATCTCATGCACAAGACAGACATCAGTTTTCATGTGCATGGACCAAAATACAAAACAAAAAAAACAGCAACAGGTTTACTAGCATTTGTTAATTTCACATAATCTTTCTGTATTTCTCATCTGTGTGTTCTGTTTGAGGCTGATGAAAGGTAATCCCAAAACCTTCTGTGTTTAGTGTATTGTTCATCTGTAAAACTGACTCGAAAATAATAATAATAATAATAGTAATAATAGCCCCTTCAGTCATAACTGACTATGGGAATGCGCCCCTGAGGTGACAGCCCTCAACTGCTTATTTTCCTGGTGCTCCTTTCGACGTTTTCTCCTCACCTCTGCTTCTTGTGTGAGCCTCTCTTCGCCCAATCTGAGGTGGTGCCGTAAATAGCATCGCCACTTTGTGCGATCGGCAGCTTCATCCTCCCATGTTGCTGGATCCATGTCCAGTGCCCTCATATCTCTCTTGCACACATCTTTGAACCTCAGCTGTGGTCGCCCAACTGTTCTCTTGCCATCTGCTAATTGTCCGTAGAAGATATCTTTTGGGATGCGACCATCTTCCATGCGGCGAACATGGCCAAGCCAGCGAAGTCTGCGCTGTCTAAGCAGCGTATACATACTTTGAAGGCCAGCACGTGACAACACCTCGACATTTGTCACTTTATCTTTCCACGAGATGCCGAGGATGTGGCGTAGACACCGCAAATGGAAGGTATTGAGCCTTCTTTCTTGCTTAGCATAGGTCGTCCAGGTCTCGCTGCCATATAGGAGTGTGCTGGTGACGCAGGCATTATATACCGCAGCTTTGGTCTTCATTGTGAGTTTAGAGTTTCCCCAAACACGCGATGTGAGGCGGGCAAAGGTAGCTGCAGCTTTGCCAATGCGGCTGTCGATTTCTGGATCCAGTGAGAGTTTGTCATTGATGGTAGACCCTAGGTATGTGAAGTGGTGCACCACTGCCAATTCATAGTTATCGATAGTGATAACTGGTGCAGCACCCACATCCTGACTCAGCACATTCGTTTTCTTTAGACTTATTGTTAGGCCAAAGTCCTTGCATGCTTTAGTGAAGCGATTCATCAAGCTCTGAAGCTCCTGTTGGCTTTAAGTGACGACTGCAGCATCATCAGCGAACAACAAGTCTCTTATAGTGACTCTTCTGATTTTTGTTTTTGCCTTCAGCCTTGAAAGATTAAACAGACGGCCATCTGACCTAGTGTGAAGGCATATTCCTTCAGTTGCATCTCTGAATGCATGTTTCAAGAGTAAGGCAAAGAAGATTCCGAAGAGGGTCGGAGCCAGAACACAGCCTTGTTTAACGCCACTTCGTATATCAAAGGGCTGTGACGTGCTTCCAGCATATTGGACTGTTCCCTTCATGTCGTCATGGAATGACTTTATCATTTCCAGCATTTTAGAAGGGCAGCCTATTTTCAGGAGGATTTTAAAGAGTCCATCCCTACTAACCAGGTCGAATGCTTTTGTGAGGTCTATAAAGGCGATATATAATGGTCTTTTCTGCTCTCTTGATTTTTCCTGAAGCTGGCGGAGAGAGAAGATCATGTCTGTTGTTGATCTGCCAGCTCGGAATCCACACTGTGCCTCTGGATATATGCGCTCAGCTAACTTGTGTAGTCGCATTAAGATGACTTTGGCAAAAACCTTACCAACAATACTAAGAAGAGAGATGCCTCTGTAGTTATTGCAATCACTTCTGTCTCCTTTATTTTTATACAGTGTTACAATCTTGGCATCTCGCATGTCTTGAGGAATAGTTGTCTCTTCCCAGCACTGGCACAGCATCCTATGCAGGGGATGTAATAGCGTGCTCTTACAGCATTTGATTAAATCAGGAGGAATCCCATCACTGCCTGGTGCTTTGCCAGAGGCCAAGCTATCAATGGCCTTACTGAGTTCCTCTAATGTTGGTTCGGCATCCAGCTCCTCCATAGTTGGCAGACTATTGACAGCATCAAGGGCTGCAGGCGTAACGGTATTGTCTCTAGCGTAAAGCTCAGAGTAGTGCTCGACCCACCTCTCCATCTGCTTACCCTTATCGGTTAGCTTCTCTCCGCTGATGGTTTTTAGCGGTGCCGTCTTACTTTTATGGGGGCCAAGTGCTTTCTTTATACCGTCATACATTTGTCTAATGTTGCCTGTTTGCGCTGCGATCTGGATGCTCTCACTGAGCTGGAGCCAATAGTCATTTGCACAGCGTCGAGCAGTTTGTTGAACTTTGCTTCTCGTAGCCCTCAGGATCTGTAGGGTTCTGGCACTCGGTGAACGTTTGTATTCATTCATAGCACTGCGCTTAGCTTCAATAACAGGTGCCATCACATCTGATGAAGTGTCAAACCAGTCATTTGACTTTGCTGTTTTCTTACCAAAGGTGGCAAGTGCAGTACTTTGAATGGTGTTCCGTAGATGCTCCCAGTTCTCTGTAGTAGTATCACCATGCTGAGGGCTACTGAGCACTTTCTTGAAGGTCGCAGTGAATTGAGCGATCATGAAAGGGTCTGACATCTTGCTGGTATCAATGCGTGGTTTCCCTTCATGTCTGACACGATAGAGTTTTCTTGGTTGTGCTCTGATTTTGCAGCAAACCAAGGAGTGATCTGTGTCACAGTCTGCACTATGGTACGAGCGCGTGGAGAGCACAGACCTGAGGAGTGGCCTTCTGACGAGAATCAGGTCAAGTTGGTGCCATTGCTTGGATCGTGGGTGTCTTCATGACACCTTATGCTGGGGTTTTGTCTCAAAGTAGGTGTTGGTCACGCAGAGATCATGGTGGACGCACAACTCTAAGAGCCGTTGTCCATTTTCATTCATCTTGCCAATACCAAACCTGCCCAGACATGAAGGCCATGAAACATTATCGGCACCCACTCTAGCGTTAAAGTCACCAAGGAGAACAAGCTGTTCTTGCCTAGGTATGCTTTTGATTACTGCTGCTAGATTCTCGTAGAACTCATCTTTAGCTTCTGAGGCAGAGTACAGAGTAGGAGCATACACACTGACAAGGGTGATGGGACCTGTGCTAGTTTGCAGGCGGAGCGTTAACAGGCGTTCTGATCCATTCTCGCCTGGTTCAACCATGTTAGTTAGCGATTTTTTGACCGCAAAACCTACTCCGTGTTCTCTAGCTTTATTAAGATCTTTCCCTTGCCAATAAAATGTGTAGTCCTTCTCGCTCACCGTTCCAGAGCCCGCCAGGCGCGTTTCCTGAAGTGCAGCTATATCCACCTGAAGTCGTTTAAGCTCATCATTAATTATGGCTGTCTTCCTTACATCGTTTACATCCTGTAGGTTTTCAGATAGTCCAGTCAACATAGTCCGGACGTTCCAGCATCCCAATCTGAGAGTTTGCTTATTTCTATTTTTTCGATAATTGCTTGGTGCAAAATTTTCTGTCCGCAGTTCGGGTTTGACCCTAATCCCCATGCACCCAATGGGGAAAGCAGACAGTGGCGGGACAACACCTTATTGACTGGGGGCTGCCCAGTTTGAAGCGGGCGGTAGCTGTCCAGTGAGATCCTAGAACCTCTCCCACTGTCGGAAGTAGCCCCTGGCGCCATGCCCTATGCCAATTGGGCAAAAGGCTTATAACCGGTAACTGCTACTTCCCGTGTTTTGCCGACACCTATAGGGTGAAGCTGGAGTGTCCTCTCCAGGGCGCGAGCTTGGGCACAGTTATATGGAGATCAAGCTGTTGCCCATGCAGCATGTTCCCCCTCTCCACACAGCCGGTAGATCCAAAGGAACGGCAGTAGTCGATACAGTTTGGTACCAGCCATGTCGCAGGAGTTGCCAGAATAATGTCGAATCAACATTAGACTGCCTTAGGGACTCCGACACCGGATTTATCCTCAGGGTTTACTCCCGAAGCCAATTCCACAAATGGATATTCCCGCAAGGCAACGGTGGTTTGAATTCAGAGTTCCTTCTCTTAGATAAGCTACCAACCAAGGATCACGAGCCCTATCTGCCCGAGACTCGAAAATAATTTTTCATTTTTAAAAACTTTTGTTGCATTGCTCTATTGTAAGAATTCCTTTCTACATCTTTATTTCTCACAAGTGCCTGAAACATACCTTTATGTATATTATCTATTCTCCTATTGTAAGAAGTGTGTTTATTTAAGTTGTTTACTTAAAATCATATGTACCGTTCTAAGAACCAGCCATTGCAGACTCAAATGCCATCTGTACAACAAACTGAAAATCAGACAGACAGATTTGTCCCTGTGGCAAAATTGTTTACAAATTATGTTGTGGAATCGATTCCTGCATTGCGACGGTGTTACTAAAATATCACACGACAGGGCAAAGCAAGCGAGAGATGTCACAAACTATAACAATATGGCCACCTTGTTGTTAAAGTGATCTGTGTTTTAGTTCCAACTTCTGAAGGATGGTATAACCACCAGGATGGACGAATAGCAGAAAGACTTATATGTTTAGATTCTGGAAGGTGGTCTCTTTGTTCACATATATGTATTATTTATGGATGGAAATGTTTTGGAACGGAAGATATCGTAAGCTGAATGCATAAAATTGTGAGTTGATAGAGTCAGTACACTCTTTCAAGCGATGTAGGAAAATGTTAAATAGTGAGACGAATAAGAAAGTTAGATGGATTGGTAGCTCTGGACTGTCCGGTTCTAACGAGATCTAAATGGACAGAATCGGATGGACAGAAGACTAGAACAATGCAGGAAGAGGTGGAACAGTTTGTACAGAAGTAAAAATTTCATTCATCTTGCTAACAAATTATGCAGACCTAACAAACCTGTGACGTCCTGCTCTCTCAGAGGAACGCATTGGCCAATAAAAAGGGGGAGCGCAATTTGAACAAGGGACACTGAAAAAAAGTTTTGAAACAGGCTGGACGCAGGGCAGAGTTTGCCACTACACCTCTGCCATCTACAGATGTGTGCAGCCTGCCAAGCAATTAATGTCCAGTGCAATTTCTGAAGTTTGAGGGTAAGCTGAATTATAAAAACTATCATGTATATTTTTCATTTATTGCAAATTACATCTGATGTATATTATTTATGTGAAGATGCTAGGACTTGCATCATTTTATTTAAATCTGTGAATGATGAGAAGGATCTAGCATATTCAGGAAAACTATAAGACCTGTAATTAATATTCAGAAGGATCAAGCTGTAAAGTATTTGAGGATGTACAGGATTGGATAAAACAAGATGATTGTTAGTACATATAACAAATATAAATGTTTATGCTAGTACTATATTACTGAAATGATGTCCTTGCTTACTCATCTCATCTCAGCCCGTAACCCGTCATGGGTCGTAGGGGTGTCATGATGGAAGCATCAGCAGACAGGGTCCTCCACTGCTCTCTATCCTCAGCAATGCGTACAAGTGTGGAAAAACCGTGTCCTGCCCATTCTTTGATGTTATCAGCCCAGGATTTTCTCTGCCTTCCTCTTCTCCGTTTACCTTCGACTGTTCCCTGAAGGATCGTTTTCGAAAGGGAGTCATGACGAGTTACATGCCCAAACCAGGCAAGCTTTCGACGTTTCACTGTTGACAAAAGTGGTTCTTGGTGGCCTGCATAGGTGTTTATCTTCTCTCTAACATAGACATTTGTTTTGTGCTCTTTATAGCAAATGCGCAAAATTCTTCTATAACATTTATGCTCGAAAGCCTGAATCCTTCGCTCCGTATCTGCAGTGAGTGTCCAGCTCTCACACCCATACAAGAGAATAGATAATACAAGTGATTTGTATAATTTGATCTTCACAGGAAAACTGATGTTACTTTTCCAGATCACATTCAACCTTGTCATGGCAGCTGAGGCCATCTCAAGTCTTGTCTTGATTTCTTTAATTGATCTTCCATCACTGCATATAGTGGACCCGAGATATTTAAAGGTGTTAACTTCTTCTAACGTTTGCCCATTTAACGTAATGTTGGTCGCAAAATGTTTCTTATGGCTATTCACCAATATCTTGCTTTTTTCTATATTAATTTCCATCCCATACGTTCTTGTTACTTTCTCCAGTCTAGAGGTAAGGTCTTGAAGTTCTGATTCTGATCCAGCTATCAGATCAATATCATCAGCAAAACGTAGGTTGCACAGAGGTCGGCCTCCAATCGATATGGTTGATTTATAATCGTAGAGAGCCTCTTGCATAATATGTTCTAGATAAATATTAAAGAGCACTGGGGACAGGATACATCCCTGCCGAACTCCTACAGTTGTTTTGAAAAATTCTCCAATGTCGTTGCTTGCAAAAACAGCACTGCTTGCGTCCTTGTATAGTGCTTCAATGATATCTATGATGTTGGTATCAAAATTGAATTACTTACTATGACTTTATAACCTCGACATCTGATGACTGACTGGTCTGACATCTGTGCTAGTCACCTACAAATCTAGCCAGATACTAGCCAAGACCGATATGTTGTTTCAGGTTCATTTGACAATTCGACCTATACTGTCAAGTATCAGAAGCCTGTATACGTTCATCAGTGGTAATCCCACATAAGTGAAGGAACCCAACATGTGAACTACAGCTGGTTCTTGGTACCCCTGCTGTTGGGTCTGCCAAGACTGATAACCTCCAGTGACAGTACAGTGTTATCAGTATCCAGAATCCCAGATAAGTGTTCTATAAGGGAACTGACAGAAGCTTATATGAAACACCAGCTAAAACAGCTATCATATGTATTTCTAGCACGTCAGATGATGACAATCTTGTGTTAAGAGTCAAAAGACTTAAAGAACATTAATACTAGAACAGTACAGCAAGTGTTCATTAACTTTACTAAGAGAATAGTACACCAGATCCTGAATTGAAAAAGGACAATACTACTGATTAAAGTGCCAAGTGATGTTTTTTTGTAACACTATTTCTCCAAAAGGAACGAACATTCCTACAATTACTCTAGATAAGAGATAACATTAAGTTTGTGAATATTTTGTGAATATTTTCATAACTCTTTCCAAACAGCAGAAAAAGAAAATCAATATAAATATTAAATGATTCATTAATTGTACCCGAGGACTTGTTTACTTTTTACCATTGTGTTTAAAGTTCATGTTCATTTTAATTATCCCCTAGCATTAAATTTATCGTAGGATAGTTGTAGGGAGGAGACACCTTAAATCCTGGTACCCCTCTTCCTCGTTCGAGCTGAAAAGGACGGTGGTTGCGTTGTGTCTGTTTACGCCGTAGCTGTGATATCTGCACCTTTCGGTCGACACATCCGACTTCAGCACGGCATTTTTTTTTTTGGGACCGGGTTTGCCTTCTCTCTTCGATCCGTCCTCGCTCAGCCAGACTGCACTGCTGCAGACTGTTTCCAGGACCACCACGTGGAGGTGGAGTACGGTCTTGGTCAGCTCTGGTTCGCTGACCCTGATGCAAGCAGTCAAGCTATGGGTCGCTGACTGCATTCTCTATTGCTGCATCTTTTGGTCCCAATCCTGGTACTACCTCTTACCATCTGGGCCAGTGATTTTCACAGTCTGACTATACCTATGATGTCTATACACCAGTGCTTATTTCTAAGACTGGGGTATTACTTGCAAGACCAGACTCTTGACTGGCATTCGATCCTTGTATCATCTGATACACCTGGATATCAAATCTATCACTTTTATAAACTAACCTCTCGTTACAGCGTGAGGACAAACAAACAGCAGAACATGTACTTCAAAACTACAGACTCCATGACAGGAGCAGAGCGGCTTTCTCCAACCCAGTTGAGGGAGAAACTGTACGGTGACTAGAGAAGTCTGAGACGAACTGGCAGCTTTATAAGAGAGGTATATATGGTTATTTGAGAGCGAACAACTCAGAAGAAGAAGAAAGTTTCAAAACTAGTGAAAACACAGTTACTTTATTGGTTGTCTAAATTCTAGTTTCAATATCTTTATCTAATATTCCACAAGTGGTAAACTTGCTACTGAGACAATTGTACAAATACTATTGTCATTGGTGGTGTGTTTTTTTTTTTGGGCTGCAGGCAAAAGGGAACAGATATTTTGGAAAAGCAATTTCTGTAAAGCTGTATAGAACACATCTTTTCTGCACTCTGACAGAAGACTCATAATGATATAAAAAAGTTATATCATTATATAATTAGCATTTTACTGAAAATAGATTTTTAGCAATTGTAGTCATTTATTTTCTAACTTGAGGTACACCAACAAAAACTATGTTACAAGTGAATAAAGTACCCCATAAATTAATTCAGAATTGACATGTTATTTAGAGGGAAAAAATGTAGGAGTCACTGAACTTACTTGCTTCTGTGACAATGTCATCTGCCTCTCCTATTTCCTCAGCTGGCTGAACCAACAAAGGTGTCTCATCATCAAGTAGAGTCAGCTCAGGCAAGCAATCAATCAACTCAGGTAACTCTTCAGTTTCTCCGATATTACTGTCTTCATCAGAGCTGCTGCTGACACAAATGTCGTAACCTTCACCAGCTGGGTCTCCATCCTGAGTTGTACCATCACCTTCAGAGGCTGGGTGGGCCTGCTTAACAGTCATCATGACCCTGAAGTTTTCTTCTGCAGGCAAGCTAAGTGTTTAGCCTCCAGACAGGTGATGAACATCTTGTGAATGTGCAAAAAAAAATATTTACAGAATTTAATTTAATTTTTACCTGAAGATGCAGCAATTTAACACTAAATTGCAACATGGATTAAAAAGTTGAATAGTTTAACTGGGGGAACAAAAAAAGTTAAATCTGTAAAATTAAAGGTCATTTGTCTTCGAAGCAGAGCCAATCTTAAAAAAAAAAACATATCAAAAGATACTGAATGCTTCCTACTAAATGGCCATTCAGGGCTTCAGAAATTAAAAACAACATTTAGGGTTTCAAAACCCAAGACATTTATAATCTCCAAAATCTAAATAGGTCATGTGTAGTTCCCAGGGGTCTCCGAAGGGACAAAAAAAAGAACAGGCCTACTGTTGCCTCAGGCATGTTATACAAGGGGGCTAATATGAGGTTGTGTATGGGGCTGACAACTAATATGAGGTTGTGTATGGGACCAACAACCTCATTATATAAAATAAATTGCCATAGAAATTGCCACTGCATGAGCATTGGAATGTTTGGTGCAGTCTTCCTGTAACAGATACAATGGTGGCTCCATAAAGAAGTGCAAAGGAAAATGATGATTAAAATCAAATGATATTAAAATCCTTCACAAGCTGACAGAGTGTAACAAAGGACATTCAAAACTAAAAGAAGCTGTTATCTTCAAACTGCTCATAAGCACAACAAATGAAGGTATATTTTGAGAAACAATTCTGCCCTGAAAGCAGGTGTTGGCAAAACAGATCCTGTGCACACCATACAGCAACAACAACACGTGACAGTTGAACAAAGCTTGAAACTGAACTCAACACTTTGCATTGGATTAGTGGACTATGAAAAGGAATTGGACAGTTTAGATAGAGAATAATTTTGGAAACTGATAAGGCATTATGGAGTCCCCCTGAAGATAATTAACTTAATAAAGAAAACATGAAATGCAGATTTCTTCATGTAAGACAGCTTGCAAAAATGTTTGAGATAAGAAGACTACAGTGTGCTTAGGAAGACTCGTGTCACTATTTCACTTCTTACTGGCTACAGTCTGGGTTTTGAAAACAATAACATCAGACAGAAGAACATAAATTCAGTGGATTGACAAAATTCAAGGATGTGAAGTCATACATACATTTTGCATCAGTAAAGACAAAGTTTGAGGAACAGATGGTGATTTCAAAATAAGAATATGAAAGGCAAGGGGACTTATCATTGCATGGGAAATATATGGAAATCAAGTCCACAAAAATAATAATCCTCAACTCAAATGTCAGGTCAGTCATATTGGATGACTCTGAAACAAAGAAGACAACCAAGAAGTTACAGACTTTCATAAATGGGTGCTTGTGTAGAATAGAAGGATGGAAATGGTGTGACAAAATCACCAATGTGGAACTGAAAGCAGCAAGAAGTAGATAAATGCCAGTGGAACAAGAGGTGAGAAGAAAGCGCTGGCACTGGATAAGATGCACAATGAGGAAATCTGCTGATAACATCACAAGACAGTTCTTGTTCTGTATTCAAAGGGCAGCTTCCCCCAGTCATCTCCCTTCGCTACAGCTCTTACCAAAACTCTCTAAATGACTCTTTATTCCACTACTCAGCTATAATATTAAATGTTAATGAAGTTAAAACCCATCTTCTTGTAAAATTTCTTTGTGCATGCAGAATTTCATAATATATGAAGGCAACTATAACACGCGATAACACCTTGTATGCATTCTGGGACCTATGACGCGTCAACAGTGAGAAGTGCAGTTAGCGACCCATAGCTAGACTGCTTGCGTCAGGGTCAACAAACCAGAGCTGACCAAGACCCTACTCCACCTCCAAGTGGTGGTCCTGGAAACAGGCTGCATCACTGCAGTCTGGCTGAGTGAGTAGGGATCAAAGAGGGAAGGTTAACCCGGTCCCAAAAATGCTGTGCTGAAGTCGGATGTGTCGGCCGAAAGGCGCAAATATTGCAGCTTCGCTGTAAACGAACACAACGCAACCAACGTCCTTTTCAGGACGAACGAAGAAGAAGAAGAAGAAGGATGAGACAAAGAAAGAAAAGGACTACTACTCCCTCAGGCATGTTGAAAAAGGCAACTAACATGAGGTTGTGCACAGGGGCTGGCAACCTCATTACATAAAACAAAAAGCTGCAGAAACAACCACTGCAAACTCATGTGAATGCTTGGAGCAGACTTCCTGCAAGGGGACCACCTGCAGAGGGGGCTCTATAAGAAGTGCAAAGGAAAATGATGATACTGTTAATCCCGTTCGACATAAACAATGTGTAAACAATGGAAGCTGGTGAGTACCACTTTCACATGACACATATATTAAGTACATGCCCTATTAAAACACTGTGAGAATGCCTAAATTGTTGTAACAATCAAATCAGTACCTAACAAGTTTCTCTTCATCTACCTCAGAAAATATTCCTGAAATGTGAGGATAATGACATGGCTATTGTTGATGTCTCGATGTTTATCTTGTTTCCTACTAGAGTTACTTGCCCTTATACTTCTACTTCCTTCTTACTACTTCCTGTTTCTAAGATGGTCGATTAAACATGTCGTTATGTATTCAGTGTGTTCGCCTTCGTCATTATGCTTCGTAACGTGAGTGTGTATGACAGCCAGCCACGTCTCATTACATCTTACAATATTTACTATATAAAACAGTAAAGATCAACATGGTGGCAGCGGTGTTTATTTCTACAGAATTCGAACTATTCTGCCGAATATCTTGTAACACGTGTGCTGAATGTCATTAGACTTGAGGTGAGATTACTGATCATTGCTTGCATACCATTATTAGACATTTCGTCATGGCAGAACGGCCCATGTTTCGGTTACCACCCTGCCTAGACATAAATAACGTTGAACCAGACACATTTCGTAAATGGAGACTGTGATAAACGAGCGCAAAGGCCTTTTTGCTCCATCTTTTCCTACATTTTTCATATTGTATTTTCTCCGACATTTGCTCTTTCATCCCATATTTGCGACCCACATTTGCTATTTCATCGTTGTGATTACTCGCGACCGGTATCTAGAGAACCACATTTGTTCTTTCATCGGGGGAAATAAAAGTCCTTTGATTGAGTCCCCATGCCTGACATTATCGTTTGAAGCCCACATTGCATCGTGATAAATCTGGTGAAAACACATCTGGTCATCCTAATCAAACATCTGGGCATGCTGTAATTTCTGTGACACCACATTGGACGCCCAGATTGGCCAGGGGAAAACGTCTCATGCTGTAATGGTGTTATCTTTGGTCGGCCGCGGTTCAGACAAGCGTTGGTTTACCACATTGGACGCCCACCTTGGCCAGGTGAACAATAAACAATCCGAGGTCAAACTACACCCACGTTTGGACTGACAGGGGACAAGAGCGATCCTGTGAATGAGTGACCAGAGGGGCCATTAAGGATTGGTTGGTATGGGCGGAGCTGTACAAGAAACCCATATTGGACTGGCAGAAATATAATCTACTGCGTAGCTTGCAAGAGGAAGGAGTCCAGTTTTTTACCTTGTGAGGAAGAGATTAATCCCAAAAACGCCTAGCCTAATACACGTGTTTATTCAGAGTGGATGATAATTCAGTTCTGTGATTAACTGTGTTCTTAAAGGATTTTGCGAAGGGAAGAGAAGGTTAGTAGATCTTATACTTATTAATACATTTTCTTATTTTTGTTTATTTTAACCTCACAGCTAAAATGTGCGAAAGATAAAGTTTCAAATAATTCTTGGCATAACTGATTAATAAAATCAGAAGATTTTCCTAGAAGATGATAGGATGATAGGAGGTAATTAATAGTTCATATTTCACCTTTATCATCATCACAGTCTCCCATGTGCACACACTCTCATGCACAAGATATTTAACATCATTAGAATTGAACTCAGAGAGAGAGATGAATAATGAGCAGTAGTTTAAATGAAAGTCAACCAATGATGTTAAATGTGAAAAGCTTACGAAGACTTTTGTGTGTCTTCAGTTCATCAGAAGTCTGAGTCTACACGCAACGTGTCTGACGTCTAACCAGAAATAAGTTATCAAAAACGGACATTTGGCTAGCAGAATTCGCCATAGGACATCTTTCATTCCTCAATTAAAAAGGAATATTGTCTCACCCACAAGTCAGAAGATGGACGCAGCATTTTTCGTCACCATATACTGCTGGCTCACAAGTTCAATACAGAGTTATCACAAGTTCAATACATCGTTATCACAAGTTCAATACAGAGTCATCATAAATTCAAATCACTCGAAAGATCATTATTATCTGAAGTCAAGCAAAAGAGCTCAAAAGAGGAATCGCATATTTATAGCAAGGGCAACACCCTCTTAAGCGCATTCTATGAAACAGACTATATAAATATTTTATGAATCACGACTACATATGCCAGGTTATGAGTCTACATATCACTAACATTTCGTGAAAATATCCAGTCTGGCCAGTACCCTCGGGAGATTAGACAACAGACCTTTTGTTCATATGACAGCTATTAACTGTTGATCAACACTACAGAGATATACTCAAACAGTGAAGGAATATACATAGATATCTCGTCAGCGTTCTCCGTACGACAACAGTATTCATCAGAACGTCCTCGGCTTAGAGATACCCCACTCGACATAACGTATAACAACTTGGGACAGTGTATGCATACATGTGAATCGTCATATCAATGCGAAGCATTTAGAGACACATGGACTGTGTAGATTACTCACCAATTTGGTAACATGTATCATATCACATCATCATTTCACTTTATACCAGTTCATTCTTAATTAACTATTACTTAATTAACTGCAATTTTATTATCTCATCTGTGTGTTTTGAGTGAATCGTCTTTCACCATCATCACGTTCTAACCATTACTGACCCTATATGTGTGGATATTTCATTAATAAACCCAGCGATCGTTTGATCATTATCTAGTTTGTTAATGTATCACTCGTGCTGTCGGTGTTACATATTCACCTATAGGAACATTTCTCTACTCAGATGAGGTTGGGGGCTTTTTCTTTACGGGATCTAAGGGCAGAAGCTAAGGTCGTGGGGAAACAGAACTCTTTCCATAATTAATTAGAAAACACTGTCTAGTGGAAAGCATTCGCATTCCTGTCTTCTTGTCCCTATCTCGAATAGGTCTTTTTTTCTTTCTTAACGAGCCAATTTCTAGAGACCTTATATCTAATATCTCATAGACTATTCCTGGGAAAAAACTACTGTTGTAGTTGCCCCAGTACTCACCACACGACAGAGACGACAGTTAGAACTATATATGGATGCAGCAGAAGTGGCCTCTAAACCTGATCCTGTTTGGGCGGCAATTATCCTACACTGTGCTGGACCTCAAGCTGTTGAAGTTTTTGATCAACTTGCAGAGGAAGGAGACCACTCTAATCCTACTAAAATTCTCGATTTGCTCCAGAACCATTGTAGCTCACGAAGCAATGAAGTATTACATACGTTCAGATTCTGGAACACACCTCTTCAAGATCCTTTTAATTCTTTTTTGACTGAGCTGAGAACTAAGGCAGATTTGTGCAACTTTAATGACAAGGATCGTATGATAAGAGACAAAATTGTCTTTACTGTCAACAAAAGGTTACAGGAGAAACTCTTGAGAGAAGCTGATCTCGATGTAAAGAAAGCCATTCACATATGCAGAGTCTTCGAGCAAACTGGAAAAGACATAAGTGAGATGAATAATACAGCACAACCTTCTGAAGCAAGGGTTGAAAAGATACAGAAAAAATCACTCAACCATAAACCTCCCAAGAGAGACACTGGGCATGCTGCTGGTAAAGCCTGTCAAAGTAACACTGACAGTGGGTACCTTGAACCTAGAAAGGAGTGTCATTACTGCGGACAGAAACATCTATTAAGAAAAAGTGTCCTGCATGGGGGAAGTTTTGTTCAAATTGTGGGGGAAGAAACCATTTCAAAGTTAAATGCAAGAAAGTTCATACTGTTCACACAGAGTCAGTGGAAGATTCTGAAGTTTTTCTTAATTGTGTGAAGTCTAGCAAAGCTCGTACATCTGCACAACTCATTGTCAATGGAAAAATTTCAGTTAGACACAGCAGCTGATGTGAATACAATCTGTCAACGCTTTGTGATGCAAGAACAACTGTTACCCACTAAACAGAGGCTTGTTATGTGGAATGGTACTAAGATGACTCCACTGGGAGAAGTTCTATTAACTGCTGAGAATCCTAAGACTGGGACAAAACACAATATAAGGTTTACTGTTGTGAAAAATAGATTCACATGTTTGCTGGGCAACAACACACTGCAGGATCTACAGTTTGTGACAGTCAACACAAACAAATTTATTGCTAAGGTGGCTATTGACAGTTTAGATAATGATCATAACTCTGATAACCGTCTAGGTGTCCTGGGTGAAGCTGTGTTGCATATTGATCCTAATATTCGTCCAAAGGCACTGCCGTGCAGAAAAATACCATTTTCACTTAAGAGCAAGGTAAAGTCAGAGCTTCAAAATCCAATGAACAGAGGTATATTAATACCAGTAGAGGAACCGACTGAATGGGTTAACCAAATGGCTGTTGTTGAAAAGCCTGATGGTTCTTTAAGAATATGCATTGATCCTAGACCCCTGACTGAGGCTTTGCAGAGGGAGCATTACAGATTACCAACTTTGGATGATGTATTGCCTGAACTCAGCAATGCCAAGATTTTCACAAAGCTGGATATCAAGGAAGCATTCTGGCATATCAAACTTGATGAGAAGTCTAGTAAACTTACAACAATGATTACACCTTTTGGTAGGTTCAGATGGTCTAGACTACCATTTGGGTTGAATGTAAGCAGTGAAATTTTCCAGAGGCATCTAGCACAAGCTCTTGAAGGTCTTCATGGTTGCATCAATGTTGCTGATGACATAGTTATTGCAGGTTGTGGATCAAACAGACAGCAAGCAATTAAGGACCATGATCTGAAGCTTAAAGCACTGAAACATAGGTGTAAAGAGAAAGGCATTCAACTGAATGAAGCTAAAACTCAAGAGAAGAAAGAAGAAATTACCTTCATGGGTCACCTTATTACTGCTCGAGGTATTGAACTAGACAAGAAAAAGTTTGAGACAATACTAAACATGCCCGTTCCTAAGGACTGTCATGAGGTTCGCAGATTTTGCGGCATGATACAGTATCTAGCAAAGTTTCTCAACAATCTTTCAGAAGTTCTTCATCCAATAAGAGAACTTACACGTAAGGATACTCCCTTTATCTGGTCTGCTGAATGTGAACAAGCTTTCAAGAGTGTCAAGAAACTGATTACTTCTACTCCAGTACTCGCATACTATGATCCTGATGAATCTTTGTGTATTCAAGTTGATAGTAGCAGCTATGGACTTGGGGCTGTCCTCCTACAAAATGGTCATCCAATAGAGTTTGCTTCAAGAGCTCTAACTGAAACTGAACAACGCTGGGCTCAAATTGAGAAGGAACTCTTAGCTGTTGTATATGGTTTGGAACGCTTTGACCAGTACACTTATGGAAGGAAAGTTAGTCATCAAGGACCATAAACCTCTGGCAGACATCGTTAAGAAACCTCTGAGTCAAATTCCTCGAAGACTGCAGAATTTACTGATGCGCAGCCATCGATATGACTTTGAATTCCAATGGGTACAAGGTTCCGATCTTCTTATAGCCGACACACTGTCCAGAGTTTGTATTCATAATGTCACATTGGATTTCTTAGCTGATAGAGAGAGCAATACCAACGGGCTGATCACCCGTTTGCCAGTCACTTCGATTACGGAAACAACAGCAAATGGATTGATTTGCCGTTGCCCTAAAGACGCCAATAGGCGTGATGGGAAACAATGGCAAAGAAAACCTATCTGCTGTTGCCCTAAGACGCCACTAGGCGTAATGGCCACTGACTGCTTTGACGGTCGGTGGCTAAGGACGGAAGAAGAAGAAGAAGAGAGAGCAATGCAGGAGCTGATGCACCTGTAAGATTACCTGAAATACCAGATGTGATGATGGAAAAGATTAAAGCTGAAACTCTCAAAGACAGCGTGCTCCAGAGGTTGAAGTCGACCATTTTGGATGGGTGGCCTAAAAGAAAGTCTGATGTACCAGCTGAGCTTATGCCTTATTTTGACATTCGTGATACTCTGACAACAGAACAAGGCATAATACTTAAAGGAGAGCGTATTCTTATCCCAAAAGCACTGAGGCCTGAAATCAAGCAGAAGCTACACGCTGCTCATCTTGCATTTGACAGCATGATGCGCCGGGCCAGAAGCTGTCTGTTTTGGATCGGCATGACGGCTGAGATTCGACAGATAGCTGACAGTTGTCCAGAATGTCAAGAAACGAAGGAAAGGAATACTAAAGAATCTTTAAACCAACACTCAAGAGGTTTATCACCCTGGGAGAAAGTTGGCACTGACATCTTTATTATAGAAGGCCGATATTATTTAGTCCTGATTGACTACTTCTCCAACTTCATTGAAGTAGACTTTCTACCTACAATGACAGCTCAGTTAGTCATCAGGAAATTGAAGTCTCATTTTGCTCGTTATGGTGTCCCTAAAGTTATTGTATCTGACCAAGGTACTCAGTTTACGTCTGCACATTTCAGATCATTTACTGCTAGATGGGGAATACTTCATGTTAAATCAGCACCAGGTCACCATAAAGCCAATGGATTAGCTGAATCTACTGTGAAACTCATCAAGGGTATGATGAGAAAGACTGTTCAGAACAATACAGATGCATATGAGGCACTACTTGAACTTCGTAATACGCCAAGACAAGGGTTTGATCAAAGTCCAGCAGAAATACTGTTCAACAGGAAACTGCGTACACTGATACCTTCTGCAGTGAAACCCGTTGCATCTCACAGTAGAGTTATTGAAAGTAGAGGCAAGAGAGACAGATCAGTGAAGAAGTATTATGATAAAACTGCTCATGATCTGCCCAAGTTGTCTCACCAGCCAGTCTACTATCAAGACCCGGAACAACCAAACTGGCAACCTGGAAGGATTGATAAGAGGCTTTCTGAAAGATCTTATCTCGTTGAAGGGGAGAATGGAGGTCAATATGTCAGAAATAGAATTCATCTAAGACCTAAAACAACACCTTTCACACCTGATCCCGAGGACCTGGAAATTGATGTCTCCTCTCCAGTTCTACCCGAGCAACAGGTTGTTTTGCCAGACATGGAAAACACTAGTGAAGTGAACATTTCCAATCCTCCAGAAGTTGATCCTTCAACTCCAGCTACTTCTAGTCCTGGGAAAGCTGGCAAAGAACATTCTCTCCTACCATCGTGCCCTAAGAGACCTCAAAGAGATCGCAAGAAACCCTCTTGGATGAATGACTTTGTTTACTCATAAAGAAGGGGGGATGTTGATGTCTCGATGTTTATCTTGTTTCCTACTAGAGTTACTTGCCCTTATACTTCTACTTCCTTCTTACTACTTCCTGTTTCTAAGATGGTCGATTAAACATGTCGTTATGTATTCAGTGTGTTCGCCTTCGTGATTATGCTTCGTAACGTGAGTATGTATGACAGCCAGCCACGTCTCATTACATCTTACAATATTTACTATATAAAACAGTAAAGATCAACAGCTATAAACTGTATTCTACCCTTCTGCTGTTAGACAAAGATATGCCAGCCGCAAACATTATAGCTTCCTATTATGTACCTTGATAGCATGAGCAGGCAGTCCTTGGCCTGGAATCCCCAGAGTAAGAGAAGCAGAGGTAGATACAAATGCACATGGAAAAAAAATAACTGGAGACAGAAATGAAAGTGATGAGGAAGACAAGAGTACGACTTTGAGCTGATGACATGTGACATGACTTAGCATGTGTTTGTTGAACAGCTGATGACATGTTACATGACTTAGCCCATGTTTGTTGAACAGCTGATGACATGTGACATGACTTAGCATGTGTTTGTTGAACAGCTGATGACATGCGAGAGGACTTAGCATGTGTTTGTTGCATACATGCCACACCTCAGACATGAAAAACCTGTACAACAAATCCAAAAACCCTGTACAGAGACCCGCAAAACCTGTACAGACTGAAAAACGTAACAATAGAGTTAATTAATGTACAAATATATTCAATTAGATGGTTCTGCACCATCATAGTGACATGCGCCCTTTGCCTTTTTAAGCATGTCTTCACTTGCTTCAAAACCTAAACAACAAGAGTTAGAATTTATTTTGTACCGGTATTGTAGAAAAGCTGAGACTGTATCATCATTTAGTCTATTTCTGCAAAAAAAATTAATACAATTTATGGTGGAAATGAAGAACAGTTTGGTGTGTGTTCTATAGTGCCTTATAAAAGTATAGATCTAAAGAGACCAGTAATAAGCGTTATGGGTTAGGTTTAGGAATCTTAAATCAAATATATATATATATATATATATATATATATATATATATATATATATATATATATATATATATATATATATATATTATATATATATATATATATATATATATATATATATATATATATATATATATATATATATTTTAAAGCTAGCAATGAAAATATAAACTGGCGCAATATTATATATTCTCTACCGAACTTCAAAAATTGGAATAGCCGTTATACCCATACGAATTTTAGTGTCAATCAAACATTGATAGTAATTAATTATTTAATAAATATAAATCATTGGATGACCGTAATGATGATCACCCAAGGCAAAATCACATTGTTTTTTAAAGAAACGAAATTAAAACTAAGAAGAGAAGTAACTCCAAATAAACTTTTCTCTGACCTGGTTAAGATGCAAATTTGCCTTGCTTTTGTGGGTTTTTTTTCAGTTTCATAATTTGGTCATATCGGAATGACGGTCGCCGAATGCTCAGCATGTATTTTCGTACCATTTAGATTTCGGGTTAACCCTAACCCCAACTGTAACCCTTATCCTAACTCTAAATGGTACGAAAATACATGCAGAGCATTCGGCAACCGTCATTCCGATATTAGGCCTACCCATAATTTGTTTTGTATTATTATTCAAATTTACATTTCTTACGCACTTTCTACCGTAAACCTAACCTCAACCTTAACTCTAAATGGTACGAAAATACAAATATTAAACATACTCGACGGCAATAAAGGTAAAGATTACCAGAATCTCAGTAAAAAGAGTTGTCAGAATCATTCAAGTTGAATAAATTCAACTCAAACAAGAATTTTCGTGCTCTTTTTCCACAAAATGTTTATGATTCGGCGGTATGGCAGCGTCCATGTTTGTAACTTTCGCTTTTGTAAAATCACTATTATCAGTTCTACCGTATTCGCTAGCAGTAAAATATTTTGTTCGTTTCAAGCTTAGTGGCCAGATTTTTCAATGCTGAATCCGATTATGCCCAGCAATTGCCGATACGATTGTAAACAGAAGAGTTCTGGTGCTTTTAAAATAGGACGTACGTTTTATAGGTGTATGGGAACGAGGTATCGCACTACTTCCGTGACGTACTCGGTACGGCACAGCGACAAAAATTGTCAAGATTTATGCCGTATGGCGTACGTCATAATGGTGCTGAAAGGGTTAATAATTAGGCGAAAAAACCCGTACAGACCCGTGTACGGCCCGTACACATCTGAAAACGCAAACACCCCGTACAGATTATGGGTAAACCTTTAAGTGTGGCATGTATGTTGTTGAACAGCTGATGACATGTGACATGACTTAGCATGTGTTTGTTGAACAGCTGATGACATGTGACATGACAGCCCATGTTTGTTGAACAGCTGATGACATGTGACATGACTTAGCATGTGTTTG
Source organism: Oreohelix idahoensis (assembly GCA_024509875.1). Lineage (NCBI taxonomy): Eukaryota > Metazoa > Mollusca > Gastropoda > Stylommatophora > Oreohelicidae > Oreohelix > Oreohelix idahoensis. The sequence continues at coordinate 169,562 of JAMPIV010011618.1, forward strand.
TTGAACAGCTGATGACATGTGACATGACTTAGCATGTGTTTGTTGAAGGTATATGCTCCTTGGGCAGCTGATGGGTAATGATGTTGATTATGTACTCACTTTTCCCTGAGTTCCTACCTGGACATTATTACTTTGTTTATTTAAGAACACTCAACAGTGTACTTTCTTTATTTAAGAATACTCAACAGTGTTAAGCACAGTGAACTTTAAACTTAGTGAGCTTCAGCTCAAATGAAGGATGTTCATAGACTCCAGCACCAACATTAAAGATAAGAACATAAGTTTTTTCAAGTAGAAGTACCAACGCTGTATGTGGTATTCTGACATGCTTAATGAAATATCGCTACTGCTTATAAATTATTTTAATGAGCCAAGTGCTGTTAACATGAAGCCCACGTCTACTTGTTCCAAGTCCAGGGTTGTCATAATTCTCGACCCACTATTATTTATGACATTGTTTGTAGTGTACATATTTTTAAGAATATTATTCAGTATCAGTACATGCCCCTGTAGTTCCCTGGGATAGACAAAGAAAGAATGGGACTACTGCTCATCCAGGTTAGCTTTTAGCACAGTGTTTAAAAAGTGAAGAAACGTCCTTCAATATATGTAGCCTATGTACGATTGGTGTAAATAGTGTTTTCAATTCCAAGTAAGATGAATAACTGCCGATATGGGACAGATGTGATGCCACTTTCCCATATAGGCAGTTATTCATCTTATTTGGAACTGAAAACACTATATATCCTAATTATAACCCATTAGAAGTTGAACGGGATATTTTTCATCATTGTATATTTTTTTTAAAAAAAGCAACACAACAGAAGTTCACAGAAACCCAGCATTTAGGAGGAAGTGGGGGTGTAGACCTAAAGCTGAATCAACCCCAGCTGCGGCTCTTTACAGTATAGGCTAAGCAGAGCCGGATTAATGTAGTAGCACAAGTAGCATATGCTACGGGCCCCGCACTTTTAGGGGCCCCGCGCCAATAAATATGTACATAATTTTTTGGTCATCTTCTAAAACGAGCGTTGATGGGAAGGAGCGAAGCTCCTGACCGGGTTGGAAGGAAAGTCCACTGACCCCCCAGCCTCGCAATGACATGTCATTGGGCCAAAAGAGCTGGAAAGCTTGAGTGCCGCTGGTTAGAGAGAAGAAAAAAAATACGAGCATTAAACCAATGATCTTGTGATTTATGCCATCTTTAGCGCCTTTTCATTTGGTGTCACGAAATTGTGAGAGAAAGAGCATAAGAGGGTGACTTAGTGTGACTCTTCATTATTTTAATCTTAACTGTTTGCGGACGGAAGCCATTTAAGTGGCATTGAAAATTTGGTCACGTTTGGACGGAAGCCACTTTTTTGGCTCTAGGCGACTGCCCCTCTAATTTTGTTTCATTCTTTGTGAAATGAATTTGCATTAACAATAAAAACTAGAATTTAGGAAACGGAAACTTCCTGTTTTAATTGAGGTATATGGCGTGCTCGCACTCTCTTTCGATCTTGATTAAAATTTCTTGATTTGTAAGGTTAGAAAACTCACAAAATGAGCAGTAGACACAGAGATATTGGACGAATTATGCTTCTGGAAGTGAAAAACGTAAAGCGAAGGAAGAAAAAGAAAGAAGAGATCAACTTGTGATATCAAAAACACGTAAGCTGACAGAATATTTTGATGTTCATGTGGTGGTACTCTAACCGCTGAAGCTGGAAGTACAGGAACAACTAGTACTAGTGCAGGCTGTGCAGCAGAAAACATACAGCAAAACCCAGTATACACTGAGTCTGAATGTGAAAGAATAAGTGAAACAAAGAAGTACTCTAATGATATTGGTGACTGGCCGAACAATATAGATGACTGTGAGCGTGAATATTGCATATCCAAGGGAAGTGAAAAATGTCAACATGTTGAAAGTGCCTTCTCTTCATCCGGCGATTGTATGACACTGAAAAGAAAACTCGATACTGTCAGAAGTCTTATTTTACACATATTCATAAACTTACAAACAAGCAACGTGCAAGAAAATGGTTATGCTATTCAGAAAGTAAAGGGCGCCTATTCTGTTTCCCATGCAAGCTTATGAGTTCAGAATGTTCATCAAAGTTTACTGTGGAAGGCTTTAATGACTGGAAAAATGCAAGCATTGCGTCAACATGAAGAAAGCTCCTCACATAGACAAGCTTTAATTTCACTGTTGATGCATAAAAACAAAGGTGAACGTGTCGATTCCCATCTTGTGAAACAAATGGACATTCAAGAAAAGTATTGGTACAAACTTCTAGAGCGAATAATTGAAGTTGTGAAGTTTTTAGCAGAACGAGTTCATTTCATGGCAGTGATGAAATTGTTGGGTACCCTTATAACGGGAATTACTTAGGGTTGTTAGAATTACTGGCCAAGTTTGACCCTTTTCTGGCAGAGCATATAAGTACTCATGCAATTAAAGGATTTGGACATACATCATATCTATCTAAAACAACGTGTGAGGAATTCATCAATCTGATTGGATCCAGCATACTGGATCACATTCTCTGTGAAGTGAAGAAATACAAGTATTATTCCGTTTCATTGGATTCTACTCCAGATATATCTAATATGGACCAGCTGACTTTGACTCTGCGCTATGTTTTGCCATCTGGACCAGTTGAAAGATTTGTGACATTTTTGGATATGGAAGGTCATAGTGCTGAACAGCTTACTAAAAGTCTACTTAATTTTTTAAAGGCAAATGACATTGATATTAAAGACTGCCGTGGTCAAAGTTATGACAACGCCAGCAACATGAGTGGCAAGTTTATAGGATTACAAGAACGAATTAATTGATAATGATAATTACTATGCAAATTAAAAATGTATGTGTTCAAATATGTTTGTGTTGTTTTATTGTGTTTTTTTTTAAATATAGGGCCCCTTTCTTAACATATGCTACAGGCCCCGCACTAGCTTAATCCGGCCCTGAGGCTAAGCTGTAAATTGTAAAAGTTTCAGAATGTTTGTGGAAAATTAATCTCAAGGCATTTAAGTAAAGTAGCATACCAAACTTTACACCCTGACGATGTGAGTGGGATGTCTGCTGAATGTAATCAGATTAGCCCTTCGAAATAAGTTTTTAATAGCAAATACAATCATGGCATCGCAGAACGTTTATATAATCGTTAACTTGTCAAATATCAAGTTAACAGAAAATGAACGATGTAGCCTAAAGCTAGGCCTATATGACAGAATTATGTCAACTTTCCAAATACGCCACATGCCCAAATGACTGATATATATAAAGCATGCCACATATGTCCAAAAGAATTAATTTCAACATTCTTGTAACACTAATACACTCACAGTATAGTAAAATGTGCCGCTGCACCATTGCCCTTCTAATCCACACACGAATGTTTACATTACGTGCAGGATACCGCTAAAGCGCTAGCGATCGAGTTGTTTAAAGATGGCGAAGATGAACGCTGTTGAATTCATTCGCGTATACAAATTAACAAAATGTACTAAATTAAACATCTGCGTCAATAAAAAGTTATTAAAATATAAAAGATACCTTTACACATTTGTTAACCGCAACGTTTTTTTTAGCATTATTTTATCAACAATCTCTGGAACTATTTTATTCTGTTGCTTGGCATTTCCGTAATGTAACGAAGCTTTGTTCGGAATATTACGGAAACTCAAGGGGAAATAAGCTAATTTAATTGAGAGCACATATCATGACTGACAGAACCTGCGAGGCAGCAGAAATTCATCAAGCTCAATGGGTTTTGGAAAAGATAAAGAAAAAGATATAGAATCACATATGTTAGTGTTTCTGATTTTTCACGACTTACAATTTCCAGGGAGTCGGGAAAAGCTTGGGATATTTCCCGGGACCTGGGAAATTTTGACCAACCCCGCCAAAAAAAACAACAACTAGCAATAACATTTTTTTATTATATACTGAAGCACATTAAAAACGCACCACCTGTATAATCCAGGAACAGAGTGTGAAATGTAAATATAAGTGTTTACAAGTTTACATATTTGGAATCTTTATTCATTGTCCTATGAATCCATGCTGGTCATTAATTTGTACATTTGATTGTTATGAAATTAATTGCATTCTGTGCAGGCAAGGGAGAAAACCAAAAATACAAAAAAATGCACGTGCGTTATCCTGCTGGAGAAGCTGCAAGTCTGGATAAATTGTGAACGCAGGAGCAACCAGTGCATCCAGAACCTCATCTCGATATGTCACAGCATTAACATTTCCACGGAAGACGTGAAGAGGCAAGCGATGGTGAAAACTGAATCATCCCCAAATGTGAATACTGCCACCTCCAAATCGGTTGACTCAGCAATCTGCAAAGCGCTCTCCACACCGTCGCCAAATCCGCATACGTCCATCAGCAAAGGATATGTTGAATCTGCTCTCGTCTGTGAATAGGACAGCATTCCACTGCAGTCTAGTCCATCTGACATGTTGCTCTGCCCATTGCAGGCGCTGCTGACGATGTCTGTGAGTCAAGTTTGGCCCAACATAAGGTCGTCTTGCAGTAAGGCCTGTATCTCTGAGCCGTCGTATGACTGTCATTCAAGAGACTTGCCCATGTCTACCCACTATTGCTCTTGCTGTTTGACTTGCCGGGAGAGTACGATTCCTTAGATAACTCAGCACAATATGACGATCTTCACGGCTGTTTGTGCCCTATACCAGAGCGCTCTTTTAGTTTCGGTGACCGGAATTCTGACACCGGTATAAAATTCTCGTGTGCACCGTAAAAGACTATTTAAGTTTTTGGCGGGGAAAATCAGCTGATGTGTGTGTAAAATCAGTAAAATATAAATCATTACACACTCGTTCTGGATAAACACAGCGCTAAAATTCTTTTGTGTACCATAACTTTGTTCTCTGCTCTATTTTTGATTGCATTTTTATTTGTTTGAAATTAGTTTTGACGGAGTTACAGACTTTTGAAAACAGCGTCATCATTTGAGGAAATTCATAAAATAAGTAATCTTTTTATTAATTTAATATCTAAAAATCGGCCCATTCGTTTGAGTTTATAATTATAAAGACTTCTCGAAGGGAAGCTAAAGATTATTTCCACATACTTTTTTTTTTTGGTTTCATATCTTGAGAATGTGTGGTAGTCAGTTTTGTGAGTTTGGCATTACAAGAACAAGCATATTGTCACCAGATTTTAAAGCATTTAAATTACTGTAAACGCATTCCTGATACTCACAAATCTTAAATAAGGTTGTAAAAATATAACTTTTTGTAAAGCAACATCTGTTTTTGCATTTTCATTCATTTATAATGATATTTAGCTACGTATATAAGCGTCAGAAAACATGTAAATCTATAGATAGATTACTTCCACATACTTTGTTCTATCTTTCAAGTCTTGTTAATCTTGTGTGGTAAAGTGGGATGTTATAAATATTTATAGGGGACTTAGTGTACTGACTGAGATCAGCTGTGAAGGTATCTGTATCTAATAAGTGTGGTGTATTACAGATGACCTTACTTGCTACCACATTTATACCTCAGTCAGAATTATTCTGGAATAGTGTGATGACTACGTTAAATGTCTAGGGTTATGAAAATGATGAAGTGTAAGTCACAACAACAACAGACAGATAAACAATTTATTTTATTCCACAACACTTTACAACACTGTGACACTCACACACATATAACACTCTATAAGACTATCTTAAATGAGTCACGTGTTTAAGTTTAAAAATATATGTATTAATTCTTTCAATAATGGGTATCCTGATTCAACTACACAGTGAACCAGGAATCACAATCAAATGTAATTACAAGTATTATGTACACAGTTTATATATATGAACCTTGTATTGACATAGTTTATTATTATTATTCTATGTGTGTAATTTGTGCCGTAGTAATATGAGGTAATACTGGTTTTGTTCAAGCTTGGTTGTTGTTTTTCATCATGACTTCAAGTGTTTGATTATCGGGGAAATAGTATTGGGAAAAGTTCACAGTTCCTGTCATTTGAACCAATTAATTGTCCCTCTTTGTTTAACAAAATGTCAATTTTTGAGGGGGGCACATAATGTTGAGCTACTCTGGCCACAGAAGCTTATCTTTCGTGATGGCGGCAGGAAAAGACTCCTCTGCTCGATTGCTTCCTGTGTTCTGGAGACACCTCACTGGTCGCTATCTGGACCAAGGAGTATGCTGTCAGCCTCTGGATTTCAGCAAAACTCAGACCAGGTGCTGCTTTAATAACTAGGACCACATTCCCTGAAACAAGAAGGTTGTACCTCCTACTTCAGATCTAATTTATAATCTATTTCCACACTGAACACATTACATAACAAACACTGAGTTCAGAGCGATAGGCCAACTGCTAGCTTCATCTGAAACAATTTACACCAGTATTCTCCTCCTAAATGGTTACTACGCCTCTGCAATTCCAGCATTAGTTCCTTCTAGTCAATAAGATAGGTGTCAGTGTACTGTTTGACAATTCCATGCAGTTTTACTTTTCTCCGACACCTCCTGTTCAGGTTGGAGCAATATTTAGGCCTTGCCTCATGCTGGCTACTTAACCACACACATATACAGACATAAATTATCAATTTACATTCAATTTTCATTAAAAAGATATCGAATATATCAAGCTTACCACAATTCATGGAAATAATACACAGATACGTTGACTGGCGATGAATAATGGCACAAATTCCGATCTGTCTCTGTCCCAGACTTTTATTTAGAAAAATATGATCTGGCTCTCAACGCACTGTTTCTTAGTAAGTTTATTTTAAAGTGTGGCACTGAACTGACGCTCTTAATTGACTATATTGGCGGGTCTAACCAATCGGGCCATGTTTACACAGCTTTTCAAAAAAAGTACCCTTACTACCGTTTCCCCTAACAACAAAGAATTAGTATTTGTAGCCCGACTAATCGTGTTTAGCCTTACATTTACTTCTATCCAATCAAATAGGATTTTACATGGTGGCCCATTTCCCGTAAAATAGTGGTTTCAAAACATGCCACTGTGCGATTATTTTTTTTGTGTGTTGTCTGACACCCTCACTATTTTCTTTTGGCTATAATTTGTTAATTCCTAGACTATTTGCGTAACACTTAACATATTCTTTGTCAGCAAGTCCTAAGGAACCCAAATATATAAATTTAATGGGGCTAAGGGGATGCGTTCAAAATATGTATTTTCTTCTAGGATAGTCGTGCTGTTACCACCTCCTCACTTCCAAACTTTTAGGGTGTCTGCTGTACTGTCAGGCTTTCAAACGTAAACCAGTATAATGTCATGTTTCCTAATAAGCGTTTTTCAGGTTTTTAAACCTAACTCTCGTAGTTGTAGTGTTTTTTATCACGGTCTATTTGAAAAAAAGTTAGTGCCTCTGGCCTTTCGCGCGGGGATGGTGGCATTAATTGTATATCGCGAGACGCGTATTCGTGTTGCATGCGTTCCTGCTTTCAGCCCTCCCTCTCTCTATCCTAAGTTCATCTGTCTTTCCGTTTATGTTACGTAGTGTATAAAATGAAATTAATGGAAGTATTAATTTAGGTCATTACGCAGTGTGCCTAGCTCAAGGTTTTCTTAGAAATACAGTACACGTTTTATTGTAGAAAGCGTGTAGTGATGCAGTAGGCTTTACTATCAACGTGGAAACGTTACAATTTGCAGACGAAGCAGAAAAAGGGGGATCTCGAGTACAGTCATTGTGACAGCACCGTTCTTTACCATTTCTCTTTCCTTTTATCGAATTAATGCGTTAGGTTTTACATTTACCTTTTAATTTATATATGTGGATTTAGAATGAACTCCGCCTATGCCGGTCCCAAGCCCGGATGAAAAAGGAGGAGGGCGGCCTGCATGGAGGCCGCAAGGAGGCAGCCCCTCCACCATGCAAAGGCACAACAGGCCAATCACCTGTTTGTCTTAAACTATGATTACAAGCAATATAAGAGAGAAAACCGGACTGATTCTAAAGGCGACGAACTGGAACGGACTACGGACTGCGACTTATGGAACATGGAACACAAGAAGTATAAATGGGAAAGAAGAGGAGCTGATGGAAGAGATGAGAAAAGCAAAACTAGAAATCCTGGCTATTACCGAAACAAAGAAAAAGGGACAAGGAGTCATGGATCTCGATGGCAACACTCTGCTATACAGTGGTGTACCCACATCTGAAAGAGCTAAAGGGGGCGTGGGTTGCATTGTGGCCAAAAACCAGAAAGATAGTATCAAGGGATGGAACTTTGTCTCGGAGCGCATTATGGTTGTAAAACTAAAAGAAGGAGAAACCATAGTCAACCTGGTCATAGTGTATGGGCCAAATGAGGATGAGAGAGCAGAGGTCAAGGAAGAATTCTTTGAGCTGCTTCAAAGGACAGTGGATGACTGCCTAGATGAAATTATCATGCTCGGAGATTTCAATGCCAGAGTTGGAAATGACCATGCTAGATGGGGTGGAGTTATCGGAAGATATGGAGAAGATACTCTCAATGACAATGGAAAGCGACTCCTCAGATTCTGCAGTGAGCAGAATCTGATCATTACCAACACAAAGTTCCCCCATAAGCGCATACATGCATACACTAGGTGTGAACCAACAAAGAATGAGAAGTCAGTGATCGACTATGCCATTGTTAGGAGGAGCTCATTCAAATATGTCCGGGATGCTAGAGTCTGGAGGGGGCCAGAGATTGGAAGTGATCACTACCTGCTTACAATCAAAAGAACAACTGAAAGAGTTGCTCAGCCTAGGAACTGCCCAGCACCACGCAAGAAACCAAGTAAATGAACGGAAGAAATGAGCATTAAGACCTACAAGCTGAAAGAGCCAGAAATTAAGACCAGATATCAGGGGCTTATTGCTACAGCGGTGAGAAACACAGAAGAACAACCTGATGACTTGGAAACCCTGTGGCTTAAATTCAAGGACATCATAAAGACAGCTGCTGCAGAAGCATGTGGTGAAGTCCGACTTGGGAACAAGAGAAAGAGGACACCTTGGTGGACAGAGGAAGTCAAAGAGAAAATAAGAGAGAAGAAAATGGCATGGAAACAATATTTAGGAGCTAAAAACACAGCAGGACAAATAGAGAAATATAGAGAATATGTGATACTCAGAACAGAAGCAAAGAACAAGGTGCTAGCAGCAAAACAGAAGTCCTGGGAAGAATTTGGAGAAAAGCTAGAAAAGGATGTGCAAGAAAACCAGAAATTGTTCTATAAGACCCTAAAGAACATGAGGAAGGAAAAACAATGCCCTCTTAAATTTATAAAGGACAAGCAAGGCAAATTGCTTACTGCCCCGAAGGAAGTAATGGAAAGATGGAAAGAATATTTCTCAGAACTCCTTGATGGTGAGCAAGGTAGAGCATCAGAAATGATAACCACTAGCACAGAAGAGGATACAAATGGTGATGAAGATGACATAAAGATGGAAGAACTGAAGGCAGCACTGGAGAAAATCAAGATGGGCAAAGCAGCAGGGCATGATGGTATAACACCAGAAATGGTTAAGTACATGGGAGCATCAGGCGACCTATTACTCCTAAGGGTCCTACAGGCAGCATGGTGCAACAAGGCCATACCAAAGGATTGGGAGATTGCCATCATAACACCGATTTTCAAAAAGGGTGACAATCGACAATGTGGAAACCACAGAGGCATATCCCTTCTCAGTGTCCCTGGTAAAATCTACTCTAGAATCCTAGAGCAGAGACTCCGATGCCTAGCTGAGCCACAATTGGATGAAGCCCAGTGCGGATTCCGAGCAAATCGAAGTACTCAAGACCTAATCTTCACACTCAGGCAGCTGAGTGAAAAGACCCTTGAGTACAAGAGTGAGATCCATCTTTGTTTCATAGATCTGGAAAAGGCATTTGACAGGGTCCCCTGGAGCAAACTTTGGGACTGTTTGGCAAGGAAGAACATTCCAGCACCTCTGATTCATGCTATACAGAGCTTCTACAAGTCTTGCAGAAATTATGTGAGGACAGCAAACTATAAGTCAGAAGAGTTCAGGACCACCACTGGTGTAAGACAAGGCGATATCCTGTCACCTTATCTTTTCATACTCCTCATGGACGATGTCATCAAGGCATGTAAGGAGAGAACAAGAAAGTATTCAGTGGGGTACTGGAAGATGAGACAGGTCTGTATTTCAGAGCTAGCATTTGCTGATGATGTTGTCCTGATTGCTAAATCAGAGACACATCTCCAATCCAACCTGCAAGTCTGGAAGGAAGAGCTGGAGAAGAGAGGGATGGTCATAAGCAGCTCTAAAACAAAATCCACGGTGATATCACGAGAAGAAAGAAAACATCAGATTAAGTTGGGAGAACAGGTCCTGGAGCAGGTCGACCACTTTAAATATCTCGGAGCTATTATAGACCGAAAGGGGGGCATCAAAGAAGAGTTGGCCACTCGAAAAGCAGCGGCTGGGAGACTTTATCAGGCCATAAATCGAGGATTCCTCAGCAAGAAAGAGGTTGGTAAGAAAACGAAGATGGCTGTATACCGCTCCACCTATGTCCCAGTCTTGACATATGGATGCGAGTCATGGGCAATGACTACAACCCACAAAAGCCAGATTCAAACCTCAGAAATGAGGTATCTGAGGAAGGTGGTTGAAGTAACAAGAAGAGACATGGTCCGCAACCAGACGATACGTCAAGGCCTAAAATTCCACCCGCTGCTGCAGACCCAAATAGAACAGTCCCAACTAAGATGGTTTGGCCATGTCTGCAGAATGGGAGAAGATCGGCTACCACGACAAGCATGGGAAACAAAGAGCCAAGGATCCAGACCCCGAGGACGACCCAGAGTCCGCTGGGAGGACAACATTAGACAATCTTTGAAGGACCGAGGACTAGAATGGAACCAGGCCAGGAGGAAGACAGCCGATAGAATAGTCTGGCGCTCTCTCTTCCAAACCTCTACACCTCACGGTAGAAGGGGAACGACTAAGTAAGTAAGTAAGTAAGAATGTCAACTGTGCAATTATGTTGCAAAGACATCTTTTGGTGTTTTAAAAACAAAAAGCTGCTCTATCCCCTGTGATGTTCTTTCTGACCCCTCCATGTCTAGTCAGTCATTTAGCTGTAGTCAGTCAGTTAGTTTGTAGTCAGTCAATTAGCTGTAGTCAGTCAGTTAGTTGTAGTCAGTCAGTTAGCTGTAGTCAGTCAGTTAGCTGTAGTCAGGATAGCTCTGTACAGTAGGAGGTTGATGTGCCTGCCCACATTAGTGATGATATTGTTCAACTGGAGATTGATGTGCCAGCTCACATTAAAGGCGATACCATTATTCATTTGGAGGTGGATAACACTACTCACCCTAGCATGCCAGTTTTTGTTGCCACATCTACACCTACCAAGTCAGTTATACATACGACAAGTACATCCACCTCGCCTGTCTTCAAAAGCGACATCACAGTACAACAGTTACTTGCTAAGCCACCTTCACAACCACTAACACGAAAGGAAGAACCCCTATTCACATCCATTGTTAGAAAAATAACTAGAAACAGCAAAAAGTAATATCATAAAATGCAAAACCAGAGGACAGCCTATTGTACTACAAAAACTAATTAAACATAAAAGAGAAACATCAGTCACCAGAACGCCAACAAAACGTAAGCGATCTCAATTGCTCCACACTGTTAGAAAACATATTGCTGGAACATCAACTGATTCATTAGACCTGCAGCAGGCACATGAACTACAACGCTGTTCAGAAAGTCACGTCAGGAAATTTGCAGGAAAGCAGGCATTGAAAGTAGAGTTAGAATATCCAAAGAATTAGCAATAGCCATGAAGGAAACAATAGGTCTTACGTGGGCACAGGAGAGAAAACAGAGAAGATTGAAAATTGAAAGACGCGCCAGGGGTATTAAAAATATAACTTCACAATTAAAATTTATAATGGAAACTCATTTGTTACAAATTTCTCCATCTGTGAATGTACAGATTCATCCTATAAAAAAAAAAGGAAGTGTGAATGATAATTGAGCGAAATTTTGGGGCTAGAGCAAATTATGGCAGTTGTTGCTTGAGATTGACAGAATTAACAGAGTGTGGAAATCATTTAATAGATGTATTTATTAAATACACCTATTTATCTATTAAATTGAACATTTCGTTTTACTCATGACCATACTCATTTTTACATGACCATCGTGATGTATGATTGAGATAATTGTTAGCTCTCATGTTTTTGGGGACAATTGGGTGTGTTATTTTAAGGTAATAAATGTGGACTTGCAATTTACTGTTTCAATAATTAATGTTTGACGCATGAAACCAAAACAAAACTTTGATATCCATTTTCTGCAGGTTTTCTACTTTTGATTTCTGTAATTTGTTATGTATGTTGATTGTGACCGTTTTAGTGTAAATTGCATTAGAAACAAACCATAACAAAATATAAAAAAAACGTAAATTTTACACTATTTCAGACTATTATATCTTCTGTTCTAATTGTGATAAAATGTTTGTTCTTGTTCTAAAATTTACTCTAACATTTCTAGTCTAGCTTTACGCAAAATTAAATCCGGTATTTATAATAATAAAGTAGCCTAAAAGCATTAATTAAGCCCTATCAAAAGTAAACACCGCCACATTTTTTTCCCGTTACGAAGTTGACCACGTGACCTCTGTCACGATAGCTATAAATAGCGCGGTCAGGAAAAACTAAAAGATCGCTGGCAAACAGCCATGGGAAGCCAGTGCACTAACCACTGCCCTACCGCGGCTCTTGATGAACCCCCCAAAAAAAAAAGAATTTGATGATGAGCAACAGCTGCAACCCTCTGGTTCAGAGATACAGAAAAGGAAGAATGGTGATTACGATGGTGATTACATTGGTGATTACTATGGTGATTACAATCATGTTGATAAGTGTAATCATCACCCTTCAGCTCCCTGAGGAGCATAACATCAGCCTTCAGCAAACTCTTGCCATGTACTCTTATCCTGTGCCATTCGCTCAAGGTATTTCCATGATGTCTTTATCCCTTAATCTCCTGTCTCCAGCTCTCTTCTCCATGTTGTTTTTTTTTGTTGGCCTCCCTCTGCCTCTCTTTCCCTGGGGATTCCAAAACAAGGACTGCCTTGTAATACTATCAACAAGTTTCCTCAATGTGTGCCCTATCCACAACCAATATCGCTTCTATCTCCTGGCAAACACGGGGCACTTCCATTCGCCTCAGTACTTTTTTTCCACTCTATCTCTATACTTCAGCTTGTTTTTGATGTGAAAAACGCAATTAAAGTTACCGTACTTTAAAGTGAAAGGAAATTATAAATTAAAATGAAATTTTTCACAATGATGCAAACTGTTAACTGTAAAATGTTGTGTAAGATGATAGATTAAATTATTGTATGCCAATTTAGGACCTCCGATCAGTTTCGACCAAAAGTGCAGATAGAATAAAGCAGTACTCAGACGACAGCTTGTCTGGTTGTCATCAGTTCTACATAGATAATCTGGTTGTACCATTTTAATCCTTCTATTCTATGCAAGAACTCATTATGAAAGTCTGCCGTAGGTGTACAACAAGACAATGCCGTATCTTTCACATTCTTTTACCAAGTCCACGAAAAAAGCTATTATCAGCATGGAAGAATGAACACACAGCACATACAGCACATACAGCAATAAAATACATGAAAGTGCTTCAAACAGATAGTCCCACAGCAGATACTGCCATAGGGGACTGACTTGTTAGAGACTTTACTATGAGGTGGTATGACCAGGTCCCTTCTTTGCTGCATCTTCAACAGCGGAATCAGGTATCATTTATAGCTAGGTAGATTGGAGCTTAGTGCTACCAGGTTTGGATCCTGGAACTCAGTAACTTTGCTGCGAGAGGCATGTGTTCTAACTGCTTAGCCAATCAGACACAGACAATATGCTTTACAATACTGATTCAGGAGAAACAGCTTTCATTTAATGTCCTTTATGTTTAGCAGTCTGCGTTTAATGGTGCCTTGAAGCAGTAAGGCGGCTTGAGTACCCTGACAATCCCTAGATGTATGCCAGCGGGAGTTTTACTTGGTAAGTTCTACCAAGCTGGACATCTCTGCGTGGGTAGGGATCAGACTAAAGCTGGCACTCTGGTCCTCCAGGTTGGGGGTTTTAGCACAGAGCCGAAACCCCTGTCTATGTAAAAAAACAATCATGCTACGGAAACAGCAACAGATGAAAAAGCTGAGATGCAGGATGGACATCCGGAGGCTCGTATGACTGACAGTAGTGAAAGCCGAAAGGGAGCCATTGGCATGAAAATGGATGCCCTGATCGCAAAACATGAAACCAGAATTGGATTCTGGAATGTCAGAACTATGAATGAGGCAGGAAAATGAGGCAGATCACAATAGAAATGAGGAACAACAGATTATATATCCTGGGAACAAGTGAGAGCAGATGGACCGGGACAGGGAGAATAAAAACAGCAACTGGAGAAACAGTACTTTACTCTGGAAAAGAGGATGGACAGCACAATGTAGGCATAGCCATTACCCTAAAGAAAGGAATAGAAAGATCATTACTGGAATGGAAACCCATCAACAACAGACTGATAAGAACAAGACTGAGAGGGAGATTCACCAACACCACAATAATACAATGCTATGCACCAACAAATGACAGCGATGAAGAGGTCAAGGACGAATTCTATCAACAGCTACAAAAGGAAATGGAAACCGCACCTAGATACAATCTTATCTTAGTAATGGGAAACCTCAATGCAAAAGTTGGAACACACAATACATATAATGAAAGAAGTGGGGAAATTTGCAGCGGGTAAATGAGAATGGGGCAGCGGAACACCAAACGAGAATGAAACCAGATATAAACTAATAAGCATTTCTGCAGCATTAACAACTTGGTGCATTGGGAAGCGATCACCACTTAGTCGTATCAAGACTGAAGGTGAAACTCAAAGCTGCTGGGCCAATTGCAACTAAACAGAAAATGTATCACCACTGACAGTCATACGAGCCACAGACTCCGAATGTCCATCCCGCAGCAAAGTTTGTTCATTTATTGTTGTTTCCGTAACTTCATTGTTTTTTTTTTTTCACACAGACAGGGGTGTCAGCCCTATGCTAAAACCCCAAACCTGGAGGACCAGGGTACCAGCTTTTGTCTGACCCCTACCCACACAGACCAGTCCAGCTTGGTTGAACCTACCAGGAGTAAAACTCCCACTGGCATAGCTCTGGGGATTGTCAGGGTACGCAAGCTGCCATACCGCTACAAGGTATAGGTACCATTGATGGCAATAAGATGGACAACATTTTCTACATTGGAAGATCTGGAATATGCAGATGACATTGCACTACTAGCGCATTCACATCAACACATCCAGGAAAAAACGGATAGACTTAATAAGTTTAGCCAGCAGGTGGGCTTGAATATCAATTTAAAGAAGTCTGAGGTCATGACGCTCAATGTGAGCAACCCTGAGCCCATATCAGTAAGGAATCAGCAATTGGTACAGACAGATACCTTCACATACCTAGGAAGCATAGTAACACCAGACGGCGGGGCAGGCAAAGACATCAACATCAGAATGAATAAGGCAAGAATAGCCTTCTTTAGCCTAAACAACATCTGGAAGTCCTCCCAATACAGCACAAGTACAAAATTAAGATTATATCAGAGCTGTGTGCTTTCTGTGCTTCTCTGTGGTGCGGAATGCTGGAGAGTTACAGAGAAGGAAATGTCGAAATTGTCCTCTTTTCACACAACATGCCTAAGAAAAATTCACCGAATCTTTTGGCCAAATACCATCACTAACCAAGATCTGCTTACTCGTAGCAAGCAAGAGGACATGCACACCATCATAGCTGGCAGACGCTGGAGCTGGGTTGGTCATGTCCTCAGAAGAGACTCCGATGCCATCACAAGAACAGCTATGCTTTGGACCCCTGAAGGAAAACGAAAGAGAGGCCGACCAAAAACAACCTGGCGGAGGACTGTGGAGGCTGAGATGCAAAGAACGAACCAGAGTTGGGGCACTGTACGAAGGATGGCCACCGACCGAGCAAAGTGGAATCAATTTGTTGTTGCCCTACAAGACGCCACTAGGCGTGATGGCCACTGACTGCTTTGACGGTCGGCGGCTAAGGATCAAAGAAGAAGAAGAAAATGTATAACATCATCAAACTCAAGGACCCTCCCACCAGAAAAGCTTTTGTGGTTGATGTAAAGAGACGATATCAAATTGCCAATAGCCAGGAAAAGACAGCGACTGATGATGTTGACCAGAAATTCAACACCATTTCAACTATATATAAGGAAAGCAGCGAATCATGCTTGGGATTCCAGGAAAGAAAGAGACAAGATTAGATAACACCAGAAACGTTAAACACCGTAACGAAGAGAAAAGAAATAAAAAGAACTAAAATAGAAGCAAAGTCTCCCAAGTTAAAGGAAATATATAGCGAACTGTACAGTCAGCTGGACAAGGAAGCAAAACGTCAAACCTGAGCCAACAAAAGGAAATTTCTGGACGATCTTGCAAGACATGCAGAAGAGGCAGCACTGAGGAATGAACAAAGCACAGTACATAAAATAACTAAAACTGTCAGCGGAAAACAGGGTGAAAACCTTTTTTTTTTTTTTTAATAAATTTTGCCTCGTTTTGGCGAGGCGCGTCCCGTTCAACCTAGTCGGTTATATTAGGGCGCATGTCCAAATATAAAAGACTGCAGGTCTTGAAACAATATATCAATCTTATATTTGGTGCAAACAAGGAAATCTCGTCACCACAGCAAAGGGGCAGGAAACAAGATGGGCAGAGCACTTCAGAGAAACACTGAATAAGGAACCACCAGAGACGCAGGTGAATGTTCTCGAGGCTGAAAATGATCTAGACGTAAATACAGATATTCCACGAAGAGAAGAAATCATCACAGCTATCAAAGGGTTACAGAATGGAAAAGCTCCTGACCACGATAACTTAAATGCTGAGTTATTCAAGGCAGATCCTGAATTAACAGCAGAACTTTTAGAACCACAATTTGCACCAGTCTAGATAACAGGGACAACACCAACAGAGTGGCGTAAAGGAATAATTGTCAAATTGCCCAAGAAGGGTGACCTTGCAGACTGCAACAACTGGAGGTAAATTACTCTCCACTCAGTTCCAAGTAAAATATTAGGCAGAATAATTATCCAAAGAATTTCAAAAGCAGTAGACCATAAACTGAGTAAAGTACAAGCAGGATTCAGAAAGAACAGAAGATGTGCAGATCATATATTCACCATCGTGAACATTAAAGAGCAGTGCTCAGAATGGCAGAGACAGCTATACATTAGCTTTGTTCATTTTGAAAAGGCTTTTGACAGCATACACAGGGACAGCCTATGGAAAATACTGAGGGCTTCTGGAATTCCAAGCTGCATTGTTTCCATCATAAAAATGTTAACTTTACATGCAGTGTTGGGTTGAGCAATCTAACTTTTGAGGTGAAGACTGGAGTACGTCAGGGAGTATAACAACTTTATTTTTGACAGTCATAGACTGGGTGATGCGTCAGACAACAGAGGGCAGTCCAAGAGGAATTAGATGGACGTTTTCTACACTAGAAGATCTGGAATTTGCAGATGACATTGCACTACTCGCACATTCACATCAACACATCCAAGAAAAAAAGCAGATAGACTAAATAAGTATAGCCAGCAGGTGGGTTTAAACATCAGTCTTATGAAGACAGAGGTCATGGCACTCAATGTGGGCAGTCCTGAGCCCATAACAATAAGGAACCAGAAGCTGGAACAGACGGTCGCCTTTACATACTGTCACAAGGTTAACCCGAGGATTGACTAGGGAGAGTTATCTTGGTTGCGCTGGCGTTGTCAATGGCTCAGATTTGCCTTGCAACCGGGTAAAGATAGTAGAAGCAGAGGAAGGCGAATTTGAGAATTTGGGATAAGTTCCCAGCAGATAAACTTAGTGATTCTGAATCCCGTGACACTGTCACTCCTACCAATCTATATATCTCCTATAGCTCGCGAGCCCCCAACCCCTCTACCCTCTTGAGGGGACAGAAGAGTAAGACAGAACGAACTGTTTGTCTCTCGCACACCTTCTTTCCTTATCTATGGATAAACTAACTAGTGTTGGTAACGAAAACCCAATTACCACATTTATTGAATTACTATATGAAGCACAACAACCAAATAAAATAATACAAATACAATGACAACTAATACTAACTATACCTGGAAAAAGAAGGTGGTAATTAATACATAAAATACACAATCTAATCTTAATCCTATACTAAGTGATGATGATGATGAATGTAGTCTAATACTACAAACTAAGTTATCTACTGCCTGAATAAAAAGGATATCTTGTTTCTTGGCCTCTTTCTGAATGTTAAAAAAGCTCTGGGCGTTTGTACCCAGTAGGCCTGTTTTTGTCTGTATTCATGGAGATTATAAAAGCACGGTCCGGCCTGTACAGTCCTTCGGGAGTCGACGGTCTGATCTTTTGTTCTTCACCACGCACGAGTTTACGATGTAACCCAAAGCTTGGTCGTGTCCGTGGGTTTCTTGACGAAATAACTAGGCGACAGAATCTTAGTGTTGCAGTAGTGGTCCGCTTGCTGTGATGGTGGTGGGAAAACTGTGGCAGTTTATGTATATTGCTATATGTTGGCGTAGCAGGTTTCTTTGTTTATTCGGTCCATTACTTATGGTAATTTATGATCTCAATATTTACGTGGGTAACTTCTTGTGAAAAATCGTCCGTTACTGTGTAACTTCTGATCAATAATTTTCGTGGGCGGCTAATTGTAACTCATCCATTACTGTGTAATTTCTGATTACTATTTTGTGTGGGTGGTTGTTTGTAGAAAGGCTCCTTTGCCCTGACAAATTCCTTCCTAAACCCCCGGTTGCTTCTGTAGGTTGATGCCGTTGATATCTGTATGTACTATTGTCTACGCGACGTGCAATATATGTTGCGCTAGATAGCGCTGTAGTGACTATGGAGGTCTGCAGTAGCGAGTTACGTGTCGTAGAGTATATCTAACTGGCCCTACTCTTTAGCTCTTGCCATAACGCCAGCCAGGGTAATAAGACGACAGACGAAGTTATCTTAAATCTTCCTGTTATGGTCTTTACCACTGAGATGGATGAAATAACAAAGGCTTCATAAGTACCCCGAAAGTGTATGCTACGCATGTGGTGTATGGGTGTTTTCTTGTATGTGAAATCTTACAAATATAAAAAAGCTCTGCGCTGTGTTTACTGCACCGTTTACCAGGTAGTGTAAGAAGTAATAGTGAGTGGAAAAGGATCTAGTCTTTACATTGTTATGTTTATGGAAAAGGTGCACTCTTATAAATATAATCACTCTCTACACGGTGTTTATTGCAACATGTACCTGATAGTGTAAGGAGTAGTATTATGGGAAAAAGTGACTGGTATTTACAGTGTTATATTTATGGAAAATATGTGTGTGTATATATACATATGTGTCGTATATTAGTGATAAGGGAATTAAGACATAGATTGTGTCGTAAATTTATTTTGAGAGAAAAGAGTCTTAGAAATAGTGGTCCGGTTTAGAGTGGAAAATGATGATGGAAAGCTCAGTGATAGAAAATGTATATATTAAATAGTTGCTTCACAGCGTGCTGGAGGAGAGTAAAGACAGACTTATTTACGACAAATCGCTTCTCTCAATCTTCTCTTCCGCTCTCCTGGTCAAACAATTATTTGCCAGTTTTCCAGACTCGCATCTGCGCGCACACCGATTTGGTGTTTTTCACACACACAGACGATGTAGATACAAACTATATTAAACGAATAGGGGAAATGTTGGGCTTTGGGTATATCCAACACACAGAACTAAATGAGTTTATGTGATTTTATTCACTTTAAACATCAATCACTAACAAATATCAGGTATTACATAAATTATCATAAGTACACAAATGCAAATAACAAATTTGGGAGGGGTGAAGAAGATTGGTATCGACTAAGCCCTTCCCGCTTATTAGACAAAGACAAACCCAGTCCAGAGATAGATAATATCATGAACATAGGTACGTTAACCTAACAGTGAAGTTAATTACTCTGAAAGAGGTGTTACAAAGTTAGGTATAGGTGATAGAAAAAAAAACCTGTTCTTCCCAGCTGTTCTTCCCTTTACTAAGCAAATGGAAAGGAGGGGGTTTTTTAAACAGAGTTAACCAATTAGCAACTCCCCCTTAAAGGAACAATGCAGGGAATACAGAAAAATTATATTACTAGGCAAGAAAGTTAACAACAGGTTTACAAAAGAAAACGATTAAATTTCCTGTCATTCATACACACGCGTGAGGATCCACACTCATATACTCACACACTTACCGAATGCAGCCTCAGACGATCCATAAAAAGTATATAAAAACAGCAAGTACTCTTTCGACATATGAACTGTCTAGTCCTTCGATGTCCCGCCCCAGATGTTTGCGAGGGTTTGTTGGTAACAAATATTCTCACTTATCGCAAGACTTGAAGACTAAGAGTTCTCGTGTTTTTATTATATATATATATATAAGGAATCTATGGGATGGCACTAACCCAGTTCGGCACAGGGGTGAAAATGAAGTGGTCTCTTTTAATCCTCCGCTATGGTAAAATTCCTTCAATGTGTGATGATAGTTTTATTAAATCCAATTGAGGAAAAAAAACTAGGCTCGGTCACAGTCAGGAGAATATGTACTCTCTCACAGTAAACAGTAAATATGATATCGCTACTGGCGATGAGTACCTTCCAGTTTATCTTACAGGTTTGCAAGGGTAATTTGATGATTATTCTTTAAAAGGTTCTTGGGTGGGCTTTATTTCATTTAATTCTGACAGCTAGGTCGCAAGGACCGCCACAAGATTATATTTTAAAAGAAATGTTTCTTCAATATGACTGGAAGTTTATAGGATGATTTCTTTATTTCTTTCTTTATTTAGCTGGGACCGCAGGTACGATCACTCGCTTTGCACAGAAATAGAATTCACTGCAAATAAAATGAAAATCCAGGGGATAATCTAGCAAGATTTCAATAAAGCTAGTGCTTCTGTAAAGGTCTGGCCAGCGAGTGATAACGTGTCTAGTCTTCATGGTCTATTTAGCTAAAATGGAATGTAAGTTGAGTGGGACATGATAAACTTGACAGCTTATTTGATCTCACGAACTTTTGGGGATCTGACCGCCAAATCAAGAGAAGAAACCGCACCCTGGTCTTCGTATCTCCGTTCGCTGCTGCCCGTTTCGGTTTCCCCGTTCGCTCGGTTCTACGATTGACACCGAGACGCGAAATTAGCGGCAAGCAACTGCGTCTCGTATCAGGGACCACTACTGTCTTTGATAACGCCGATAGTCTCCCCTAAAATCCCTCAGTTCGTCTCTTTGATCTTGGTCGCTGTGCCTGTTTGATTCTGGCGACGCCCCCCCCACTGGCCAAGTTAATTAAAATAACTGCCTATGATTGTTCAAGAGATGTTAGTGGGCGTGATTTAATCTCTCCTTAAATCAATGCGATGACCAGAATCAACGATAGGTAAACTTTCCGCATATCAATCAGCAAACGTGTTTGCCCTCTGTGGAACAGTTTCATAGCTAATGAATCCACGTGAAAGAATAAACGTTTTTTACAAGAAGTTACAACAAAGTTCAGGGTCAGTTTTCTTCTTTCCACTCTGTAAAGTTGCTTTCACACACACACTGGATGCTCTGTAAGGAAGGGTGGTGTGTTGTTGGGATCAGGCATGCTCCAGTCTACCCAGCTGTAAATGGGTAACTCACCCTAGTCCTGAGTTAGGGAAGGCAAAGGCTCCAGGGGAAGCAGGCCCTAAACTTGGTCACTTCAACCGACGCAGGATGGTGTATGTATGAAGTAGCAGTGTAGAGTGTGATTACCGCGAATGGTGTACTGTTCGTGTGCTGACCAATATAACCACTCATACACTTGTGTCTACAAGGCACCAATGCAGACTGCTGGAATCTTTGTTTACTCAATTTATTCAGACGTACACACTGGGACATACGAGTACATCATGGTATGTTGAATATCAATTTGTAGGTATACATAGCAGATCTGAAGTCATGACACATTCAGAAATAATGGGCAGTACATCAAAAGTTCAATGTCATGATACATTACTATTTGGCCACATCCCCCTATCTGAAACGTGAAGGCGGATCGATATAAACTATATAAAGTTACTTTACGTGCATAGTTATTAGCTTATATTATGAGACCACGAAAGGGGGGGTTTCTAGCAAGATTGAGATCTCCATGTCACTGTGCGATTAAAGTTTATAAAAAATGTTCTTTGGCAGTGATCAAAACATGATGTAACCGAACTTCCAACATGGCTGCCTCCCTGGTTGTGTTAGACTCATCATAGGAAGGAGAATATAAGCCAGAGTTAATTTATAATGGGTATATAAAGGATTTCATAAATGTTTCCATACAGCTCTACGGTGACCAGGTTAATTCACGTAGCCATAACCGCTTGCCCTCTGTGGAGACATTCGTCGATACTAAGTGTAAAAACACGACACTAGATAGCGTAAGGGTTAGCCCAAAAAAGTTCAAGCTAGGCCTAACCGAAGTCGAGAGATCATCATAATAGGAGTGGGATTACCTGGAGTCCGAATCAATCTATATACTGTAAGGAGAGTCTCTAATACACAAACTATGTTCGTAGAGACACCAATCTCCTTCGAGTAGAAAAACCACTTCGTAAGACATCTTTTTCTGACGAAAGGACCAGCAAGACTAGATGTTATACCCCGCCATTTGTTAAGCATACATCGGAAACTCATATCGACTTGTCAAAACAACTCAAGCTAGACCGGAATACAAGAATCTAGTCCCTCCTACCAATCCAAAATATACAATATAGGACTGATTCTACTTGTACTAATAATATGTAATACATATGAATTCAGGCCATAAACACAATAAGTGGGTTAATTATATAGAATTTTCTGGTCTATTTTCCCATAAATGAAAAGATACACTCGCAAGCACAAATATCCTTGCGCAAATTCAGAAATCGGGATCAATATATCTACTAATTATCTATAAATCAGTGCGCCAAACATGGCTTTCGTTCGCTTACCTACAAAACAGAGTGATTTTTGTATTAAAATGGTACGCTATGGTCTTTTACCATAGTTGACTCATAATCTTTTGAATACTTGCATAACAAAAATATATTGGTGTTCTCAGTGGGGGGATAAATGGAACATAATGATGTCTAATCGCCTTTGTTTTACTAATGGCAAACAGTGGCTGGACACACACTCACAGCACATCAGTGTTCTGTTAGCAAAAACAACCCCAGCTCTACAGTGACCGGTTAATTCCAAGAAGACTCAGGGGAGCGTTATCTTCACTGTTTAAATTTTAGGATTACTGTTTATGTCGCTAGAAATCAGTTCAGGTAAGAGATGCCACAGGGCTCACAGTGTCAGAATTCTTGAGATTTCCAGTACAGTACTTCGGAAATGTCAGGTTGGTAACTTCTCTCAGTATAAACTTCTTTGATACACCACAAATGATCAAACGTCGGGAAAGTTAAATGTTTGTAATATGCGCCACTTTAGGCTGAATGTAAATGAGAGTTTATTTTTTTTGAAAGAATTATAACTCTGGAGCTATGGGCCCAGTTATAGCATTATTCCTTAAATGTTCTTTAGGGTGGTACTCTGTCTCGTTCTGGTTGCCCACACAATGCCTGACAGGTTTACCTTGGAAACCCAACGATTAAGTACAAATGTTCTTTACTATGGTTATTTTCATACACTCATGGAAAAAAAACCGCTGGTAGGTTTAGGGTTTGACCCAAATACTGTATAAAGGAAGAGAAAAACATAAATACTCAACCCTAATAGTATACACAATCCTACGCGTAAATAGAATATGTTCACTTCGGTCATTTAACTTAAATTATAAACCGCAAACTTAGAGCTTGTCTTATCGTTTAAAACTCCCGTGAAATAAATTCTAGTCATTAAAAAGAAATCAATCATCATGAATTATAAATAAATGCATATTTAGTCAACACTCATGATGTATCAGTGCATTACTTAGATGGTTAAATTATTCTCTGACTGGTTACTAGCAGTGAATAAATTGTATATTATAGCTTAGCTAGAAATTATTATTTATTCTGCTATCCACTGTAACACGTTAAAACTTAGAGACTTATCAAATGACGGACCTATTCTAGAAAAACACTTCGGCACAGACAATTTAGTGAAATATAAATTTGGACTAACAATAAAATCACTCGACAATTCTAGTCAATATTATTACCTCCAAAACAGAACTACAGGCTATCTCCACGAAACGGAGAACTTCACTTATACAGGTATTCTAGAACTCGGCTAGATGTCGAGAAACTAAGAACTTCACTCTACAAGGTATTCTAGAACGAAGCGATCTGTCTTCTGACACTGAGGAGTACTGAATGAATGACGTCTAAACTGCTGGGGTTTAAATATTAGAAATCAAAGAAATAGCCCAGACTTAATACATTAACAACTACGCCCAGATTTACATATTTCCTTGCTTGTTCTGCTAATCAAACGAATTCTTCGCACCAAATTGCCGCTCTGTCTCGCCATCTGGCAGCGTACAGATTGCTTAAAATCGGGCTAGCAAAGTCTTTGATCTTGCTATGCTCACCATGTTTTAATTCCTTGCCAGCGAGCTGGTTAACAAGGGAGGCAATAAAATTGCTCATATTGTTTCTCAAATTTTATCTCCCCTTGATCGCTCTCTATCGAAAAATACGTTATCAAACTTAACGCCACCTTTCTCTGTTGCAACATATTACACGATTTCGATCTCTGGCGTTCAAAATTAAATGAAACCGCCTCACGTATGCTAATCAGGTCTGCTATAAACCTACATCAAAGGGAAAAATAGCAAACAGCAATTAAATGCTTGCTAAATTAGATGAGAGAAAATTCGATGAGAGAAAAAAAAGACAAATCACTGAGTATAGGATAAATTATGTTAAAAAACAGACATAGATGCAACTTTCAGGTAAAAGAGAAGTGTAGATGAGGAAATAGATATAGAAATCTATGACCATAATCTGTCACAATATGTATATATAAAACTGAAATTAAAATGGATGTATATTAATAATTTACAAACTATAGCACACTAACCTTGGTTCTGTATAAAGAATTCACTGAACACTGGATGTTCCTGAATCTTTCCTCATGACGAGTAGAATACAGTTTAGAACCCAGTAGGGCTGCGGACTGCTTTCTGCAGCAATAGCGAAAGACGAATGTTCCTGGGTTATATGTTGACCTTCTTCTTCTTCTTCTTCCTCGTTCGCCATGAAAAGGACGGTGGTTGCGTTGTGTCTGTTTACGCCGTAGCTGTGATATCTGCACCTTTCGGTCGACACATCCGACTTCTGCACGGCATTTTTTGGGACCGGGTTTGCCTTCCCTCTTCGATCCGTACTCGCTCAGCCAGACTGCTCTGCTGCAGACTGTTTCCAGGACCACCACGTGGAGGTGGAGTACGGTCTTGGTCAGCTCTGGTTCGCTGACCCTGATGCAAGCAGTCAAGCTATGGGTCGCTGACTGCATTCTCTATTGCTGCATCTTTTGGTCCCATATGTTGACCGAATGGCCTCTGGCGATTCCAGTGTTCTCTTCTGATGACTTGTGAAGGTTTTCTAATCCTTTATAATGTTCCCTTCGTCTTTACTTTAGTTCAGACAACCAGTCCCCATTACTCTGTAAATTTTTTCATATTTATCTTCGTTCCGACTGTCGGTCTCCATTAATCCAATATTTCCTCGCCTGTTCCACGAGAAACGACTTAGCAAAATACTCACTCTAATGTCTTCTCGTCGATCTGTCTCCTCCTTCCTTAATGCTCTGTTACTAAGCAAAATAATACGGTTGTATTACTGCCGTTGTGTAAATAACCGCAAGTCGTACTGCGAACTCTTTCTAATTGTTCCTGGTTGGTCTGTTGTACTACTGTCTCATTGTTATGTACAAGGAACAAAAAGAACAAACAATCACATTCCAGGAAAAGAAGAACCTTATCAAGGCCATCAGGAAAATTGATCAACAAAGAGACAACTATCAATATCTTGATCGAGCAAAACAGGTGATCCTGTTCCGTATGAGAACAGGACATAACAGACTGAACAGTCACTTATACAGACTGAGATTGGTCCCATCACCCCTATGTACGTGTGGACAGGCAGCACAGACAGCCGAACACATCCTGCAAGACTGCCACATGCTTAGTCAATTGCGAACTGAACATTGGCCCACAGAGACGCACATCCACACAAAGCTGTTTGGGAGTCTTGAAGAACTTTCAACCACAGCAACATACATCCAGAAAACCGGACTTCTTGTGTAGACATTTCTAAACAACAGCGAACGAGAAGAAGAAGAAGATGTACACAGTCCATGCAAAATTGATTGCTTTCTCATGACTTACAAAGAACGTTATCTGTTGTGGACAATGGGTTTTCACAATTGAATGCTTTCTCATGCCTTGTGGAATTTATCAGCGACTGTTCGGCAATAGGTTTTAAGAATATAAATGCAGCCTTACTCGCGTCTCGTGACACATACCTAGGATGCATAGTAATACCAGACATCTAGAACAGAATAAATAAAGCGAGAACAGCCTTTGGTAGCCTCAACAACATCTGGAAGTCTTCCAGGTACAGCACAAACACCAAATTAAAATTATACGAGAGCTGTGTACTTTCTGAGCTTCTCTATGGTGCGGAATGCTGGAGAGTAACAGAGAAGGAAATGTCGAAACTGTCCTCCTTCCACACAATCTGCCTAAGGAAAATTCTCCGAATCTTTTTGCCGAATACTATCACTAACCAAGAATTACTTACTCGGAGTAACCAAGAGGACATGCACACCATCATAGCTGGCAGTCGCTTGAGTTGCGTTGACCACGTCCTAAGAAGAGACCCCGATGACTTCACAAGAACAGCTATGCTATGGACCCCCGAAGGGAAGAAAAGAGAGGCCTATTTTGTTGTTGTTGTTTAACTAGGGCTGCTGAGCTTCTCGCTCTTTAGCAGCCAATATCAAGTTGAAGACTCCTTGGTATTATCTACACTGTAGATTTAGGCTTTTCCTGTGGCTTTTCTGCCATTCCGAAATGTGTTGAGTTGAAGCCATGAGCTCCAGTTTCTTCAGCTTGGCTTGCATTTATTTAAAAGATCGTCACATCTGGTCCCAAGCTAGGAGTAAGAAGTATGTGGCATACTGTGCATTCCCTGCCATCCAAGGGGGCTTTCCAACAATGCAGAGCTAAAATACTGTAATCTGGTTCTCCCAAGGAATTGTCACGTCCCGCACAGAGCCACTTGTCAGCGTCCCATGCATATCACTGGGTCCACAGTGAGATCATTCTGCATGCAGTCAACCAAATCAAAGCCAAAGAATTATGCCTAGGGCTCAAGTGACTTCTCCAAGCTTAGTGTGCGATGCTGGGTTCTCAATAAGTTTCACCACAGGGCGAATCCTTGGAAGTGTGCGGATGATTTCAAGAGTCAATGAGGATGTAATTAGCTTCACAGACACAGGTTCATTTCCACGTACATATATTGTAGCATTGTGCATAGCTGGTTGTCAAATAAGCTCCATGCTTAAGAGAGGCCGATCAAAAACAACTTGGCGGAGAACTGTGGAGACCGAGATGCAAAAAATGAACCAGAGCTGGGGAACTGTACGAAGGATGGTCGACGACCTGACAAAGTGGAAGCAGTTTGTTGCTTCCCTACAAGACGCCACCAGGCGTGATGGCCACTGACTGCTTTGACAGTTGGCGGCTAAGCAAGAAGAAGATTCATTTCCAGGTATATTTCATCATCGAAAGCCATTTCCGTTTTCATATCATCATTGTCGTGTGTTTCTTTATCTTCGTTTGTATTGTTGTCGATGACGGGATGCCGTCGAAGAGTCTGTTTATTAATTCTTAAACCGAAGGAAAACTATACTTGTTCACTTACTATGCTTTTCGCAGTTTGGAGAGGCACGAGAATGGGTAATATATTTCTTCTCTCTCCACTCTCCGATTATTTTTAGAAGACCTTTATACAACTCTTCGGCTAGATGTCTATTCAGTACTTTAAATTTTTTTTTTTAACACATTAAAATTAGAAAACAGAGAAAGAGTGCCATTTTTTTATTCGAACTGCGTCGATTAACATCGAATCGTTTCTTGTTTTAACGTGACTCAGCAACACGTCAAACAAAATCTAGGCATACATAAGGAAGAAAAGTTAGTAATCAGCTCCATGTATAGCTGGTAATGAATTGGCAGACCAGACTGCCAAATATGGAAGACTAAGTAAAAACAATATAAGAGCAGGACTTGGAAAATCAGAGATTAAGAGCCAGGTGAAGCTAACCAAAAACGAGGAATGGAAGACAACATGGAAGGACAGTAGTAAAGGCAGACATGCATTCAAACATCTGAAAGAACCAACAAGGACGGGCCAGGTCAGAGAAGAACTGAAGCTACCCTCGAACAAAAAGCTGTGGCGTCTCCGTCTCGGTACAGCGTACTTTATGATAGAGGAACCACACTGCCAAAAATGTCAGGAAGAAAATGATATAGACCACTACCTGATCCACAGTAAAAAGTACCAGCAACAGAGGCTAGAATTAAAAACATGCTTTAGAAATCACAATATAGACATGACAGGTGATAACGTTTAAAGTATAGATGCCCCAGGGGAAGCCCAATCAATACTTAAATGATATATACACAAAACAAAGGAAAATATATAAGGTTAATAACAGTGACATATTAGTAATAATAACAAAAATAATAATACTTCAGAAAAGAAATTCAAGCAAATATAAATTAATCAACAAAAATTAACAAACCATTAAAGAAAAACAAAATTATTGACTACTCATCGTGCAAGGAAAGACAAAGAAGTAACAAACAAACAAAAAACAAGACTTAAAAAGAAGAAATGCTAATATAAATTAAAACCATCAACTACAAAAGACAGTAGTTAGCTAAATACAAAACTAAAAATAAAGTTACATTAAATACCCTAATTATAATCAAATCTTAGATTGAACAGGGTAGACCAAGATGGTGGGAGAGCAGAGGCAATAATGGTCAGCTGTTAAGTGCCCTCTCATCTTCCTCATCACCTCTTAAAACAAAACAAACAAAAACATCAGCTCCATATTGATAATTTTGCTATTCCATTTCAGTCCTTCTGCTCTATGCAAGCGCTCATTTATAAAAGTCTACAAAATCTACATCGTTTTTGTTGCTCTCCTTGTTTCAGGTTGATACAAAACAACTGAATTGACATTTGCGGGGTAACTTCATGGATTAAAAATAGTCATACATTATACATGATTATTTCCCTTACATTACGCATTGAATTTAGGATCTTTTCAGCAAATTATTAAATTACGTCTTTAGTAATTATAATTTTCCTTTATTGAATGAAATTTTAATATTTTGTTAGTGGCTTTCTCTAAATAGACTCATTTAATTTCTGTTAGATCCAGACTCAGCCAGTCGATCAGGCCTCTCCGCAGCTTTCGGAAACTAGTTCTGCAGATCATTTCTACAAAACATGTTTTTCTACTCCCGGGTATCGTTGTTCAGTCGTGATAAGACGTTGAATTTCCCGGCTATCGTTTCTCTTTATTATTCTGTATCTTCAATCAGTATTGCATGACGTCAGCGTGTGTTCTGGCTGTTCACTTCTCATAATGCACCCAATAAGAGATAACTTCCATTTTCTTATGTGTATAAATAGCTTCATATGTCTTTCTCAAAACTTTATTAGTCCCCCCTCCCCCTCTTATACTCTCTTTGGGATTCTCAACATTCATCATTAAACCCCCCACACACGACTTCAAGTGATGTTCTTTCTTTCTTTTTGTGTATAATGCATTGTTCGCTCCCATATTAATAAGATAGTATACATTATGTGTGCAAGGTAGCTTTCGTGCTTATATTTGCATCAGTCAATCATTTAATACCTTTTAGTTCCTCAAGGAGCATAGGCCTTCAACAAACAAATAACAAGTCCTCCTGTCACGTGCCATAAGCTCAAGTTCTTTCCACGTCTTCTAATTATGTTCACTTCTGTCTTTGGTTTTCTTCACCATGTGTTTATTAGTCTTTCGAAATAAAGTTCGTTCGTTCGTTCTCTTTCCCTGGAGATTCCAAACCTAGGACTGCCTTGTAATGACTTGTGTATTTTTGGTAAAAATCTCATGCCCAACCTCCTTAGTCGCTTTTTACGACATGCCTGGTACGACATTGTTACTATTCTTTGCTCCCCTTTCGTGCTCTGGTAATAAAACACAAGTGATATACTTAGATAAGTGGTGCATAATTTTGTGGTATATAGTTGTTAGTTTGAGTTTGACTTCCTTCTGACCAGGTCTGCCGCATTTCACCCAGGCACAATGTCCATTCATTTTTTGAGCATCGAAGAGAAGTGGCAAATTTACTGGCTAGCGTCACGTTTCAGTCTACCAAGCTGTAAATGGGTACCATACTTTGCTCTTAAGTTATTGAAGGCAAACGGTCACCCCCACCTCATCCCGTTGAGACCTTGTAAAATGAAGTCTGTAACACTTCCGTCCTCTACGGCAGTTTGTGCTTTGGGACTGCATTTACCTTTAGCCAGTGGCGAATCTACATTTTGGGGGCCCTGAAGCTTGAACTCTTGGAGGGGATTCTTTTATTTTTTTAAAAATTGATTGCGGATGGGAAAGAAACGTGTTATAGAGAAAACTAGACGTCGGGACCCTATAGCTCAAGCTCATTAGCTTTATAGTAGATCTGCCTCTGCCTTTAGCTTTTACGATGTGCAGTAAATTATACTTGGACATGTTTGTTAAATATAATAACTGTAGGAAGCCTGCATCAAAGCACTAATCTACTCTTGCAGTGGCGGTTCTTGTATTAATTAGCTTTACATGGTAGGGTTGCCATCCACAGCCGGTCTTGAGGTAGGGCGAGCGGGGCGACTAAGGGCAAAAGAGGGAGGGGGAGTGAATCGGGCGAGAAAAGAGTATTTTGTGGTCAAGAAGCGCGATCTTTCTTGTTCTGAGAAATAAGTAACACAAGCCAAACCACGCAATGCAAATGTGTTATAGCAGTAGCTCCCTTCAGTCATAACTGACTATGGGAATGCGCCCTTGGGGTGTTAGGCCTCAGATGTTTTATTGTTGTTTTTGTGTTCCTTTCGGCGTGTTCTTTTCTCTTCTGCTTGTTGTGGGAGCTTCTTTTCGCCCAATCTAAGGTGGCGCCGTAGGGAGCATCGCCATTTAGTGCGAACGGCAGCTTCATCCTCCCAGATTGTTGGAGTTATGTTCTGTGCCTTCATGTCTCTCTTGCACAAATCTCTGAACCTCATCTGCCGTCGTCCGGTGATCTTTTGCCATCTGCCAGTTGTCTGTAGAAAATATCTTTGGGAGGCGACCATCTTCCAGCGGCGTACATGGGCAAGGCAGCGTAGTCTGCGCTGTCTAAGCAGTGTATACATGTTTTGAAGACCAGCACGTGACAGATTATGAGAATAAATGCAAGAAATGATAACAAGGTTGAACTTTAAGAAACACCACTAAAAGATGTAGAATCGTACACATATCTTGGGAGTAATATAGACAAAGTTGGAGGGACAGACGGTGATGTCAAAGTGGGAGTGCAAGGGGCGAGAGGGGCTTTCATTGCGTTGGGAAACGTTTGGGGAGCGGGAGGGATCTAGTCCAACGCGAAAATAAGAATCTTCGGCTCGAGTGTGAGGTCAGTCCTATTGTGTGGGTCTGAGACATGGAGAACAACGGGAACAGCAACCAAGGGGCTACAGACTTTTATGAACGGGTGCTTGCGTGGAGTGGAAGGACTGAAATGGTATGAGAGGGTCACAAATGTGGAATTGATGACAAGAGCCGGACAGGTGCCGGTGGAACAAGAGTTGAGAGGAGGACGCTGGCGATGGATAGGACACACATTGAGAAAGCCTGTTAATAGCATTACAGGGCAGTCCTTGTTCTGGAATCCACAGGGAAAGAGAGGCAGAGGTAGACCAAAAGATACATGGAGAGGAGAACTGGAAACAGAGGGGAAAATGATGAGGAAAACATGGAAAGAAAGAGCGGATGGCACAGGACAGGAAGACTTGGCATGTGTTTGTTGAAGGCCTGTGCTCCTTGAGGAGCTAAAGGGTATTGTGTTGTGTATCGACAGAGTATAAATATGTATCTTATATTTATATTTAGCAATAGATAATAAATGTAGTTTGTTAAATGTGTAGTAACTCTACCAGTGTAGTCGCTCACGTTTCGAAGACGAAGTAATAGAAAGTTTATTTTGAATTTTTTGGTTTGTGCTATTTTAAAAGTACTCGTACCAAGGGAGGTTTTTAAAAGATATCCATACATTTACATAGAATGCCGTGATAAAACAGCTGTTAATTATTTAGTCAAATTTCCGTCCACTGTCTTCCCCCCATTCCTTCTTCCCATGCCATTTTTGACGCGTTGCTCAATAACTTTATAACCAAGGCAGTCTAGAATGACCACAGAAGAACTAGTGCCGTTATGAGGGCGTGCAGCGAAAAATGCACAACATAATTATTTCCGCCTAATTTTGGCGGCTGACTTACTCGTTGCTCACTATTTGTCGTAATGTTATCTCCTGTTTGACTGAGTTTGTCGTTATGTTATCTCCTGTTTGACTGAGTTTGTCGTTATGTTATCTCCTGTTTGACTGAGTTTGTCGTTATGTTATCTCCTGTTTGACTGAGTTTGTCGTTATGTTATCTCCTGCTTGACTGAGTAGTTCTTGAAAATATTCTTGCTGTCTGGGCTTCCTTTTAGTTTTACTGAAGGCCTGATCACCGGCTTCACCATTTATAATAGTTGTTGAGTTGCAGCCTTCGTCTATCTATTTCATGGTTTTAGTTTTGGAAGAATTATTTTAAAAACTCTCTTCTGTTTCTTTGCATTGTTCCTCCCCCCCCCCCCCCCCTCCCCCCTTTCCCCTTTTCCCACCCAAAAAAATCAAGTTGACTGCTCGTTTGACATTCATTTCTGCTAAACAGAATTATACAATTATTTTCATAGATTTTGTAGATTGCCCCCAACCTTATATCTTTCTCTTAGTTTATTAATTAAGGGTAATTTTGATTAGATATGCGTGTCGTGTTTTGGTCTGTCTTACACCACGGTCATATTTACCTCACGCAATACTACAGGAAAACGGACCGATATAAGAACCAATGAAAACGCTCCTTTTTCTAGTGTGTATAAGGAAAACTTTTTAGGCTTAACATAGAGGCCCATTTTGTGTAAAGGATAGTAAGAATTTATTTAATTTCTTAAGAACTGCAGATGTTTAAAAGGAAAGATGTAGATAGTTCAACAACGGGGATGTTACTGAAGAGGTAGGTGCAAAGACTTCCTCGAATAGTAGTTCATTTAAAGAGAAAAATCGTTTAAATTGACATCTATACATCAGGGTAGTCCCAAATTTAGTTAGTTAAAGTCTACATAGATTTAAATGCATTTTGCTAACTAAACAATTATTAGATAGAACGGTAGAGATAAATTCACAGTATAATTCTAACTTTAAATGATCAAAATCGGTTCAGAATTAAGAGAGATAATAAATATTAAAAATTTTGCACATTGAACAAGCAGGCAAAATATGCCTCGTTTTTAGATTCCTAACACCGGTTTTTGTCCGTGTTCTCCGATACGGGGGAGCAACGGTATAAAAGTCCTTGAACTTGGTTGATTTGGAGCCACAACATTTTGAAACACTAAGCGGTACAGAAGAGAGCGGCAAAACGTGTGCTGTCAAATACTTTGCCACTGCATCTGCATAGCAGACCTAAATACCTTTTGACAGCCTGTTACAGCTTATGTGTATTGCCTGAGGGTAAGAAAGAATATACTGGCTATAGTGGATGCGTCTTATTTTTTGGAGATAAGTGGTAACACAATTCCACGGGTCAGCCTATCCAGAGACATTATCAAACAAATACTTGTAAAATACCAATAACAACTAACACAGTTTGAGTGATGACTCACGAAGGACTTTAATAAACTAAATACCAACTTTACAGTCCAGAGAAAGTGTAAAATTTATATATATATATATATATATATATATATA
This sequence comes from Oreohelix idahoensis, assembly GCA_024509875.1. NCBI lineage: Eukaryota > Metazoa > Mollusca > Gastropoda > Stylommatophora > Oreohelicidae > Oreohelix > Oreohelix idahoensis. Next base: position 203,769 of record JAMPIV010011618.1, read on the forward strand.
TATATATATATATATATATATATATATATATATATATATATATATATATATATATATATATATATATATATATATATATATATATATTAATGTGAAATAAATAATTAATATTTGAAATATAACTTTATCATATTTAACTATTGTGGAAATGGACATTCCATGTTTATTTATTTTATCTTGTAAAAACATTTGAATTCTTTATCATTTTCCTAACCGAAAAGAGAAATGGTATAGGATCAATAAATTGTAAATATATATAATCAGTCTTACTTAATTATTTAAATTGAGTTAAGGTTCTGTTGGTTATATATACTGAAGCACATTAAAAACGCACCACTATTATATATAATGATGCCGAGAAGCTGGAAAAAAAAAGGTGTGGGAATGGATTTTCCCCGTGTTTGCCAAGAGGTAGAGAGCGAATGGCTGATGGAATGGAAAGTGCATGATTCAACCCACGGGTTTGTGTACAGACTACATGAAAACGATGAAAGTTACACGTGCAACACGATTCCCAACAGCTATGACCCTGAAAATGTGTACACGTTGTGGCAGTATACTCGGTATAAAAAGGCCGTTGAGACAAAACACCCAGTACATGTGCTTGAAATGCCGCGACTATCTGAAAACGACCGCCAACGAGCCATTGGTATGTTGGAGACCGGAATGAGCTCGCGGGCCATTGCCAGAAGGATGAATTGCCACCACAGAACTATTGTACGTCTCAATGAACGTTACGGAACCACTGGCAGGGCCCGGGATAGATTGTCAGATGGACTAGACTGCAGTGGAATGCTGTCCTAATGCAATTAATTTCATAACAATCAAATGTACAAATTAATGACCAGCATGGATTCATAGGAAAATGAATAAAGATTCCAAATATGTAAACTTGTAAACACTTATATTTACATTTCTACTCTGTTCCTGGATTATACAGGTGGTGCGTTTTTAATGTGCTTCAGTATATATCTATTACATATTTAATTAACTAATTAATCCCCTAGCAGAGTCAATACAAAAATAATAACCATTATTCAAGGGAGGATCTTGAGAGGTAGCACTTAGACCTTCAGGTACAAACACTATCATCATACTTGATGGTTTATACAGCTTGACCCTACCTTTGATTGTCGATACACCCTTGCTCTTTTCAAAGAAGGGGGTATTTCTTATAAGACCAGTCTCTTATCTGGGACTATCCTAGTATCATCTGATACATCTTTTTTTTCCCAGGATATCTTTCATTTAATACCATCTGAACCTCTCGCGACAATGCGACTCCAACTTTCATTCTCTATTTTTTTTTTTTTTTTTAACTGTGTAGTATTTTTGTGTGCTAGTGAACATGTTTATAATAAATTTTATTGTCAAATTAATTTCTGGACAGTTCTAGAATTTCAAGATCACAAAATTAGCGTGCTGTTCCTGCGTTTGATTATCTGATTTCGTCCTGTAACATCGCCCTCTAACCAGGTCAGTTGTAAGATGTTCTCTACGCATTCAAGTAGTCAAATAGCTGTTTGTGTTCTATGACTGATTCATACCCTTTTCAAATGAAATATTACTAGAACATAGCCTCCATCTTTTATAATAATGCCCTTTCACTCTTCTACTAAACGTGCCCCTAACACCCGTCTCGCTAACTATCCCTTTTTATTGCCCTTTGCCAGGGGACCTATAACATTAGCAACGTCGCGCAGGATCTCCCGCTTTTAACAGTTTTCTGAAAATAAATTAACGAACCAACGTTCTCATACGTTAGGTGTGGACATTTCTGTGCGGAAATGAAAATTTAACAATTTGGAAGACTGAAAAGAACGTTTTTTAAAGAGCGTCTTAATTTTTTTCATTTATTACTTTTCAGCTGCCTTTGGATCACAGGCCTTAGTAAATACATACTGTACTAAGCTTTCCTGTCTTGCGCTACCCGTTCAATGCTTTTTCTTTGTCTTCTTTATCCCCTTCATCATCATCATCATTCTCCCTTGGCCATTGACTGACATGACTAAGCAGTCTCCGGCCATCACACCTTGCGGCGTCATAGGGCAACAAGAAATTATCCGTTGTTCCGTTACACCTAACGGCGTTTATTGGTACAACAGATTATTAATTGTTGTTTCTTTGATCAGTGACAAGCAAGCGGATGATCAGTCCACTGTGCCCCGAACTTGTCTATGTCTAATTCCTTTCTCCGCGCGTTTTTTTTGTTCGCGCATGTTTTTTTTTTTTCACTCTCGTATTTTTCGTATCTTAGGGATTCCAGACCAAGGTCTGCCTTGCAATGTTATGAACACGTTTTTTTCTCTCAAATGCGTGTCTTAATTAACACTCGTTTTCTTCTTACATCTAGTTCCACTGATATATATATATATACCTTTCCTTCCAGTCATTACTGACCATAGGAGCGTACCTCCCGAAATAGCTTTCGGTGGCACGAGGTTAGGTAAGTGTAGATCAAGCTGTTGCCCATGCAGCGAGACCCGGCCTGGAAGTCAGAGGAACGGTCTGGCCTAGTGCCCTAGATTCATATAGAGTGACGCCAACTATGTCAGAATCGAAAACGAGGCTGAACAACGTAGACGCCATTTTCGGCCGAACAATACCAGGGCTAGAAGGTTAATAAGCGTCGAGTAAGATTTTTTTTTTCTTTAAATTAATGAAGAAAAATATCCCGTTCAACCTCTGATGGGTTGAAATTAGGATATATATTGTTTTCAATTCCAAATAATATGAACAACTGCCGATGAGAAAGTGGCATCACATTTGTCAAATCATTGTAAATAGGGACAATCACAATTATGCTAATACGTTAAATAAATAAACAAAAAAACAAAAAACAAACAAAATCAAGATGAAACTTTGAACAAGAATTATATATATATATATATATATATATATATATATATATATAATATATATATATACTATATATATATATATATATATATAGGTCTAATCTATATATATATATATATATATATATATATATATATATATATATATATATATATAAAACATATACATTTCGACATGTTATGCTAAAAGCTTAGATTAAATCTGCTGTAAAGAAAAATAACTGAAAGAAATGCAAAAGTCAAGACATGTAATGCATTACTGAGATATAAATCGTAGTCTTACACCTGTACACAAGTTAGATAGAAGAAAAGTAAAAGAAAGAAGAAATATCATCATAATTATTCCTTTTCGTTGTGTAGGGAACATAAGGCTGTAACTGTTATATACCGCCACTTTACTCGTGTGGTCGTTCTAATGCAGATAATGTATGGACGATACTGAAAGGACTCCCGAATAGTTCCCGATGGTATATGAGGAGGTAAAGAAATAATATTACTTCTTCTTGCACGTCCTAAAAGACGACTTTTATGAGTTTGTGCATTAGGTTGGCAGCCTCATGATGTGAAACACGTTGCTACAGAAATCACCGTTCCAGAGTTTGCACCATGGCGTAGGCTTCCTTAAGCAATCTGCAGGGATGGTTTTATTTTCCACATAGCGGGAAAAAAAACAGGAGATGGTGATGCTATTGGAAGGACACAAAATGCTTTAAAACAAAAAACACTACTAATCTTCGTCGTGATATTAGACCTGGTTTTGCTGTTTGTTTTTGAATTTTGTACATACTACAAAAATAACCAGGGTGCAATATTAACATAGAAAAAATTACTTCAAGTGAACGAACGAACGAACGAACTTAATTTTCAAAGGGTTGAGAATTGGTCACGCAGGCCCGTCTGACATTCTGCCCTTCCTTTCTCTCACCTTTCATACTGAATTCATTTATTTTCACATGCATTTTACATATCAATTTCAAGGAATTCCACGTTGTAAAGTAAAATAAAATAGCACACTCATATTAACATTAAATGCTTTTAAGCATGACATAAAATATGTTGAAAAGTACATACATTGTCATTAGAACCTACAGTTGACATTATAAGAAAGGATAATCCGATTAGGGGGGCATGTAATCAGAACTCATAAAGTATTCGAAAAGTCTACGATTGTATGAATAGGGACTGAGGTTGTTTCTTAGGTTATTTGGAAGACAATTCCAAAGATGAGCAGCAGAGTACGCTAAGCTTTTCTTGAATAAGTCAAGCCTAGGCTTGGGTACGTGCAATTTGTTTAAGCGTTGACTGCGTCTTTCGTTGTATTTGAACATTGGCCACAGATATGCTGGAGCATTATGTGACAGGATTTTGTGAACAAATTCAGCTTTGTTAAACAGAAGGCGCTTTCTTAAGGGCAGTATTTGGAGATTTTTATATAGATCTACACACTGAGTTAGGCAGTTGTCAGAGACTAGACGTACTGCACGCTTTTGTAGTGAACGGAGTCTCTTTGTGTTGGATATTGAGCAACCATCCCAGATCCTGGAGCAATAGTCAAGGTAAGTGAGATATATAGAACAATTTTCGTGCGTCTTCATCTAGGAAATATTTGATTTTAACGAACTGGTAAACTTTCTGTGCCGTTTGCTTGGTCAGTGCATGTACATGTGAGTTCCAATTTAGATGCTGGTCAACGACTATACATAGAGTTTTATGTTCATTAACGTTTTAAATTAGTGAGGTACCAATGTAGATCTGAAGTGTTGTTTTCTCTTAATTTTGTAATTTTTGTCTAGTTGATATTAAAATGCATTTTGTTTTAATGATATTTATTAACATGCGATTTCCGTTGCTCCACTTAATCAGATTATCTGTATCTTTTTGTAACGAAAGTTCGAGTGTGTTACAACTTTTATCACTCTTGTAAACAGTACAGTCGTCTGCAAACAGGTCACAGGAGGAGTGCTTGATGTGTAGTGGAAGGTCATTAATGCATATGGCAAAAAGTAGAGGACCAAGTATAGAACCCCGAGGAACGAACGCCTGTTTTTATTACTGCTTGGTTTGAATAGGAGTTATTGTAAGAAACTACATGTTTTCTGTCTGACAGGAATGATTTAATTATTGTCACCAGTTGAAAGTTTACTTTTGATGTTTCTAGTTTTCTAATTAAAATAGCGTGATCTGTCATTTCAAATGCCTTTTTAAAGTATACAAAGACTGCCCCACACATGTTCTCGTTGTTAATATTTAGGTGCCAATCGTCTATCATCTTAGTTAGAGCAGTGTGACATGAATGTTTAGGTCTAAACCCCGACTGACTATCAATTAGCAAGTCGTTGTTAACTAGGTGTTGTAGTGTTATTTTATGTATGTGTTTTTCCAGTGGTTTGGATAGCGATGATAATAGAGAGATTGGCCTATAGTTTCTAAAGTTACTATTATCAGAGGAACCAGATTTGAAAAGAGGATATACCTTAGCGACTTTAAAGTGCGACGGAAAGTAACTCTTTGCGATACATAGATTGTATATGTATGTTAGTGAATCACTAATAACTGGCGCAGCATAGCGAAGTATTCGATTACTGATTCCGTCAAGTCCTCATGAGCTATTCTCTTTAAGGCCTAGAAGATAGTTATACACTTCATTAACTGTCATAAACGGAATGTCGGATGGGATTGTGTTTGTGCATTTGTTCTCACAGAATGCTGACAGTTGGCCTAGGTCACAAGGGGAATCTGGTATCGTAGATTTAAGACTAGTTATTTCTGCCTGAAAGTAAGTGCTGAAGTCTGTACAAGTAAATGAGGTACTGGGGGTTAACAAGTCTGGCGAATTTCGTTTGTTTGCTAGGGTGTTGATTGCTTTCCACATATCTTTACTGTTTGTTTTGTTCTGAACTAAGTTTTTAAAGTATGTTTTCTTTTCTTTACGTATTAAATATTGTACCTTGTTTCTTTGTGCTCTGTATGTGTTAAAGTCCTTATTTTTGTGAGCTCGATCTCGCTGCCTCATGGCTTCTAGCACTGCTGGTGTGATCCAAGGAGATTTGATCTGACGTTTCACACGAACATCTTTAGTTAGTGTCCAATGAGCAATGGCTGGTAAACACTGGCTAGAGGTGCAGCTCGCAAATCACGTAAAAATAGTTCATGGTTGAAGTTTTTGAAACTTCTAAATTTAATACATATGTTTATTTCTGGGAGCTTTATATTTATTCTTTGACCACGTGCAACATATTGGATAGTGGTCTTTCATTGCGACAATAGGAACAGAGCATTCTATAATATTTTCTGCACAGGTGATGTAAATGTGGTCGATTGTTGTGGATGATGTCGTTCTTACCCGGAAAGGCTGGTTGATTATTTGTTTTAAGTTGTAAGATAGTATGATGTTTTCCCACGTTTGGTTTGTGTTGTGCATGTCAATGTTGAAGTCGCCTAGAAGAATAAATTCTTTGGCAGTGGCAAATTCTTTGTCCATCATAGTGGTGAAATATTCGTACCAGATGGTTCCTGCAACAGCCACTGTGTCTGATTTGTATGCATTTAATTTTGGATAGGGGTTTTAAAAATATCAATAACAAACGCAGTGTTAGCATGAAAATAACGAATATTTAGACTAATTAACTTTACCAAGTAAGTGAAAATAAAAATGTTAGTACTTAACTTACGAAACACTTTGCATAGGCAATACTAACAATTGAATGGACTGAAACTGTCAGGAGTATATGAATATAGTCACATAAAAGCAGGCACGCACGGTTTCACACCACAACACTCAAAATCTAACATAGTAATTAAAGGACAGAGAAAATACGAATTTAAAATAGTCAAAAATCGAACAAGTAAAAAACTTTTAAAGGCCTGTAGCCAATGAAATACGAGTGTTCCAAGAAAGGAACAAAGGACTTATTACTTTAGGCGTAACAGTAATCAATTAAATTACAAGAGAGAAACGGCTTTGGTCGCTGTGTCAGATAGGTAAAGTTGTTTAAGCCCTGTCAGATAGGTGATGAACGTGAAAACAAACTATGAATAACATATAATGAATAGGGGTTGACCGACACTATAACTAAAGGTTAATTAAGTTTATTATCAATAGAAAATCACAACATAAATCAAATACATAAATAGATCATGGTTTACAGACAAATGACAATTAATCAAATAGGCTCTCCCCTTTGGTAAAGGAAAAGAAAGAAGATCCCAACAGAGGTTAATTAACCCAAAAGATCAAAAAGTTAACATCAAGTTATGAGATAGTCAGTATGGGAAAAGAACAGGTTCTAAATGTAAGTTATCCCGTGACTACTCAGATTAGTGAGACAAAAAAAAAGAAGAAACCATATAAGTATACTGATGGTAATCAAAGACATAAGTTTCTTTATCCGTTCATCCAATTCACATTCATTCAGTGGCCACTTTCAGATTTATGCTTACCCCAGTAGTTGTTGCAGGCATTCCAAGGAAATACACGAATAAGTAATAAGACTATGTATTGTTCAAATTGAGTTGTGCTGAGTCAAGCCCCAGATTCGCCGTAATTGCTGACTGCAAATTTCACGGGAATCGCTAGAGTCGGTGATTTAATTTTGTCCTGGATACAATAAGTTATCTCTGCCTTCAGTTGGTGGGAGTAAGGTTCATACGTGGTGATCGCCGATGTAAGATGAATAGAACATAGATAGTTCCTAGGTGCCTAGCTTCAAGTGGCTGGGACACTATGGTAAGTTATACAAATGTTGCTGACGATATATTTCGCCCAGCTGGCTGATGAGATTAATCTAAATAAATCTGGTAATAGTTCTGTTCCAGTTAAGATTATAATTTAATGTTTCTGTTCTGGTTTTCTCTCATGCCAAAATGAGGTAAAAGGACCGCACAGGTCACAGCAGAAGCTCATTAAATATATCTGGATGCTTATATGATATTATAAGTTCATGTGATCGTAAGTTCATATGGCCATAAGAAAGCCGCTAGTACTCAGGTTTGATCAGCCTAGATTATAGAAAGAATATATAAACATTTTAACCAAATTATCAATCTCATATCTAACACGTGTTAAAATAGGACCTCTTCACCGCTCTGTTATAAATTAGATTTAAAACACACGTGGCTAGCTTAACCTGTCGTTTATTTAACGCGTGATATGAACGCTAGTCATTCGTAAAATTACATAAAATGGATATCAGTAAATAATATATGCCGTCAGTAGACAGTTATTTAATGTATGTACTAGTCAATTTAAACCATCTCTTACTGGGAAAATAGCGAGTAATTAAATTTACTTTACGGCTGGAAAATTTAGCTATAAGTTATTTAATTAGCACAGAAAATCTCAGTGAAATATAACGAACTCTTTAACACACTAAGTCACTTAAAGACTAGAAATATAAATTACTGCAATCAGAAAAATGAAACACTCCACGAGAAATCTAATAATTTTCACTCTGTACGAGAAATACTAGAATATTCGAGCTAGTGGTTTCAGATAGATATCTGAGCAACTGATAAATGGCAATTTGAGAGACCTGGTATATATATTGATAAATTCCGTTCAATCGCCCTTTAATGCGAAAGTCACACCTATGCCAGACCCGAGCCACTTTGCCGTTCGATTCTTGTATGAAAGGAAATATTACCACCTCTGCCGCGTCTCAAACTCGTAAGTTTAATTACACTGAAAATGTAACACCCCAATATACGTCTCAGACTGATCACCCCTTTGAATCTTCAAAGAAACTATTAAACGCCTGGACTCATCCCGTGTGTTCCCCTGATCAAAGAATCAATTACGCCATACTCCGCGCCCTGCTCTCTGTTTCACCGTGCTAATTGCTCAAACAGCTCACGTGTTTATTGCACTAGTGAAACCGGCGTTCCTGTAGCAAAAAATATACTTAGGGGGCGGGGGGGGGGGGGGGCGGGGGGCGGGGGGGGGGGGGAAGTGAATGAAAACTAGCTGCACTTTTTCATATGTGACAGTCGCAGGGATTAAGTCAGTGAAAAGGTATGTGTGTAGTCATCATCGATAAAGGATGTCTCTGTCTGGTATATAGTTGGGGCCACGTTGCACAGACATCATTAGGGCTTGGCTGCGTGACGCAGGGCTGAATTGCATCAGGTAGCCAAGTTCTGAATTCCACTGAGGACGATGATGTTGGCTACGGGAGGAAGAATGAATGTAGATTTCGTCTGAAGTCGTTTCAGCACTGCTAGGAGGTGTCTGGGTCTGGGACCTTGTGACACTGCTCGTAGAATTGCCATGTAATTTGTTTGTGAGGGACTGTCTTATGGGCAGTGGAGGAAACATAACATCATAGCGTTCGGCTTCCTGTCTGTTAGTGGCATTATGGTTGTTGTAAGGTAAACCACTCCCAATAGGTGCGCCTCCATTAGGGGCCGATAAGGTATGTTGTGCATTATCCTGATTGTCTGATCTCATGGTAGATGGTTTGTTTTTCTCTGTGTATTTTGGGTTGTCGTTTTGCGTACGCTCCGGATATTTAATGTTTTTTTCTAGGATGCTGCTTCCTAGTTTGGATGTATGTATTTGATCTATGTAGAGGCGTTTCTTTGGTGCTCCTGAGTTGCTTGTAAAGAAAGGAGTGTGGTTGATAAAACTAATGTCGTTGTGTTTGCAGTAGTTCTGTAGTGTCTTGTTGTTGATGTCTGCTATGCAACGCTGGAAGCCATAGCAAGGCGGAATAATTGATGACATATACATGGAGGTGTTAGGGAATTTTTTGCTTTATTATAGTGGTCAGTCTTGAAATCGCAGAGGGGTTTACTCTGAGTCCATTCATTATGTCGTTGATTCCTATATGTATTGTTGTTCTTGTAATGTTATGGTGTATGTCGAACTTATTGATTTTAGCAATTAGACTTTCAGTTCCAGCTCCAGGCATCGTCAGCACTGAGACTCATTCTTCTTTTGTGGTGGACATCCGATCTTTGTGAATGCCTTTTAAGAGAGAGTCGCCAATTATGATATGTGTTGCTTCACTACTTGGTTGTTGACTCGTCTTTCGTTTTGATTTTCGTTGTCGCCATTGACTCTCTTGGTGTGAATCGTCGTGATGAGCCTGGGTTATTTGAATGGGTGGTTGGGGCGTTGGTACATGATTTGGCAGCTGCTCACTTTCTACTGAACTCTCGTTAAGGGCTGAAAACCTGTTACATATTTTTACAGTGATAGGGTACTTTTCGTGTGTACCTGAAACTTGTTTGGTTTGACATTGTTGCTGCTTGTGGTATTCGTTTGATGTTTGTTCTTTGGTAGAATCACCAAATGTTTTAGGTACTATAAGATGATGCACCGACTGAGTTGTTTTAGAAATAGGAAAATTGCTCCGTAGTTGTTCATGATGAGTTTTATATTGGCATTATCTTCTCTCAAAGAAAGTATTTCATTTTTGAGGAGTTCGTTTTCTGTACTCATTGATTTGTGGACAATAGTCGACAGATCAGCAATTAGAGCTCGCATTGAATCCTCCATTTTTAGCACCAGTTCCTGGCAGCACAGTGTATTTATCCTGTGAGTAACTTCTGGGTGGTTTTCATGAGATGAAGTCTCATCTGTTTGTGTGGCCGAGTCTTTAGGGCCCATGAGATACTCTATGGCCAGCATGTGCGGAGAAATTGGAGTATCTGTTACTTTGCCTCTGATTAGAAAGTCGCATGCTGCGGAAGTCAAAGTGGATGTATTTGTGGGAAAGTTTACACAAGAGGTAATGTTGAGGGTTTCGCTATCAGCAGATGAGACGTTGGCAGCTGATGATGTGATGTATATTGCGAGCAGGGGTAAACATATTGCCGAGTCTAATTTTGTGGTAGAAATTATGTTTTGTGCAGACTCATTTAAACTGACAAAATCCGTTTCCAGCCTTGATTCAATAACAGTGGCAGTTTCTTGAGCCATCACTTTGTTTTTGGTATGGTAAAGGTGCACAGATAGTAGTGGTGTTGTGATTAAATCTTCTACAAAGGCACCTTGTTTATCCGCTGTCGCCTCGGCATGGTCATTCTGGTAGTGTTTGGTGCACGTTGTGCGAAATGCCTCGTAATGAAATGTGTTGTGGAATAACAATGTGGCACATTTACCGTCATTGGCTATTTTGAAGGTTAAATCCGACTCTGACACATCCCTTCAATTTAACGCGAAGAGCCCTGTCTCGGACTAGCAAGTAGTCTTTTATCGTGGTTGGGCGCAATCTAGCGTCTCTGACACCAGGCCTAGTTCTGTTATCGCGTCTATTCATCATTTCAGATCGGATGCCGTCTTCCAACTGAAGGTCGGCTGCAATAGATATCCATGTTCTTCTGTCACTTGTTTGTATGGTACACTCTAATAAGACTCTTTCTGTCAATCTCATGAAGTTACCTTCCCACTTGCAGCGCTGTCATCCTCTCGCAGATTTGCCTATATCTCATCCTTCCATTATGGTTTCAGCAAGGTGTTAATCATCCGTGTGTTACCGGGGCCCGAAATGGGAGCAAAGAATAGTAACACTGTTCCCTGCCAAGCACGTCGTAGAAAGCTACTAAGGAGGGTTGGGCATGGGGCCGGTTACCCCATCCTGTAAAAAATTTAAACCACAAAAAACTTCAACAAACATGGACAAGTCAAATAAAGAAAATAAAACACAGCAATCCAAGACAGGGGAAGGTCCTCTCGCAGGGAGGCGTAAGATGCAACACAGAGAAAGCCGAAAGGAGTCTGTGTTGCTGACTAACCTTCTATCTTCTAGGAGAACTTCCAGATTTGGCACCTGGAATGTTCGGACATTAAATGAACAAGGGAAAGTGGCACAAGTAGCAGCAGAGATGAGGGAATATAAAATCGAGGTTCTGGGACTGTGTGAAACAAAGTGGAAGGGGGTAGACAGGAAGAAACTCATCACAGGTGAATTGGTGCTGTCCTCAGGACATGAAGACGAAAGTTCACACCACAGTGAAGGGGTAGCTCTTATGTTATCTAAAGAAGCACAGAAAGCACACATTGAATGGGAAGCCGTTGGATCCAGAATAATAACAGCTTCTTTTAAAACAGCTAAAAAGAAAATAAATGTAAATGTCATCCAATGTTATGCACCACCTAATGACAAAGAAGAGGCTGTGAAAGAAGCATTTTATACTAGACTACAGGAAATTATGGAAAAAGTAAAAAGAAGAGACATCACAATTTTGATGGGTGACATGAATGCAAAGATAGGTACAGTCAACACCGGCTTTGAAGAAGTCATGGGAAAACAGGGGCTAGGAATAATGAATGAAAATGGGGAACTATTCTCAAACTTCTGTGCTTCAAATCAACAGGCTATAGGAGGAAGCATGTTTCCACATAAGAGAATACACAAGGCAACATGGATATCACTAGACCATACAACAGAATATCAGATTGATCATATATGCATAAACAAGAAGTTTAGATCATCACAGCAGGATGTAAAGGTATATAGAGGAGCAGATGTGGCATCAGATCACCACCTTCTGATAGCCAAAGTAAAAATAAAACTCAAGAGATATGCAGCAATGCAAAATTATAGACAACAATTTAATGTAGGACATCTAAGAAATCAAGAAACAAGAGACAAATTTGCGGTCACAATATCCAACAAATTCGAAGTGCTCCAACAGCTGGAAGATGCAGTGAATACAGAAGACTATTGGCAGCAAATCAAAACGGTATGGAATGAGACATGTGAAGAAATACTGGGGAAAAGGGAACGACAACAAAAAGCATGGATAACAACAGAAACCATCAATAAGATAAAAGACAGGAAAAACAAGAAAGCAGATTTAAACACAAGCAAAACCAGAAGTTCCAAAGCCAAGGCTCAAGAAGTGTATACAGAAGCAAACAAAGAAGTAAAAAGAAGTATCAAAAGAGACAAGAGGAAGTACATTGAGGAGTTGGTAAGAGAGGCAGAAGATGCTGCAGCCAAAGGAAATATGAGAGAACTGTATAACAGCACAAAGAAGCTAACGGGGAAATACAAGCAAACAAGTTGCTTCACAAAAGACAAGGATGGAAAACTGCTCAACAATATACAAGAGCAAATGAAGAGGTGGACAGAATATTTTGAGGACCTTCTCAATAGACCAGCTCCACAAACCCCCCCGGACATCCAGCCAGCAGAAGAAGAGCTACAAATTAACGGTGAAAGACCAACGAAGGAAAAAATAAAGAAAGCCATAAAGCTTCTAAGAGATGGAAAAGCGTCTGGACCTGATGGCATTCCAGCAGAGGCCATCAAAGCAGATATCGACACGGCTACAGAGATGTTATATAAATTACTTGGTAAAATCTGGGAAAAGGAAGAGATACCAGCAGAATGGAAGGAAGGATATCTGGTTAAGTTGCCTAAGAAGGGAAATTTACAAGAGTGCACAAATTATAGAGGAATAATGTTACTTTCAGTGCCAGGAAAAGTATTAAACAGAATTATCCTTGAAAGATTAAAAGAGTCCATAGACAAGAAACTGAGAGATGAACAAGCAGGTTTTCGACAAAACAGATCCTGTACAGACCAGATAGCCACTATAATAGTTGAACAAAGTCTGGAATAGAATTCACCACTATACATCGGATTTGTGGACTACGAAAAGGCATTTGACAGTGTAGACAGAGAATCACTTTGGAAATTGATGAGGCATTATGGAGTTCCCCTGAAGATCATTAATTTAATAAAGAAAACATATGAAGACATGAAATGCAGAGTTCTTCATGAAGGACAGCTTACAGAACCGTTTGGGATAAGAACAGGAGTGCGACAGGGATGCCTCTTGTCTCCATTTCTTTTCTTACTAGCAATAGACTGGGTTACGAGAACATCGACAACACACAACAGAAATGGAATCCAGTGGACTCTGACTAAGCAGTTGGATGATCTGGATTTTGCTGATGACTTAGCTCTTCTGTCCCATAACCGTAATCAGATGCAGGACAAATTGAAAGCACTCGATGAGAGGTCACAGCAATTGGGTCTGAAAATACACAGGGAAAAGACAAAGACAATGAGAATAAATGCAGGTAATGATAACAGGGTCGAACTTGAAGAAGCACCAATACAAGATGTAGAATCGTACACATATCTTGGCAGTAATATAGACAAAGTTGGAGGGACAGACAGTGATATCAAAATAAGAATACAAAAAGCAAGAGGAGCTTTCATTGCATTGGGAAATATATGGAGATCAAGAGAAATCGGATCCAAGACGAAAATAAGAATCTTCAACTCAAATGTGAAGTCAGTCCTATTGTATGGCTCTGAGACATGGAGAACAACAAAGACAACTACCAAAAAGCTACAGACTTTCATAAATGGGTGCTTGCGTAGAATAGAGGGATTAAAATGGTATGACAAGGTTACCAACGTAGAACTGATGACAAGAACTAGACAAGTGCCAGTGGAACAAGAGATGAGAAGAAGACGATGGCGACGGATAGGACACACACTGAGGAAACCTGTTGATAGCATTACAAGGCAGTCCTTGTTCTGGAACCCCCAGGGCAAGAGAAGCAGAGGTAGACCAAGAAGCACATGGCGAAGAGAGCTGGAAACAGAGGTGAAAATGATAAGGAAAACATGGAAAGAACTTGAGATGATGGCACGTGACAGGAGGACTTGGCATGTGTTTGTTGAAGGCCTATGCTCCTTTAGGAGTGAAGGGTTATGAATGAATGAAGGTGTTAATCGAATATAATATATAATGTGCATTACATCAAAAATTGAACTTTAACCGAAGAAACGAGATTAATTTTTATTCACAAACAACAATTGATTGATTCACGATAGTAGTGTACTAACTAGGAAACTTCAAGGATCTCTGTGTTAAACGTGATTGTTATTTGGAAATAGCGTAATGGTAACAATATTTATAAGACCCACGTAAAAAAAAGGGAGAGAGAGAGAGAGAGAGAGAGAGAGAGAGAGAGAGAGAGAGAGAGAGAGAGAGAGAGAGAGAGAGAGAGAGAGAGAGAGAGAGAGAGAGAGAGAGAGAGAGAGAGAGAGAGAGAGGGCGAGAGAGAATTATAATTATCATACGCTTGGAATATATAGAAACTCACAGAACATAACATTTCAGATATTTGTGTAGAATACATAGAGGGATACCGGGAATTTATATGTCAGACACTTGGAAACAGGAACAGAGACAGAGAACAGAAAGCTTAAGATACGTGTTCAAATACACAGACACAGAGAACAGGAAATGTCAGATACTTGGTCAAATACATAGAAGCACATATAACAGAAAGTGTCGGATACTTGGTCAAATACATAGAGGCACACTGAAAATGTTTTAACACTTTGTCAGATGAATAGAGACGCAAAGAACAAAAAAGTGTCAGATATACTTATAAAAATACACAGAAACAAAAAGAACAGAAAGCTTAAGTTACTTGGACAGAATACATAGAGACACACGGAATATGACTTTAATGATTTATCAGATCAATAGAGACACAGATAACAGAGAGCTTAAAGATACTTGGCCAAATACGCAGAGACAGAGAACAGAAAGATTACGATAATTGTTCAAAATACACGGAGACACCGAACAGGAAGTGTCAGATGCTTGGACAGAATACACAGAACAGAAAGCTTAAGATACTTGGACAGAATACACAAAGAACAGAACGCTTAAGATACGTGGACAGAATACACAGAACAGAAAGCTTAAGCTACTTGGACAGAATACATGGAGACACCCAGAATATATCTTTAACTCTTTGTCACATGAATAGAGACACAGACAAAAGAGAACTTAAAGATACTTGCGTCAAATTCACAGATACACAGAGAACAGAAAGTTTCAGATATTTGCTCATAATACAAAGAAGCACAGAAAATAAGACTTAAGACTCGTGATCATAATACATAAAGACACACTCACACAGAGAGAATAGAAAGTTGAAGACAATTTATCAGGATACAAACAGACAAAATGTGTATCATGTCTCGTCTGTGCTGGAACAAGAGGATTAAGGACACGTGGAAGACGACAGACAAATACGAATTGATGGAGCGGCTGACGCTAGATCAGAATACACAGACACAAAAAACTGTTTTCGGCAACAAAACTTAGACAAACACCAGGTTCCATGGCTAATAAACATTGAATCAAAAGAGAAGAGCAAAAAACAGCTGAAAATTAAAATTAAAAAAAACAGAAGCATCAAACTTCATAGGGTACAAGTGATCGAGATTTTTTGAAAGGTTGCAGTGGTTAATGTCAGGCCAGTTAAACAGAGTGGCCGGAAAGTCACTTCCTGTTTTTTAAATTGTTATTCCTTTGCTCATATCCAACTAATTTATACAAAACAATCGTCAGTAATAAAGACAATTAACTTTCATTTTATTTACATACAATGTTATGTCAGATGAACATTAAAGCTCATCGTGAGATCAGATTTATTCAATACATGATTTCATAGCGCGCATAAATTTTCTTCGGTGTCTTGTACGGTCAGTTTATTTCGACAATTTACATTTTTATTTTGTTTTATTCTGTGTCGGAGAGTTTAAAAAAATGAATAAACTTATTTGTCGAATGGCAGTTATTGGTCACTGTTTTGGCATTTGTTTCGTGCATATATAGTAGATACAAGTGAGAATATAAACATTTAAAAAATAGGAAATATTCTATGTAACTGAATAATGGGCGTTAACGGTGCCAATTCTATTTATGCCCACTTTTGGGAGGTTGGCTGAAGCACTATTTCTTGTAACTGAACAAAGATTAATCCACGTGTTGAGTAGGAATATTTGTTCTTTAACGCATATATATATATATATATATATATATATATATATATATATATATATATATATATATATATATATATATATATATATATATATATATATATATATATATATATATATATATATATATATATATATATATATATATATACTATATATATATATACATATACATACATACATACATACATACATACATACATACATACATACATACATACATACATACATACATACATACATACATACATACATACATACATACATACATACATACATACATACATACATACATATACATACATATACATACATACATATACATATACATATACATATACATATACATATACATATACATATACATATACATATACATATACATATACATATACATATACATATATATCTATATATATATCTATATATCTATATATATATATATATAGATATATAGATATATATATAGATATATATGTATATATATATATATATATATATATATATATATATATATATATATATATATATATATATATATATATATACAGTAGAACTCCATTTATCCGAACCCCATGGGACCGAGCATCGTTCGGATAATCAAATGTTCGGATAATTGGATTACATAATGTATCGAGTACATGTACACATATTTCTAAAAATAATTAACCATCACAAGGAAAATACACTATAAAACATATTTACTTGTACTGTAATAATAATACCCACACTGTATTAGATCACTGTATCACCAAAATCTTTTATTACACTGCAGTGCATTTACTACTTGTATTAATTATTTTTGTTAAGAAAGAGAAATGTTTTCAAAATAACATTACAAACGATTCAAAACCAGGCGCAACTTACGTATATATGTACTTGCACAGATGTAGCCCACTATTTAAAATAATGAGGAATCCTCTTTTGCACCAAACTGGATAGTCTCCTTTTGGCTGCTAAGTCCCGCATTCTCTTCAACAGCAGAAGCTGTGTAGGACAGCTGTCATCTTCTTGCTTGTACCAAGCCATCGCTGTTTCTAGTGCTATAAAGGCCTCTTCAGGACTTGGTCGACGTTTTGGTTTTTCTTCATAATCTACAAGTACATCATGTACTTCTGAGGAGTCTTCATCATCGGTCACTACATGTATTTGGTTTTCTTCTTGCACAAAAGACAAAATTTCTTCGTCATTCAAAAACTGAAAACCAGAATCATTATCATCTTCTAGCCACATGTGTGCATCATCTTTGGCACAGTCCGAAAATCCGGGCATTGCTTGAAACAGTTCCACAACTTCATTTTATACAATCATCATTTGTGTCCACTGCAGTAGTTTCATTTCCTCCTTTTTTCCCAAGCAATCTACTCCAAGCCTTGTTGAGATTATCTTGTGACAGGGTGGTCCAAGCATCAGCTAACATATAGCAGCAGTCTTTGAGATTAAGCTTTTTGGAAAACGCCACCACACTTTCTTCATCTTCAGCCAACAATAAATGACGCAGGACTTCCTTCTTGTACATCTTTTTAAGCTTTGCTATAACACCCTGATCCATTGGTTGAATCAGTGCTGTTACAGTGGGAGGCAGAAAAATTACTTTAAAATTTGCATCAACTGCATTCAATGTATCCGTCTCTGGATGAGATGGTGCATTGTCCAGTAGAAGAATTACTTTTCCAGTTTTCTTTTCTTGTTCTCTCAACCTCTTCACATTTGGGATGAACTGATTTGTATACCAATCAAGAAATATTTCACTATTCATCCAAGCACTCTTCTGTGCTTTGTAACACAATGGGAGACATGTCACATTCTTTAAACAACGTGGTTTTTTGGCTTTGCCGATCATTAGCACCGGTAAACGATGACTTCCACTGGCATTCGCGGCTACCAAAATTGTTACTCTCTCTTTGTACTTTTTAAACCCAGGGGCAGCTGCTTCGCGCTGAGATGCAAGTGATTTTTGAGGCAATGATTTCCAGTATAAGCCAGTCTCATCGGCATTATACACATCATCGAGTGAATAACCTTCTTCTTCCAAAAAAGCCAAGAATGTTTCTTTAAAATTTTTAGCGGCATTTGCATCGCTAGATAAAGATTCCCCTTGAATCTCCAATTCTCGTATGCCATGACGAGATTTAAAGTTTCTTAACCATCCCTGGCTAGCCTTAAAGTCAGGAGGACCGTCAAGTTGATTGTTGAACTGAAGTGCCTTTTCACACAACAGAGAACCAGAGATAGGTTCCCCTTTGCTTCTTCTTTGCACAAACCATATATACAAAGCCTCTTCCAATTTCACATCTTTCGCATTTCTCATGGTTTTACGTTTCTTCGACCTATTTTCACTATCAAATTTCGATGCAAAACTCATAATTTTATCCTTGTTACTTTTGATGTCAGAGACGGTAGCTTTCCCAACATTGAAAACCCTCGCAAGTGAAGACACAGTTTCACCTTGTCCTAGTCTCTTGATAATTTCTGTTTTCGTTTCAATTGACAAAACATTGCGGTTCCTTTTATATGCTTTAGGCCTACTGGAAGATGCCATATCGCACAGAGAAATACTTGTACACCAAAATTATTCTGCTGTAGTAGCAGACACAATTATTTTAAGTTGAACTATCTGTTTAGCCAGTGTTCTACCTAGAACCCACACGTACGCTGGATTGGTAAACCAGATATTAACTGACTTTATGATCTAACTGACTTTCTGTACGTAAGCGACCGACCATTAGCCATCCCATTCTCTACAAATTGTTCGCACACATTTGAAGTTTGCCGTATCAAAAGATTCAGAATTTTAGTCTAACGTGACTGTGGCATCTGATTTTTCTTTTTTTTCTGGAAAAAGTGTTCGGATAATTGGATGTTCGGATAATTGGGGTTCGGATAAATGGAGTTCTACTGTATATATATATATAGACTTACCATAATATCTTTTTCTCAAACCGGGACACTTTCGAGAGTTTGCTCGAAACTGAAAGTGCGCACCTTCTATGCGATTTTAGAAAGAGAGATGTATATTCAGCTAAGTACTTATGATTCAAAAAGGCTAAGTAATGGAGTGGTTAACAAAAAACAACAATTATGTAGTAATAATTTTTAATTACTCTTCACTGTACATAACTTATTATTTAAAAGTTATTAATATTTATCACTAGCGTGAACTTTCTTTAAAAATTCTTTGTTATTTTTAATCGCGTCGAAAAATTCACTACAATTTAGTTCACAATTAACTTTGCAGCGCAATAAAGCTTTTACAGTTGATTCAGCCATTCTACCTCTTTCTTCAGACCATATGTTATTCATTATTGAGAATATCCTTTCAACAGGTGCAGATGTGCATGGCAGGCTGAAAATGTATTCTATAATTTGGACAAGATTGGGCAATGAAATGTTCTTTTCTTTGAAATGACTGAATAGTTGTGTCCATTTTTCTTCGCAACTTGTATTTTCCAAATTTCATAGTTTGCAGACCAAAAACCTTTTGCAATCACCACTTCATCAAACAGTTCATCCAAGTTTATTGCACTATTTGCAAGAGTTTCATTAATTTTTTCACCTGATGCTTCAATTTCAGACCATGTTAATTCATTGTTGTTTATCCAAATAAAAGATTCTGCTCTACCAAAATTGTTTTCCCATAGCTCAATGTAAGAAAGACATCGGTCATAAAATTTTGTAAACTCTTGTAGGATTGTATTAATATTAATACTTCCATTATTTTCCAGTTTTCTAAAAAAGCGTTTTTGCTTCTTGAGGTATAAATTTATTATTACGCCTTTCCTCAAGATTTTTTTTCAATTTTCTAAGTTCACTGACAATATCAGTTGCACTTGCTTTTGTACTTTCCATAATCAAGGTATACCTTGTATTTGTTAAACAATGTGAGTTGCCCTTGCACAAACCACAAATACATTTCACCACAATCATTATCAAAGAACTGTTTTATCAACACTGGACAGTGTTCTTGTGAAATAAAATATGATTTCAGTCCCTCATAGATTTCAAGTATTCTGTCGATAGCTGGAAGTAGCGAAAGAAAACGGGTGTTACCATGTTGAAGAAGCTTTTTATACTCGACATCTACAAATTCACAGAACTCTTTTAGTTGAGTTACTCAAACCGTATAAATGTGGAAATATTTATAAATTTTGACCACTAAAGCTTCTATTTCAATAGGTAGAACATCAACTGCAGTTTGAAGACAGTTGTGAACGATGTGAGCACCGCAACCAATGCCCACAATATTTCTTCCTAGTTCCTTCTTCACTCGACTGTAAATATTGTTTTCTCCTCTCCGTTGTACACCTCCAAAATTGGTATTGCAGTTATCTCCACAAAATCCAATAATTTTTTTGGTTATATTTTAGTTTTTGATAACTGACATTAAATAGTTTGTCAATATTTCTGCAGTTTCACCGGGAACTGATTGAAAGTCTAAAAGTTTAACTTTTACTCCACAATCTGGTACAAAATACCGCACAACACAGTTTTAATTTCTTTCCTGTTGGAAGCATCAATTGATATTGTCACAAAATTTGTTTTGTTTAAATCTTCACAAAGTTGCTGAAACAACAGTGGCTCAATCACATTAACAATGACAGCTTCACATTTTGTTCTGGCTAGTCTAAACTTTGTTTAAAAAAACTTTGATATCGATTTAGATGAACAATCGGCAGACTTGAAGCTGAGATTGTGAATAGCAACATGAAATGCAAAAGTTGCTTCTTTAGCAGCTGTTAAAAATTCTTTGTCACATGGATCGGCACATTTAAAATATGACAATATTTTTGAGGAAGTTCCTGCCACTGCTAGACTAGCCTTATGTCTCGCACATTTCACGTCATTTTTTATGTCCGAACGCCCACCATGAGCCACCGAAAATTCTGAAGAACACTGTTCGCATTTCACTTTGTCAATATGACCACAAACTTTTTTCAAAAACGGATAATCCTTTCTTAATTCATACGTAAATACACAGTTTCTTTTTGGCATTTTGGGGGTTAAATTAATTTAATGTACAGTACAAAATAATCGCAAACAACACGCTGAAAAAACAAACACCGACTCGAGTAAATTACCTACGCAATCTGACAGAACTCAACTAAGATTGCGCATGCGCGGCGGCTGCGCAACTTACTTGCGACGCTGCGTATTAGGCCAGTGTTAAAGTCGGGTTTTCGTGTGCCTAATTGCCATTTTACGAGGCTGCACTTTTTGACTTCGTGTATATTCGGCACTTTTTAATTTTTTCCAAATAACCGGGACAAAATGACAAACTGGCCGGGACGCCGGGACCATACCTTCGAACCGGGACAGTCCCGGTCAAACCGGGACGTATGGTAAGCATATATATATATTGTTTTCCATATTTAGATGAGTATCACGTGAATTCGCATTTTATTATTATACAGTTCTTAACGTATTACTTTTACCACTCAAACATTATGATTAACTAAAATTACTCATCTTTACAAAAATAACTTATGATTTCGATAAGCAAAGGGAGCACTCTACTCAACAAACAAGGCCTCATGTTGTCTAAGCGCACGCGGAACACATCAGACGTTGTATAGTACTTTAATACTGTACATTCATCCACTTTTAACAAAATTCTAGGGTTAAGTTTACTGAAAGTTGACCAGGGGTTGGAAAAGAGTGCTGTACTTTTTCCTGATATACTGATCGAAACAAATCATTCGCATACTCACATAGACGTATTGATAATAATTTTCCATCGCGCTCCTTACGGAGCATGCCGACACCACTGCAGCTGGTCCTTTCCAGAAAGCCTGCGCCAAGCAGTCACATGCTCTTGCAGCGATGGTTTCTGAGTCAATTTTTTTAAAGATGAGGTTGCCAGCCTCATTCACATATAGATATACATACACGTCTGCTATATGTCGTGATTCGCGGGAAGAAAAGCAAAACAAAATAAAACAAACATACAAAAACTTTCGACTAACGAAGTTATTGTTTTGCGAACTCCGAAAAGATAAAACGAAAATCATATCTGAGCTTGGGATCTCATGTTCGCTTTCTTTGTTTCCGCGCAATGATCACATAAGAGATAGCTTTATCTTCTCATTGGCTGTGAGTAAAGTACGGAACTAAACGCGGAAGCCAGTCCATCAGAGCACACGAGATTACGTCCACGAGGGATACGCAGACAAGGGAAGACAAATCCATTTGTACCCAGACTGGAGTCGACAAGACAAGAAAACAAATGTAGTTTATCAATAATTCACGACCAATAGAAGCTTATCTTGGATCAATCCGAAACAATGAAAGTCGATGATCTTGTAGAAAAATGCCTCCTTGCTTGGATCCAACCCTCCCAGGACGCCGTGAACCTTTAGAGAGATGACGGGGGAGATAATTTCAGAATGAAGACTGTCGATGAACGTTGGTAAGACGTCGTAGTCAAAGTGTTTCTGAAGAATGAGCTGGCAGAATAAATAGACAGGGACGGACAAATCCTTCACGGACCGAAATTGGCTTTTTCTGTTCATAACAATCTCCTTACTCGTGGGATAAATGGTTTTAATGGTGTCCTGCGCCAGCGACAACATCGCAAGAGGATTTCGAAATGATGGTATTGTACTTGTGACCTCCAGGCTCCCAGGACGGCTGACAGACTCAAGGATTAAAAACCCGTTACATTTCGTTGGCCGAGTTGACTTCATTTCAACAGCAGTCTTAATCTTTGGCAATGCGCAATACAATCTTGAATATGGCTTTGTTGCAAGTTTAAATAACTGGAACTAAATTAGGTAACGTTAAAATGCTTAGGAGTATTACTAGCGTGAGTGTGTCTTTTAGCTAAATTAAATTGTATTTCAACGAGAGTTGAGTTTAAGTCAATGAGATTGGTGGTTCTTTTTCTCTTTCTTTTCATAATGGAAGTCAGGTTTCCATCCGCTTGCACGAGTTTGCTATGATTATAGGATCATTCAGGGTGAATGTCACGTGCATTATTGATACTGATTAGCTTCAGTTATGGAGATATATTCGGTGCTACTACCACTAATAAATACACTACTTTGATTATTACTACAATATTTGGAAAACTGACTCCATAATCGGTACTCCTACAACTAATAAATACACTACTTTGGTTATTACTACTACATTTGTAAAACGGACTTCATGCCATTTTTCGTTTTCTTTTCTTTTACAACTAAAAACAACAACCATTGCTCTACATATTACTTCTCCTATTGCTATTAATATCATTACTTCTGCATCGATAGAAACCGACCATTACTATTAACGTTACAGCTGTTACTTATATTATCATTACACGTTTTGTTGTTACAACTACTAATATAAATTATGTCTGAAGACAAATAAAACGATAAGTTATGAGTCTTTTATCGATATCTATATATATATATATATATATATATATATATATATATATATATATATATATATATATATATATATATATATATATATATACCACTACTACCACTAATCCTACTACTCCTTCCACTACTACTACTACTACAAATAGTACAGGTGTACTACTACTACAGTAACTACTACTGTAACATCAACAACAACAACAACTACTACTACAACCACTGCTACTACTACCACAGCTGTACTACTACTA
The DNA here is from genome assembly GCA_024509875.1 of Oreohelix idahoensis. Taxonomy (NCBI): domain Eukaryota; kingdom Metazoa; phylum Mollusca; class Gastropoda; order Stylommatophora; family Oreohelicidae; genus Oreohelix; species Oreohelix idahoensis. The sequence continues at coordinate 228,017 of JAMPIV010011618.1, forward strand.
CTACAATAACTACTACTACTACCACTACTACTACTACCACTACTACTACTGCAATAACTACTACTACTACTACAACCACTACTACTACTACAACTGTACTACTATTAATACAATAACTACAACAACAACAACTACTACTACTGCTGCAATAACTACTACTACTACTACTACTACTATTACAACTACTACTACTACTACTATTAGTACAATAACTACTACTACTACAGCTGTACTACTATTACTACAATAACTACTACTACTACAAACACTACTACTACTACAGATGTACTACTATTACTACAATAACTACTACTACTACAAACACTATTACTACTACAGCTGTACAACTACTACTACAATACTACAATAACTACTACTACTACAAACACTACTACTACTACTACTACTATTACTACAGATGTACTACTATTACTACAATAACTACTACTACTACTACAAACACTCCTGCTACTACAGCTGTACTACAACTACTACAAACACTACTACTACAGTTGTACAACTACTACTACAATACTACAATAACTACTACTATTACAAACACTACTACTACAGATGTACTACTATTACTACAATAACTACTACTACTACAAACACTACTACTACTACTACAGCTGTACAACAACTACTACAATACTACAATAACTACTAATACTACAAACACTACTACTACTACTACAGATGTACTACTATTACTACAATAACTTCTACTACTACAAATACTACTACTACTACTACAGCTGTACTACAACTACTACAATCACTACTACTACTACTGATTTACTACTACTACTACGACGAAGATGGTTACTATTAGACTACTGATACTGTCATTAAAACCGTCATAGCTACTAAAAGCAGCTTTTACTATTTGTAATTAAGTGTCCAAAACGTCGTTTTTAGATTTATTTATTGTAATTTTTTTTTTTTAATGGAGGGGGGTGGCATTGTTATACATTCTGAAATCAATGCTCGATCTGCTTATCATATCTATTCTCTAATAATAAAAACACGAGAGCTTATGTAACTATCTTATTGTATGCGTGCAATAAATATTTCACTATCGCCGGTTCATATTTTTGATTGTAGCCATAATTTGTCTGAATTTCTCTGTGCTGTAGCAATCTGGCAGATTAAATCAGGAAGACAACAAAAAGGCCTCAACATTTTTGGGATACTTTCCAGTCGTCAGTGATTCTTGCATACTCGTCTGTCAAATTAGAGAGTTTTATTTGTATGCATTTATTTTTGCGTTTTTTTTTTTTTTTCAGAACAAAAGTTTACCATAGGCGATAACTATAGTGTTGGAAACATGGCACCTGTGAGATAATGGTATTATGTCTCTAGTAATATGCTAACGTTTTACACCTCGGATAGGTATCTCCATATTTAAAGAGGAGATAACCCCACCTCAGGTCTATTCGTGTTTGAATTATTATGCTAATAATGCTTCTTGACAACTAAAGAATTAAAGAATATTGTTTTTAAAACTGTTACACCCTTTAAATACCATTAATAGACTTTAGGATTATTGCATGTTCTTGCATTTAAGTTTTAGAATGTAATGTTCACTGTGTTCTTGAGTTAATTCATGCTATAAATACATTTTAATTCATTTTTAAACGCGCAATAATGAAAGAAGTAAAAATGTAATTGGTGAGCGTCTAAAAATGAAAGATCATTCTTATAGAATTTGTTCTTTTTCGATTTCATAAAAAGCACGGAATAAATGTCTGTTCGCGGTAGAAAAGATTCACAAACATTGTGCGTATGTTTAATAACACTCGAGAAGAAATGGGACATGGAATGTCAGATCTGTGTTTATGGAAGAACTTCGATGATGCTGCAAGACCTGAAGGTCTCTTACCTGGCATATGAAAAGTATGTTTATTGGGCATATCAGATTCTAGAAGGTTATGATCTTTTCCCCCTCTTAATTAAAGTTTGTAATATTTGCTTTACTTAATCATTTAAATTGAAGTTACTTCGATTCATGATTGTATGAAACGTGGAAGCAATCAACTTTCATTGCATATGAGAAAAGGAAAGCTGAAATACATTGTGACATCATGAGAGATTGAAGGAAAAAAGACACAGAGGTCGACAAAGAGAGAATATACTGGACGGTTTGACATCGGTGGAAGGGGGAGAAAAAAAAGTCGAAAACAGAATGAATGAACACCACTGGGAACAGGAGGTTGTGGAGATACTTAACCAACTACGCATGGTCCTTGATGAAGAATCCTTCAGATGTGCTGGAAGCTCTACTCACATTCATCCACATGTGTCCACATATTACACACGATTGATAGTTAAGGAACAAAGGTTAAAGGTAACGGTAGTCCTATTGTCAATACTGTCATAGGGGATTGACGTGTTAGAGACGTCATTATACTAGGTACAGCACTGAGAGGTGGGGGTGACTTGTTCCCTTCCTCCGAAGTCAGTAGACTAGCCACTGCGCTACCGCGGCTCGTCAAGTTTTATTAGTAATTATGTCATTACCTCTACACCTCACGGTAGAAGGGGGACGACTAAGTAAGTAAGTAAGTCATTACTAACAAGTAACCCGCCAAAACATGATGGGCAAATATTGTCTTGTGCTCTTTCTGACGCATGTCCTGATGACGTCACTAATTCTCCTGTCGTCATTTCATGCCGTTCCATTCGATTACACCTTTATTGGATCTTTAAAGTCAAACTTAACGTGATTTATGGTCAATGGTCAATGGTCAATGGTCAATGGTCAATGGTCAATGCACTATGAAGATAAATTGTATGAATATATCTAATACACTGGACAATGGCTGCACCATGAAAAGTGTGTTATTTTATCGGTTCAATTAAACCTTCCTATCTTTCTGCATCCATAATTCCTTTTTTTTTCATCTACTGCAAGTATCGGCGACACAGCACGATCTCCGCAGCTCCCATGATGATTCTGTGTTATTAGATCATTCATGGTGCACTTTAAATAGATGGTGGAAATATTAGGTTACCATGGTTGTCGCAAGGTGATTTGGTTTTTCTCAAATGACAAATTTCCCTCTTATTCAAGAAAAGCTTAGCTTACTCTGCTGCTCATCTTTGGAACTATCTTACACATTATCTAAAACATAACAACCTCAGTCCCTGTTCATACAATCGTAGACTTTTCGAATACTTTATGAGTTCTGATTATCTGCCCCCCTAATGTGATTATTTTTCCGAACAAATGATATCATATCGAATGTAGGTTTAATGATGATGTTTGTACTTTTCAACATATTTTATTTCATGTTTATGATTAGATACTGTGGATGTGAGTATGCTATTATTTGACCTTTACAACGTTAAATTACTTTACATTGATGGGTAAAATGCATGTGAGAATAAATGAAATCAGTATAAAAGACGAGAGAAAGGAAGGGCAGAATGTCAGACGGGCCTGCGTGCCCAATTCTCAACCCTTTGAAAATAAAGTTCGTTCGTTCGTTCCTCGCTGTAGTGGGTTTGATGGTATTGTATGATGGTGATATTACTAAATGTAATGTATGAGGCCAGCTGTGAAGGCTCCTGAGATAAAATGTAGTTGTGAATTGACAGAAGGCCTTTCTTGCTACCACTACGACCTCACACTTATTTTTTTTCTTTCTAATGAATGTATCTATGTAAAATGTCTAGGGTAATGATATGTAATGTGGTGTGATAATTATAGATACACCCACAGATATTTAAGCAGACTAATAATATTAACAAATGTTAAAATACACTGAACTAACTCACGTGTGTAAAATTTTTGATAGAATTATATTACATTTATTTGTTCTGGATCAAGTTTTATGTTGACCAGAACTTTTTTTTTTTAAAAAAGGATTTAAAAATTATGAAAGAAATGCATGTAATGTTACATAATAAATGCAAGAGTGTACATATATAAGTACTAGACTAGTTAGTTTTATTAAAATGTTCTAGTAGTCATCTACTTGGGAGGATAGTTAATGCTTGTGCTGTTGGGGTGGCCTCATCACACCTGTCTATATTGACTACACAGTGTCCAGTAAATTGCAGGAATTTTATGGGGTATTAGCAACTAAAAGGCGTTGGTGAACTTCCAGCAGACCAGAGGCTCACTCATCTGAAATCTGGTGCTGAAATCTGGTGGTCCCACCTCTCCGTGCTGGCGGGCAATAATAGTGGTCTCTGTCACAACGTACTGCACAGATACACTCGAGTAAGATCACCAACTGAATGGACACCGCCTTGTTGACAGCTGAAACTCACAGCTCTGCAATCAAAGTATTGGCTATGTGTCAAAATTCTATTCTCTACCCACGTCTGGACACAACACGGACACAACAACCACATCATACAGACAGGTCAGATCTCTCTGACCAAACAGCACATTTACCATGGTGGTTTTACATCAGATAGGTCCTCCCAGACTATAGATTCTGAAAAATATTTATTAGTTTCCTTCCCTAAAAGTGGATAGGTAATATGTTTCATTATTCTCAACACTTGATCTGTCTTTCCTAACCCTTGTTGGAGTTTATGTATATTGTTGGTCCCTAGACCCTGACTTGGGCGGGGGGTCTAGAGCAAATCCCTACTTGTTTGTAAGGCTAGATTTCGATATGGCAGTATCAAATCACTCGAACATTAAACAATATTCAAAATATACAAAGAAATAATTTCAATCTTACCAGATTATGAATAAAGAACACAGAAATGCTAGCAAAACTCAGCTGAGCTGCTGGCTATAGTATGGCGTCCCTGAACTTATTTCACTTTCTTTCATTTGGAAATCACCACACTTTAAAATACTGTGTCTATCATCGAACAACTATTGAGGAATGGCCCCACTTGCGCGTCTGAGCGCCGATAAAATGATTGTCTGTGGCCAATCACTGCCTAGGTTTATTTGAAATTCAAATTTCCTACCCTAAAGTCATTTCAGTCATGCTTCAGTCAAGTATGGATGTTTATCTGTTAGTCTGTCCGTCTCTACTTGTTTTTTTTTTCAAAATGTACTTGATTTTTGAACCAACCTTTCTCTCCCCTCCAAAATTTTGTCGTTAAAAGTTATATTTAGACACAGCTCCCACCAATGTCCCTTCGCTTCCCTACTAAGTAGATTTGAACACCTGCGTCTCGAGGTCGTGTTTTTTTGTGCAAATAGCGACACTTTTTATTCCATACAGTCTGTCGTTGATGTGAACAACACTGTCTTTTGTCATTATCTTCAATATTATCTATCCGTCTGTAAAATTAAGAACATATTAGTTCACTGCTCAGAATGGGCCATCCGGCCAGCTAATTTTTATATTCCTAACATTAATATTACGAAAAAGTTACTTTTTAATTTTTGTAATATTCCAAACATCCGCGTTCTGCCGCTGAATTCAAATCAAAGGCTTGGTATCGCAAAAGCGACCAATAAATGACTGTGGCGTAACATATCCAAGGTCCCTTCTGTCGAGTTCCTTGCTTTATGTCAACTTGGGAAACGTGACTTTTCTCCGTTTCCCCCCCAATTGCGTCTCCTTAGCCTTTCTAGTCTCACGCAATCTTTCCAGTCATATTTTTTTCCTTTTATCCGCCGTTCCCCTCCTGTCTAGCAAGTCAATTTTTATGGAGGGTGATGACCCGCGGTCTGGGCGATCATGTACTATCAGCAGCCTACGCATTATGTTTTTTATCCTTACATGTTATCTTTGGAGGTATTTTACCGTTGTATCTCTGTCAATTTCACTACACATCTCCCCACTTGAAAACATGCCTATGGCAAGTTCCAAAACCAGCGATACACATAGGTAAAATTACTCCTCACGTCTGCCGCTACTCTAATTAGGCAGTTTGAGAATCGGCTTGCTAGTGAGTTTTTCCTTTAACTCTTGGAACGCTAGTTCACATTGTGCAGTCCAAATAATTTTATCTGGAAGTCCCTTGCGACTCAGATCAGTCAGAGGAGCACAAATAGCGTTAAAATTCTTGATGTATTTCTGATAAAATCCGCATAACGACACAAATGATCGCACGTCCTTTTTTGTTTGCGGCCTAGGTGCTCTCTGCAGTTTTTCCAAGTTCTTAGGATCAGGGGTCATATTACCCTGATATACAGTGTGTCCCAAGAATTCCAACTCTTTGCATCCAATACAACATTTTGTGGGCCTAGCAGTTAAGTTCGCCTCCCGAAGTCTATCAAACAACATCTCCAGAGCTTCAATGTGTTCTTCAAATGTCTCTGTGGCGACGAGAATATCATCCATGAAATTCGTGATACATGGGTTATTCAGGGGATCCAACAATTTGCGCATCATCCTTGAAAACACACTCGGAGCATTTTTCAGTCCGAATGGTAGCATATTGAATTCATAATGTCCATCCGAAGTGCTAAAAGCCAAATAAGGTCTCACTTCAGGCTTCACTGGGATCTGGTAATAGCCTTTACTAAGATCCACCTTTGAAAAGTATTTTGCCTTGTTCAGTCTGGCAAATAACTGTTTTGTGTCTGGTAATGGATCCACTTGTCCTTCTGTGACAGCATTCAGTTTCCTGTAATCTATGCACAGTCTGTGTTCCCCAGACGGTTTTCTCAACAAAACGACACTAGAACTAAAAGATGATTCACTGTGCGAAATAATCCCCTCCTTCAACAAATACTCTATTTCTTCCTTCAATGCCTTCTCCTTCGCGAACGGAATAGAATAGGCTCTCATACAGATTGGGTTTGAGTCTACCAGTTTCATGTCATACTGTAGCAAATTTGTATGGCCTGGTTTATCTGTTAATACATCTGTATGTTCCTCCAGAACTTGTTGAACTCTCTCCCTCTGGTTTTTAGTCAGGTGCTTACTGACTTTTACCTGTGCTGCGGTTTCACAAGGATGTAATGGGTATTCATGTGAGGTGAGTGGTTCTTTTTGCATCTGGGTTGCAATAGCCAAGGTCAATAAGGGGGTGCTTTCCTGGAGTGGTCTGTCCAGATACTTCTTTAACAGGTTTACATGATAAACTTTCTCCTTCCCCTTTTTGTCAATTTTATAGTTTGTTCTAGACACTTTCTCTAGAACCGTATATGGACCTTGCCAACCAATTTGTAATTTATTCTGGCTTCCGGGTAGTAGAAGCAGCACCTTCTCTCCGACTGCCAGTTCCCTGTCCTTTGCCTTCCTATTAAAATATGCTGCATGTTTCTTCCTGGCTTGCTTCAAATTATCATTTGCCAGTTTCCATCCAGCTTTCAAACGAGTGGTCAGTTCGTTCACGTATTGATACGATGAGGTAACAGTCTCTTCCGCCTTCTCATCTGTCCAGGTCCTTAATAGAGCTACATCTGGATCTTTAATTTATCATACTTATTTTTCATGGAACCCATCGGGTCCCGTCCATTAGAAGCTCTATAATGAGGACTTTTCTTCCTAGAATCATCACTCACAAATCGACCACTACCAAGTTTTCTCTGGGGTTTGTCTCCCCACTTAAGATTGTTTATGAGAGATCTTCGCTCTCTTGTCTGTTCTTCCAGTTTATATAAGTCTGACCGAGGGATTGTCATCTTATCCTGGGTAAAATTTCTTCTTTGTACTCTTCGCATAGTGGCCATGTTAATCCATTCAAGTGAAGACTGGGTGTGAAAAGGGGGCTCCCATTCCACTTTGTCTACCCGAGTATAATTAGTTTTCCTTTCAGGCCTAAAGTTGCCCCGTGGCGTTTCTAGGTCCTGCACATATTTTCCCTTTGTGGGTGTTCCCTCATGAAATACGCCACATGCTTCTACAAAGTTTTCAACATCGACATTTACGTCGGGCCAATAGTATTTTCGAGCAATCTTTTGGCAGATGGTACCGACTTTCTCATGGTCACCATCTGTTCCAACATGTAAGCTCCTTATTAAGTTTGCCCTATATATCTTGGGAAGAACTAACTGTCCGTGACCAGTGGAGCTAGTTCCGGCCTTCCGGTATAAGAGTTTGTTCTTCATGAAATATTCCCCCTTGCTCGGAGGTGTGTGGCATTTGGGCAATTTTTTAAAACAGGGCTTGAGTGTCCTATCCTCAGCCTGCGCCTTCCTCATCTCCTCTGGATGAGCATTTATAGGTTCACCTTCTTCCTCCTTCTTCTGTGACCTGGTCTGCACTGTCGCCATGATCACAGGTTTCTCGGGATTCCCCAAGAAGACGTATCTACACCCCAATATCAGAGGGTAGATTGGTTCATCTATCACTGCTGCTCTGATTTCTCCCTCCACATAGCGAGTTTTCACCGTTATCCTTGCGATGGGAAGTGTCATGAGTGGTATGTCCTTAGTCGCCCCTTGTATTTCCACTGTTTCTGTGGTATACTGACTTGGGTCCACTAGGCTAGACTTCACAACTGAATCATAATCCAAACCTGTATCATAAAGGCACCTTATGGTGACCCCATTACAAATAACATCCTCACAAACTGGGGGGTGATAAGGTTCCTGTTGTCCATTAGGATTAACCTTTAATCTTCGCGTCCCCGACTTCATTGCAGCAATGTTTGAAGGTTTCCTTCTACAAAATTCGTGTTATGGTTATCCTTCTTGCACCATTTACACCATCTTTTTCCTTGGTTCAACGGTTTTCTTTCATTGAACTTTTGGTCATTGAACTGTGAGTTTCTGTCGCGAGAGTCATTTCTTGGCCGCTCAAAGTTTGTCCTACCTTTATTTCCCTGCTCTCTATTATCAAATTTATTAAATTGCTGTGGAGCTTTAAAATTGTCTATGTGCTTCTTTTTAGCACCACTTACCTCTGCCTGAGCTGCCTGATACCTCTCAGCAACATTTAAAATTTCCCCCAACTTCTCTGCACCTTGTTCCATGAGAAATTTTCTCATGTCTGGAGCCATGGACTCTCTCAATTGCTCAATCATGATCATTTCTTTAAGATCTTGGGTCTTCCCCAGAGCCGTCCATTTCTCCAAATAGGTTTCTAGTCTAGCAGAGAATTGGTGGTATGTCTCCCCAGACAACAGTTTGGCATTTCTAAATTTCTTACGATAAAATTCACCATTCTTCTCGTACCTTAATAACAAAGCCTGCTTTAACATGTCATAATTGTCTTGGTCTTCCCTGTTCATTTTGGCAAATACTTCATAAGAAGTACCTCTCAATCCCTGTGATAGCTTTAAACTCCACCTCTCTCTCTCTAACCCATATGTAGTAGCTAATAACTCAAAACGTCCTAGGTACCCCTCTATGTCATCGTATTTTTCAACAAAATGGTCTAAATGAAACCCCATAGCTGAGTTTGAGGCTCCCAGACCGGGCGTAGCATCTGAGGCAAAAGGGCTGGCACCATTTTCAGGAGCCGGGCCTTGTAATTCCAGCTCCCTTAGTCGTAATTCGTGCTCCCTTTGCAACCTTCTATCTTCTGCCTCCCTTTCGGCAGTCAACCTTTTTTCTTCTTCCTCCCTTTGCTGTCGTTTTTCTTCTGCCTCCCTTTGCTGTCGTTTTTCTTCTGCCTCCCTTTGCTGTCGTTTTTCTTCTGCCTCAATCTGCAGCCTCTTAATTTCTCTATCAGCCTCAATTTGTAACCTCTTCTCTTCAGCTACCTTTCTATCTTCCCTTTCAATATATTTATCACATTCAGCCGTTACATATTGAATTAAAATTTGACCATCCATTCCCATCTCCTTTGCGGTCAGCACAGCAGCTGATCGGAATTTTGCTAGCTCCGCCATACTTTTCAGACAATATAATAATAATATACAAGCTAAATCTCTAACCAGTAAATACACTAAGTACTTCTTATGACTATAGTCTAACTAATTCTAACTAACCAGTTAACTAATTAATTATCACTGGCTGTGAAGATTCACCAACTTTTATCTGCAGGGACACTTTTAATTTTAAAGGGAATTTCACAATTTTTTCCCCTAATTTTATTTCTCCAACCAGGAGATCCTAATATTACTGTTGGGCTAATTATCCCTGGACAAGACCCCAATGTATGTAGTGGGTTTGATGGTATTGTATGATGGTGATATTACTAAATGTAATGTATGAGGCCAGCTGTGAAGGCTCCTGAGATAAAATGTAGTTGTGAATTGACAGAAGGCCTTTCTTGCTACCACTACGACCTCACACTTATTTTTTTTCTTTCTAATGAATGTATCTATGTAAAATGTCTAGGGTAATGATATGTAATGTGGTGTGATAATTATAGATACACCCACAGATATTTAAGCAGACTAATAATATTAACAAATGTTAAAATACACTGAACTAACTCACGTGTGTAAAATTTTTGATAGAATTATATTACATTTATTTGTTCTGGATCAAGTTTTATGTTGACCAGAACTTTTTTTTTTTAAAAAGGATTTAAAAATTATGAAAGAAATGCATGTAATGTTACATAATAAATGCAAGAGTGTACATATATAAGTACTAGACTAGTTAGTTTTATTAAAATGTTCTAGTAGTCATCTACTTGGGAGGATAGTTAATGCTTGTGCTGTTGGGGTGGCCTCATCACACCTGTCTATATTGACTACACAGTGTCCAGTAAATTGCAGGAATTTATGGGGTATTAGCAACTAAAAGGCGTTGGTGAACTTCCAGCAGACCAGAGGCTCACTCATCTTGCATATGTAGCTCTGGTGCTGAAATCTGGTGGTCCCACCTCTCCGTGCTGGCGGGCAATAATAGTAGTCTCTGTCACAACGTACTGCACAGATACACTCGAGTAAGATCACCAACTGAATGGACACCGCCTTGTTGACAGCTGAAACTCACAGCTCTGCAATCAAAGTATTGGCTATTGTTGAAGGCGATCTTCTCTGTTGTTCTGGAACATTCAATTTGACAACAATGTTCCATATAATGTCAATAAAGTGGTTATAAATTCTGGCCATGTTAGTTGAGTTCTTATATGGTTTCATTCAAGATTTTCATCGTGTCAATTGGTGTTGCTTTACGCGAATGCGGGGTGGGGTAGAAAAACGTGTGGGCAAACATTTGAAAGTTGCAATTATATTGAACTTGTAATTCCATTGACGTGATAAGTCGGTTCATTGAGTCCATACATTTATTCACAGTGATACATACATGATGATCAATTCCAATAGGGGTAGAGCGTAAGTCCATATAAGTCATGCATAAATTAATCAACAACGTAGACTGCTGGTTATGTGTCAATGTCCGTTATGAGGATACAATGCAGTATTGTCGTCAGAACGTCACAGCTATATGCACGAGCAGATAGACATGGCTACCTGCCGACAGTGAGACTGCGAGTCTGAATATATTCATACGAATTTGACGATTATTCTTCTCCTTCTGAGAATTCTAGTTAAATACTAACCTCCATATATTTCCCTCTCATATTGAGTTCTAGGACTGACCCTGGTCCATCAAAAATACACATATAAATGGCTATATCATGCCATTGAACTGGAAGGTTAGAAAAACGCAGCTATTCAGCTTGGCGGTCAAGTAACAAAGGGTAGCGTTTCTTAGTTACCGACTGTGTCCTAAACAACGCTATACACGTCATAATCGATCGTGTATGAAGCGTTCAGTAATTGAAACATCTATCGCAATATATTAAATGTCTTAACCTTTACAATTGCACGTCTGGTAACCTTTAGCAGACGGCGTTAATATCATATACCGTAACAATTCCCTGTACACCGGGGAAAAAAAAAAATCGATAGATTTTTTTTCAAGATCTATCCGACTTAACAATTTTTCAAAAAAAAAATTTAACACAATTGTGACATATGGCCGACGATGTTCTGAGTAGAACCGTGTTGCGGTCATGTCAACTAACTATTTGTCATAGTCATCTAACATAAATCACATTATATATCAATATTATACATATTATTATATCAACTAAATAAATGTCCAATGTTAATAGTGAATGATAAAATTAAATTAAAGTGAGGTCTGTCGTATTAGTATGTCATATAGGAATTAATTTGACTAATTAAATTTAAATTAATTAATTAAACTAAGAGTTAAATTATTAAGATTCTAATGTAACACGATGTTATGAGAGAAGAAAAAAAAAATAAGTGAGAAGAAATAGAAAGAAATTCGAATATAAGTTTTAACTTAATTGTGTGTGTTAAGTGTTAGTGAATAATAACTATCTAATTTAACTAACTAAATAATGTATAGGTACATTAACAAAAATATTAATCTAATACTTGTGTGAGATTTATTTTCTCTTTTCATAATTTCTTCTTTTAGTATTTCGTTCTCTTTTTTTTTTTTGTTCTTTCATTTCATTTTTTTCTCACATTTCATTTTATTGATAATAATTCAATTAAGAAGTTAAGTTAACTAATTAATTAGTATAGGATATGATGATCCATCCGTAGTCTTGATCCTGATGAATTCTTTTAGGCAAAAATGTTCAAACGTTTACGTTGGAAAGAAATGTCATTTATCCTAGCATCCAAGAATTAAGTGCACCTAGGATAATAAGTTCGACTTGTCGTCAGATATTGTTCCATGATTGATCAATGATATTCGTATATCGTGTATGGACATTAGACGAAGTTCGAATGTCAGTATATATACCTTGATTGTCTTGTAGTTCAATTCTGTGATGCATATAGTGTATATAAAGTTTAAATTGAAGGCAAGGTTAGTTCCTTTATAGTTGATACTTCGTTCAATCCAATGTAGTGCTGATTGAAATAGTTTAAGAGTGTCAATGTTGATTATTCGTCGTCAATAGGATTACGTGACAATGCATCTGCCACACAATTTTCAGTGCCAGGTATGTGTTCAATGGAGAACTCGAATGGCTGTAGGATGATTGAATATCTGGCAAGTTTCTGGCTTGTATGATTCGATCGACGCAAGGATGCTACAGCACGTTGGTCCGTCTGTATGGTGAAGGGAGCACCAAGCAAGAACTTTTCAAGTTTGGTTATTGCCCAGATCACAGATAAAAGTTCCTTGTCGACTGTTGAATACTTTGTTTCTGCCGGCTTCAGCTTTCTTGAAATGTATAACGTAGGATGTAGAATGCCATCATGGTTCTGGAGCAGGCATGCACCAAAATGCCGTAGTTACTAGCATCTGTTCGTAAGAAAAATCTTTTGGAAGCATCGGGAAGTCTTAAAATTGGTTCATGCGAGAACAAATTTATAATTTTGTTGAAAGTTTCATTGCATGTACCAGTCCATGTCACCTTCACCGGCATATCTTTTTTTAACAATGAAGACAATACAGCCGTGATGGATGACAAGTTTGGTATGAATCTACTGTAATATTGAACAAGTCCTAACAAACTCCTGACCTGTTTCTTCGTCTGAGGAACTGCTATGTTTAGAATTTTGGAGACTGTACTAGGTAACGTTCGGATATATCCCGATCCAATGATATGTCCCAAAAAGGTTATCTCATTACACGCGATTTGCACCTTTGTAGGTTTAGCAGTTAGATGATAATTCCTTAGAGTGTCGAAAACATATCTAAGTCCCGAAACATGTTCCTCAAACGACGAACTAAACAAGCATATGTCGTCAATATATGTAATAACGTCTGGTCTACCTGATAAAATTTGTCGCATCAGGCGAATGAAGGTAGCTGGCGCATTAACAAGCCCAAAAGGCATCACATTCCACTGGTATAGACCTTGTGGAGTGGAAAATGCGGTGTAGTACTTAGCCTTTTCGGTCAGTGGTATCTGCCAATAACCTTTAGTTAAGTCTATCTTACTAAATATAGTTGCGTTGGATAGACGTGGTAGTAAGTCGTCAATAAGTGGATGTGGTTCGCTGTCAACTATAGTCTTAGCATTTAATTTTCTATAATCAACACATAGTCTGATGTTATTGTCCTTCTTCCGGACAATCACTAATGGAGAAGAGAATGGCGAATTACTAGTCTCAATGATTCCCAGAGACAACATCTGTTCAAGTTCCTTAGTAGTTTTAGCAAGGAAATGTAAAGGAACAGAATAGGGATGTACACGAATAGGTGTATCATCATTGAGAGTAATGTCATGACTGATAGCCGATGTGCGACCCGGGACGTCGGTCAACACATCTGGATAAGATTGTAATAGATTAGCAATCTGTAGACGCTGTTGCGGTGTAACCGTTGAAGAGATGGTTACATCCCGCCAAGATTCAGTAGGTTGAACTACTGGTACCGGTAACGGTAACTGTACCTCAGGAAAAGAAGATTCTTCTTCCTGGATGACAGATAAGTTAGAATAATGACAAGTGGATACTGTGTTGTCATCTAGTTCATGAAAAATTGACTGTAAGTGTTCAGGACGTGTATGAAATTGCTTGAGCATGTTAATATGAAATATCTTTTTGTGTCCCCTGATATCTAAGACGTAATCAACGTCGGAAATTTTATCAATGACTTTGTAAGGACCATTCCAAGATATCAATAATTTATTGTTATTGTGAGGAAGTAACACATAAGCTTCGTCGCCTGGGAATAATTGGCGTAATCGTCGAGACCTATTTTGTAGAGATCGAGCCTTAGCTTTTGCAGCCTCAGAAGAAGCTGTTGCCAACTGGCAAGACTCAATAATGTTCTTCCGAAGATTAATTACGTACTCGTAAGATGACTGAGTGTCCTGAGTCATCTCCTCGTCAATTAATAAGTTTTTTATTAGTCCCATAGGACCTCTTGGGGGAGCACCAAAAACTAATTCAAAGGGAGAGAAGCCAGTTTGTTCATGCGGTACCTCCCGATAAGCAAATAGAACAGCTGGGAGTGCTCTGTCCCAGTCATGAGGGTGCTTAGCAGTAACCTTATGTAGTAGTTGTTTAAGTGTACGGTTAAGTCTTTCAACCGCACCATTACTCATCGGATGATAAATACTACTTAAATTCCTATCAATGTCCCAAGTTTTCATGACTTCCTTCATGGTGTCAGATATAAACTGTGACCCATGGTCTGATAAAAGTTTTCTAGGAAACCCTATTCTAGAAAAGATGAGATGTAGTGCATCAGCTACATCTGTGGTAGTGGTGGTCTTTAATGGGATAGCTTCTGGCCATCGTGTGCACAAATCAATGCACGTAAGGACGAATCTATGTCCTCTGGCCGATGGTAGCAATGGACCAATAATGTCTATTGCCATCTTGTCAAAAGGTCTCACTGAGATATCGCAAGCCTGAATAGGCGCCGTGTGAAAAGCTCCACGTGCTTTCACTTCTTGGCATGTAGTACAGGAACGTACATACTGCGAAATATCTCTTGACACCCCTGGCCAAAAGAATGAAGACAGTACTCGAGATCGTGTTCGAGTATATCCCATATGTCCAGCACAATGTGAGTCATGTGCATGTTGAAGAATGTACCGTCTAAAAGTATATGGGACCATAACTTGTTGTTTCATTTGTGATTTGTCATTAAAACATCTAATCAATATGTCATTTTTAATAACAAAACAATGTTTGTTATTATTACCTGAGGATAGATTGTCAACTTTATCAACCAACTTAAAAAATTTTTTTTAAAGATTTATCCTCTTTTTGTTTGGTTGCAAATGTTTCCCTGTCAATAGGTGAATTGACTACAAATTCCTCTTGGTTGTCTGCATCCATTTTATTATCATCAACTTTCTCCATGAGTTGAGTCTGCGCTCTAGTCGTCACGGCGTTTCCAGTGCATAGGTTATGTTTCTCCCATTCTATAATCTCATCTGGAGTACAATCTTTACTGCCGTGTATACGACCGACCATCAAATCAGCTATAGGCTTTTTTAGCATACATACTTTTACGTTCCCTGTGAAAAAAGGAGTGTTAACATGAATAATAGCTGTGGGGTAAAACTCTATTGTTCCACCAAAAGTCATGCAACGGACATATTCCCCCGTTGCACAGCTAGGATGTACCAGCGACTGTCGTACACCAATCGTTGTGGATCCCGAATCCCTCAACACTGAGACGACGGATCCATTAACTAATCCCCTGTTAAAAATTAGTAGGCCTGTTCCATCGTTGACTGCAAGACCTACCTCTGGTGTAATATGTCCGCAGTTAAGCACTGTTTCTTTCGCCTTCTGAAAAATAAGATTGCATTGCTGGCAACTATTTGCCACATTATAATTAATAGCAAAACATGCAGCAGAAGACTGTGTTGTATTATTGTCAAGTGGGACCTGAGCTATAGGGGTAGTATTATTTGTAACTGCCGCCCCTGTATTATGGTTGTAATGAGATGATCCCCGAGAATGAGATCGATTCCGAGTATAATTGTTAAAATTATCTCGTCGCCCTCTATAGTAACTATTATCTCGATGTCTCGAGCCATGATTATTACCATTCCAGTTATTATTATTATTGGGAGTATGTGATCGATTATAATGAGTGTTATGTTGACCATTGTGGTAGTTTGTTTGAGGTGAATAATTTCTATCTCGTGATCTACCTCTGTTGAACTCATTTTTATTGTTGAAATCATTATTATGTCCCTTCTGAAAGTTAACATTGTGATTTCTTTGGAACCTGCTTCTGTCTACACTGTGATGTCTTTGTTTGTTATTGTGATTGTAGGCCATATTAGACGCCACAGGTAGAGGGTCTCTTAATGAGGAGTTAGAAATGGTTGCATTCGGGTGTGCCGAACAGTAGTTTAAAGAAATTTTTTTCTAACTCGTCCATGGTACCTGGTTTACGCTCCTGCAAATATGCAAAAAATGGCTGGCTAACCGAAGATAATACCTTATCCCGCAGTAGTAAATCAACTAATTTGTCGTATGATTTGTTGACTTCTGCCAGTTCAACCCATCTATTAAATGTATTGCGTATGTTCGCAATGAATCCTGCAAAATCTTTTGGAGATTCAGGTAAAATTCCCTTAAATTTCAACCTACAGTGTTCCTCGTCCAGGTGAAACCTTCGTAAAAGCAAGGACTTAATAGCACCGTAGTTATTTGCTATTGATGGGTCAGCATTTTGAGAAGCTGTCAATGGTTCTCCAACCAAGAATTCATTTAACTTGAGTACCCATGACTCTTCAGGCAAATGGTTTGTTTTGCAAGTCTGTTCAAAACGTGACAGGAACGATGAAAGGTCGTCCACGTTCAAGTTGAGAGTGGGTAATTTAAAGTTGTAGAAATGTTTAGGTTGGTTGGATGATGATCCATTTTGTGCGTTATTATTCTGGTTTGCATCAGCACTTTGTGCTTGTAATCTTGCTGTCTCCAATTTAATACGCGCCAATTCCATTTCTTGTTGTAAAATAATTTCCTCTCGTTTCAATTTATTCTCTTCTTCCTGTCTGGCGATTGTTCTTTGCTCTTCTCTTTCACGTTGAGCAATCTCTCTCAATCTATTTTCCTTGTCAATTTGCTTCATCTCACGTTCTGCTTCCTCTTTCTTTAATGCGGCCTTTTGTTCCTCTTCCTCTTTCTTTAATGCAGCCTTTTGTTCCTCTTCCTCTTTCTTTAATGCAGCTTTTTTCTCTTCTTCTTTTCTTTCATATTTTTCCAGTTCTGATTCAGCAAACTGACGAAGTTCTTGAGATTTATAACCATATTCCCGACCAATTTTAACGAAATGGTCTATAGTAAGCATTTTGACTTTTATCTGTAAGTAATTATTGATAATTACTGATTAAAATAGTCAATAGTAGCTTCAGAGTAATTATTATACTTACTCAACTTAGAAATATTCAATATAAGTAATCACAATAGTACTGAACTTAATGTCTAAGTTCAACTAATAGACAATATTTTGTAACAATATTGTATCTAAATAATACTATATCATAAATAGTTATGATATCTGTTAAATATAATGTAATTATATCACACAATTAATCTCAATATCCAATAATGTTGGGTATAATTCCTAGTAATTATATTGTTCAATGTACTAAGTCACTCTCTTAGTACCAGAAAAGTATATTAAATAATATACAATGGGTCTATTACCTCAAAGGTAGCTATAAGATTATTTTATTTTGTCAATATATATATTATATTATTATGCCCTAGGCATCTATTATAAATTGTAGTGCTACTTTCTTGGACTATCACTGCATAATTATGCAATGTCCCATATTAACCTTAATTATCAGAAAAAATTAATTAAATTAAATTACAAGTGTATTATTGCCTATAATATCATATTATTAATGTAATTTTTTTTTTTTTTTTTTTTTTTTTTTTTTTTTTTGCGTACGCCCGCTAATACTCGAGGCGAAATCTCAGGTTATTACTATGTCTAACCTGACATTGATTTTACGTGAGTATCCCTTTTTACTTGTACAGAGACAGGTGTCCCTCGCCATTCAGGCAAATACTCTCCGATTTCGGAGGTACCCATTGCAGCTGGGTCGGCTCAGGAGCCGCCAATCCCTGGTCGACAACACTCCTTCAAATGTTCTCGCCAGGTCTCGAGTTAATCCAGTCCAATTCCCGGTCGACGAAAAATCCTCAAATGCCGTCGCCCGGGTTTGATCCTGAATCACCCGGTCGCCAGAGCGGTGTTGTAACCACTACGCTAGCGCGGCTCCCATTAATGTAATATTTAATATATATTATGAGGACAAACAAAACAATGATGCAACTAAAGGGTACAAACAATGTTAAGACGCAAACAAGACATTTGCACAATTAAAAATGAATTTATGAACTAAATAAAACAAGCGGAAATGTCACAGACCAAATGAAGGGTCAAGGTCTGACCCGAGGTCAACTGAATATTCAAAGTACACACAAAAAAAAAATGACTGCGAAAAATGATGACGTCACAGGACTCATAACGGACGAAAATTTAACAATCATAAAATAAATGATAGTCAGAGGAGACTGGACGAATAGTAACGAACATGGTACAGAACTGAATAAAATTATTAACTGAGTACGAATAAAATACGCCAGTTATCTACGGGACAGTACAGCTAACACAAATCGTCAAACGGTAGCAAATTTGGACAACAAGTCCAATGTCAAACCTCAATGGGGTTTCCAAAGGTGCAATCGTTTGACTGCCCTAAGAAACGACCGAAATCAATTCAGGCATCGTGAGAGCCGCAGAATCTAATTTCAGTTCATCCTCCCTACCTCCCACGATTAGTAACAAATACATACGATGGAAAACAAATTTAACATATATACATGAAAATACATAGGCATGCCTGATCAAAGCAAAATGGACTCAGCACTGTTATTTATCGACCGACAAAGGTCACACTTAAATGACTTATCTTTTGTGCTCAGTTCGGACTCCTGTCGATGACGGTATGCACCAATGGTGTAGAAGTATGTCTGACTGTTTGCTCTTGATGCATATACAGGGTTTATTCGTTGACTTTGTTATTTTTTTCCTCCGTAGAAACTAGGCTTGCTGCTGTCAACTTGTATGGCATGTACACGAACTTTGGTGACGTAAGGTTGACCTCTTGTGGTAACTATGCGTCATAGGTCATAATTCAGCACATCATGTGATCGTCCTTCAAATGTAAACAATTGTTAATTTCCGATTTTTTTTTTTTCGATCCCCAATCAATGGACACCATCTGTTGAAGGCGATCTTCTCTGTTGTTCTGGAACATTCAATTTGACAACAATGTTCCATATAATGTCAATAAAGTGGTTATAAATTCTGGCCATGTTAGTTGAGTTCTTATATGGTTTCATTCAAGATTTTCATCGTGTCAATTGGTGTTGCTTTACGCGAATGCGGGGTGGGGTAGAAAAACGTGTGGGCAAACATTTGAAAGTTGCAATTATATTGAACTTGTAATTCCATTGACGTGATAAGTCGGTTCATTGAGTCCATACATTTATTCACAGTGATACATACATGATGATCAATTCCAATAGGGGTAGAGCGTAAGTCCATATAAGTCATGCATAAATTAATCAACAACGTAGACTGCTGGTTATGTGTCAATGTCCGTTATGAGGATACAATGCAGTATTGTCGTCAGAACGTCACAGCTATATGCACGAGCAGATAGACATGGCTACCTGCCGACAGTGAGACTGCGAGTCTGAATATATTCATACGAATTTGACGATTATTCTTCTCCTTCTGAGAATTCTAGTTAAATACTAACCTCCATATATTTCCCTCTCATATTGAGTTCTAGGACTGACCCTGGTCCATCAAAAATACACATATAAATGGCTATATCATGCCATTGAACTGGAAGGTTAGAAAAAACGCAGCTATTCAGCTTGGCGGTCAAGTAACAAAGGGTAGCGTTTCTTAGTTACCGACTGTGTCCTAAACAACGCTATACACGTCATAATCGATCGTGTATGAAGCGTTCAGTAATTGAAACATCTATCGCAATATATTAAATGTCTTAACCTTTACAATTGCACGTCTGGTAACCTTTAGCAGACGGCGTTAATATCATATACCGTAACAGCTATGTGTCAAAATTCTATTCTCTACCCACGTCTGGACACAACACGGACACAACAACCACATCATACAGACAGGTCAGATCTCTCTGACCAAACAGCACATTTACCATGGTGGTTTTACATCAGATAGGTCCTCCCAGACTATAGATTCTGAAAAATATTTATTAGTTTCCTTCCCTAAAAGTGGATAGGTAATATGTTTCATTATTCTCAACACTTGATCTGTCTTTCCTAACCCTTGTTGGAGTTTATGTATATTATTGGTCCCTAGACCCTGACTTGGGCGGGGGGTCTAGAGCAAATCCCTACTTGTTTGTAAGGCTAGATTTCGATATGGCAGTATCAAATCACTCGAACATTAAACAATATTCAAAATATACAAAGAAATAATTTCAATCTTACCAGATTATGAATAAAGAACACAGAAATGCTAGCAAAACTCAGCTGAGCTGCTGGCTATAGTATGGCGTCTCTGAACTTATTTCACTTTCTTTCATTTGGAAATCACCACACTTTAAAATACTGTGTCTATCATCGAACAACTATTGAGGAATGGCCCCACTTGCGCGTCTGAGCGCCGATAAAATGATTGTCTGTGGCCAATCACTGCCTAGGTTTATTTGAAATTCAAATTTCCTACCCTAAAGTCATTTCAGTCATGCTTCAGTCAAGTATGGATGTTTATCTGTTAGTCTGTCCGTCTCTACTTGTTTTTTTTTTTCAAAATGTACTTGATTTTTGAACCAACCTTTCTCTCCCCTCCAAAATTTTTGTCGTTAAAAGTTATATTTAGACACAGCTCCCACCAATGTCCCTTCGCTTCCCTACTAAGTAGATTTGAACACCTGCGTCTCGAGGTCGTGTTTTTTTGTGCAAATAGCGACACTTTTTATTCCATACAGTCTGTCGTTGATGTGAACAACACTGTCTTTTGTCATTATCTTCAATATTATCTATCCGTCTGTAAAATTAAGAACATATTAGTTCACTGCTCAGAATGGGCCATCCGGCCAGCTAATTTTTATATTCCTAACATTAATATTACGAAAAAGTTACTTTTTAATTTTTGTAATATTCCAAACATCCGCGTTCTGCCGCTGAATTCAAATCAAAGGCTTGGTATCGCAAAAGCGACCAATAAATGACTGTGGCGTAACATATCCAAGGTCCCTTCTGTCGAGTTCCTTGCTTTATGTCAACTTGGGAAACGTGACTTTTCTCCGTTTCCCCCCCCAATTGCGTCTCCTTAGCCTTTCTAGTCTCACGCAATCTTTCCAGTCATATTTTTTTCCTTTTATCCGCCGTTCCCCTCCTGTCTAGCAAGTCAATTTTTATGGAGGGTGATGACCCGCGGTCTGGGCGATCATGTACTATCAGCAGCCTACGCATTATGTTTTTATCCTTACATGTTATCTTTGGAGGTATTTTACCGTTGTATCTCTGTCAATTTCACTACACTCGCTTCCTTCCCTTACTCAAGAGAAAAGTCAGATATGCATTTACAGCCCACTAAAATTTCACGTGCTTGTGATCCCTTAACCCATAAACTCTGATGTCTTTTTCTGTGAAGAATTTTTAGACAAATAACTCATGCAACATAATCAGGCCATCATATATGTCTTTTGTTTTTCAACGCCA